>CM065670.1:7114687-7714687 GCA_033220385.1 Triplophysa yarkandensis | reverse complement strand
CTGTACCCCTTTTGTCACTCTCAGTTACAATCAATAGGAAGGTTTGACTTGTTTCAAGGATTGGCTTTATTTATTAAAACAGATTGAATCCACCGTGTGTCAGCTGCATCCAGCCCTGACATAATGTCAGTGTTTTCATTTACATAGTTTCAGCTGGATCAAATCAAATTGAAGTGGATATTTATTCTCAGGACTGATGTGTCTTGAAATGTCTCCAAATTAGATTTTGAAACATAGGACAGATTTACCGGGACATTCATTTTTGCTCGAAAAAATTACAGATTTTGTTTGTTTTGGGACATATCCACTGGAGTAATGGAAATTTGTTCAACACTAGTCTGTTGCTGTATCAATGTAAACTAAAGTTAATGTTGTTGTCGTTGCTTTCAGTGCTTATTGCACCGTATTAACTAGATCTAGTTTTAAAAGCTTTTAAATAAAACCTATGTTATTAGTATGTATATTTTCATTTGGTTATAAATCTTGAGTTCAACCTGGATTCAGACTGTTGTCTTTTATATAATATCAGGACTATAGATTGGATGACCTTTTTAGTCGAGTCAAGTTCTGCTAAAGGGATAAAAAATTTAATTCTGTCATGAATTACTCACCCTGAAGATGTTCCAAACCTATGTAAATATCTTTGTTTTGTTAAACGGAAAGGCTGGAAAGGCTATCTATATAAAATCTATAGTCAAATGTGTCCCAGGACTGTAAATATTTTATATTCAGCAGAGCAAAAAACATGGTCAGTTACTGACATTCTTCAAAATCTATTTCTTTATGTTGGAAGAAATGTATACAGGCTCCCTTTAAAATACTTCCAGCCATATTCCTGAGACTTCTTTATCAATAATAATGTGTTTTTTAAGCTTAAATCCAAATATGCTTTTAAATAAACCTTGTCCCCAAACCTTTCCCTGTTTGATGCGATGATATCAGACAGGATGTGATGAGCCTGAAAAATTAGTTATTGAGTTTGTGCCGCGATTGATCGAGTCAAGTCTGGATCAACTAGGGGGAGCTCACATCTCCCTTTTAATTAACCCGCTTGTAGCTTCAGACTGTCTGTCAATACAAGAGCCAGACTTGTGTATCTTTGAATGTTACCATAAGACAGTGTGTAAATAAACTTTAGAGTTTCTATGTGATCAGGCTGCTAAAGTAATGAATATAGGAGACAAAAAGTAATTACAGATGATGTCAGTGTTAGTTGTGTCTGCTGTTAGTACAGTGGCTATGTCATCACATGGAAAGTCTTGTTAAATTAACTGTTGCTATTACAGTGCCCAAGGTTGCAGAGTCATACATGTTTTCCCACGATTTACAAGCCCAATGTAACTAAAAACAACCAGACAATGAGACAAAAAAGTCCCGCCCCCCCATTTTTAATTCACATACCTCAACTTTTTCAGGACATAATTCTGTTTTTACAACTGTAAAGTGTTGCATTGAAGATACAGTAAAGAATAAAAACATGTCTGAATTTTTCTTTGAGGAGCCTTGAAGCAATGGGAAAATATGTCTAAATGACTTAGTTGGTTGTGTTGCTTCATCTTCTTTAAGGAGCCATGTTAAAAGAGACTAGAGTCTTTTACTGTCAAAGGCCAGGCTGCTGTATATTCAGGAAATAATCTGTTCATTTTTGTTTTTGTAATACTAACAGCAATTTTACAGATATTTTATGTTGCCTTTTGGGTCTATGTAATTTAAGTACAAAATTGTTCATCACTAAAGAGACAGACACAGATTTATTGGTTGGCTTCTGCAGATGTAAGTGTGCTGTGGCCTATTACATAAGCATGTGGGAGTTTTAGTTTTTCACTTTGATTTATCTATGAGGTTTAGCGACAGCTCACTTGATTTAATTGATGAGTTTTAATTAAGAGAGAGCTATTAAGCATCCAATAAAGTGACATCATCGGCTTTATGATTCACTCCTGCCCTATCTCTGTCTGTCTTGATGGTCCATGCACTAAAAGCTTTATTTAATACATGGCCAACATTACAAGTTGATCACATACACTCAATTTTTTTTACTGATTTTACGTGAAACAATTTACACAAAAATCATAAATCTGAATCATTTAATATACTTGTTTAAAATTTTTTGTATATGTAAGTAAAAAATATAAGTAAATCGGATTAACTCAAATATTTATTTTAGTATTCACCAAAAGTATATTTATATGTAGGAATTAACTGTTTGATTTTTACTCAAGGTAGACTGTAAAAAATATTTAAGTGAAAATGTTTAAAAGAATTCTTTTATTTTCTTTTGGTGCTTTTTTTACTTAAATACCAATAGCAGATATATTCAGTAGATTTAGCCTCAGTGCATGTTGGTTATTTTTGCTTTATTTTTTCAACTTTTTAAAACCTGGAAACATGTTAACCACATTGATTTCTTTGTAGACCCACTATTATTTGCAGATTAGATTTGATGTATTGTATTTCTTCTCCATTCTCTTCTTTCCTGTGGTCTTGACCCATCATATAGATTTGCAGCATGGTTACTCGAGTTGTATTGATTTGGATCAGTGCATTCTCTGAGATCAAATTACACCCAATATATATGTATAAATACTGTGTATTTATCACATTTTTATTCATTTAATGAGACAAACTTTACCTTGCTTTGCCAATCCATCAGTATACTGCAATCCACTATTGATTTATGCTCTAAGCCATTAATAATTGTTGCAGTTTTACCTCTTAATAAATTTATGTGGATATAGTTTCCTGCCAGCAAGGTTTTTTGATCCTCCAGACATTAATTTGGTATTGTATTTGGCTTCCTTTATCAGGCAGTCCACGGTAGAGAGTTGCTGAGAGTACACAAAGTTCTGTCCTTTTGTTAAACCTGAGAACTTGTAGGTGTTTTTTGTATGAATGTTCTGGTCTACCTACTACATCATTATTGTTTAGAGAAAAAAGTATAAATACTTATTTCTTATTAAGGACAGTTGTTAAAGGCTAGTTTAACAATAATTCCATTATTTCTTCCTTCTGGAGAACACAAAAAAGATATGTTGAAGAGTGTTGGTGAGCGAATCAAGATTTTACCCATTCACTTTTATTTTATTGAGACAAAACCAGTCAATGTGTACTAATGTTGTTTGGTTATAGTCATTATTCAAAATATCTTATTTCTTGTTCATTGTCCTTTTCAGCACATAAATTATTTTACCCCCGTATTTTCAGCCTTAAATTACATTTTGTTTCCATACAATACAGCTTACTGCTGTTTGGTTATCAACATTTCTTAAATATATTTTTATATTTTTCACTTTCTGTCCCATTACTGTTTGGATTGACAAAAGTGTGATTAAATGATGAAACATTTTTAATGTTTGGGTGGACTGTCATTTTAAAGGTGAAGGTTAGCCGAAAACACAAATTCTGTTACAATTTACATTTTTTCTTGTCATTACAAACCTACATGTCTTTTTTAACTCAAAAGAAGGTATTTGGGAGAATGTTATCATGATAACCAAGACAATACTCGTTCACCAAAAGCAAATGCAAGTCATTGAGCACTATTGTTGTTTGTTGATTACTCTTCAAAATGTATTTTGTTCTTTGTCCTATTTAGTACATAAAATATTTTTTTAATCTGATCTTAAAATTCAAAGAAAGTGTCATAAATGTGTTGGTTTAAAGCAGGAAAAACATGATTTTTAAGATGCTGTCAATAGCATGTGCCTTGAAAAAATAAACCGCTTTATCCACTCTCCACAACTATTTGACTGCAGTGCTGGGTGGGACACAACTATTTGACAACAGTGCTGGGTTGGATGTGCCCATCAATACAATACAATACAACTACGTCATATTTACACAATTTATCACTAACAAACTACAGTCACTGTCCACCCTGCATTCACATACTGCAGTCGGCAAAGACACAGAGCCCTATATCATAAAGCATGATTGATGAGCATTAGGGCTGGTGGATGAAACCTGTTATTGGTCGTCTGGCTGGCTGTTTCCTAAACCCCAAGAACATCCTTGTAGAAACTGCTTAGCTTGTAAAAGAAGTCCCAGTGCTGAGATAAGTAATACAACCCTGCTTTTCAATAGGCAAAAATATACAAGATTGGAAACAGACGCATGTGTCTAAAATTTTGCAATGCTCCCTGAGTGAATAAAGATTTTGAAGATCAACACATCGGGCTTTTACCCTCAGTATGAACATAGCAGATGTTACAGTGCCTACACGGTTTCTGTTTCAAAGATAGAATTCATCTAAGGTACTTATTATTATAATGTGGTTTGAGGAAATCAATATCTTTGTCATAGCATTGTTAAGCCATTCGCCATTGTGGAATATAACAAAAAATATATGGTTTCTAAGCTCTGCCGTGGTCCTATACACTCATCACAAATTATAATATGCTTAACATGAAACAACTGATATTTAAAAAAATTAAGTACATTTAAACACTTTTACATTAAGTAAATATACAGTTGATGTACAGAGAAGGAAATCTGATTAACTCAAATATTTAAACTGGAATTCTCAGAAATATTGTTGTATATTACAAATGTGTGTGTGTGTGTGTGTGTGTGTGTGTGCGCGCTTGCTAAATAAATACTTTTTTCATTCCATTAACTAAAAATATTTTTTAAGGGAAATAACTGTAAGATTTTAACTCAATTATTTTAATATTTTCTGCTGAAAATGTTGTTTAATTATGTTTAACAATATATTGTCATTACTTTTGACCATAAAGATAACATTATTTTTGGTGTTTGTTTGTTTGTTTGTTTCCAACCCGACACCTAGTTCTTTAACAGCATAATTGGTTTTTGATGAATGGAGCAAACTGCCTCAGGCATCTCTCTTTATGATAACATTTGGTTGAAAGATAAAAAGTAGGCTAAGCTTTTATTACTGTTTATGTTTTGTGGATATGTGCTAATATTGCTGTTTAAGTGCTTCATGAGAAAAGTTTTGTCGACAAGTTTGACTTGAATGTGGTTGTGACCAACTAATCCATCCCCTTTACATTGATGCTCTAGACAAAGTCGTGATATGGCTTAGCTGGCTGTCAATAGCTTGCACTTTTGTTTTGCCAACAAGAAGCCATAATGGTGAGTTTGTTATTGTGGCATTTTACCTCTATCCTACTTCCTACAGTTGGCTTGAGGGAGTGGATGGTCAACTTTGAAGTTGAATGAGTCTTTCATTGGCAATGAGATAAGAGAGCAAAAATGGTTTATCATTACTACTATCATTACTACTATCATTATAACTATTATTACTGCATGTTGAGTTCGCTTGAATCATCGTTGTTTGTTTTTCTCAGCTAATTAACATGGGCTAGTTGGGAACGGGATCTAGTATAACCTATTTGCATCAATTATGAAATTTGCTCATTTGTTTAGTCGTATTAGTTTGAAATCTTTAAATGAAACATATAAGCAGAGCAGAATTTGTCCTGTATAATGAAGAAACATATGCATTTTCATGGACAAGCTGTGTTGAGAAAACAAGAAAACAATTTTTGCCTGTAGTACATTTAAGTTATCCGTTGTTTGCTCCCGCACTGACAAATTCCCCATTCGTAGTCTGCAAGAAACTGCCTTTGCCTATGAAAGAGGAGCTTTGCTTTTTTGCCTGTGGCTTGCAGAGCACTTCATTATTATCTGATGAGGCTGTTTCTTAGGAGCCTGTGCCTTCTTTCCACTGTTACTTTCAAACATGAACTTCTTATCCAAGATCTAGATTACATTCTCTACTCTATCAGCTCTCTAATAAGAGACTACCTTTTACTGTCCCATCTGCACATTAAGTACATCAGATGATGTCTGGTTTCAACTCCGACATCTTGACATTAAGGTATTGGTTGTGGGATGTTGTGCATTTTGAAGATTGAAAACATACATCATATAGATTTTAGCATTCAATAAACATGGATATATTTTTAAAAATGTATAAAGATATATGAATATTTCTGGGGCTTCAGAGACATCTAAATTTGGGTTTGAATACACGTTTTGCATATTAGCAAGTGTAGAAACTGGGAACCACAGTACTGGAAGGTTCGGCCTTTTCTTGATCTGCCACTGCTAAAATACCATGGTAGTGCTCTCCATGAAAACAAGAAAGTTCTAGCAAACGCACGGAAATAAAAACATTTTCAGCAGGGAAAATTCAATGTTTTAAGTTACGAAATTATGCAAACAAAATATTTTAATATAATTCTCTGTTTTTTAAGAGGTGCACCAATCATGATTTTTCATGGCCGATTCTGATACAGATTTCCGTTTTCCGTTTCTTTTCTCTTCTAGAAAAACATTGGACATGATAAAACAAAAAAAGGTTTTGTTTTATGGTCGTTGAATGTGTTGTGTGGGAACACAAAAAGAAATTATGTGAAAATACGTTGTTTTCTATTAAAGAAATTGCCAACCCCTTCCTTGAATTTCCTTCTGCTTTGTGGGTGACACAAGCGCATTGTGTCATACAAACCAAATCTTTGTGTAAATACGAGATGTACGCTTTAAAATAATTAAAAAGAAGCTTTGAGGCAAATAAATCATTTTTTGTGACCTAGTTACTCTAGTAACCATTTCAGCATTAGAACAGACCCTAAGTGATTCGTACAGGGCATGGTTGTAAAAACATTCAGGGATTTACAAATTTTTTTTTCTTCTGATTTACTTTTGGTGACTCACACAACATGCATCAGGACACTGACGTCTACTGCCCACTGCCAGTGGACACGGACAATGACGCATGGGTATAAATGATACAAGCTCATTGCATTTGGCATAAAGGCTTCGGCTTAAGTCCCATGGAAAAGTAAAAATTGTCCTCTACCCACCCCTGCATCTTGTGTGAATCTACAAATAGAAATTGGAAACATCTTAGAGTTTTTTAATTAGATAAGTCATTTTTTCTCATCTATTAATATCCAGTTTTTCCAAAATTCTTTTTAAATCCTGTACATTTTTCTTTATTAGTTCTCAACAAGCAGACACATTAGAGCCCTGGCATGCTCCAAAAGAAGATGTGGTTTGATTTTACTGAAATATTTTCCCTGCTAGATGTTGCACTAAATTCATTTTCACCTTCCTCTTTCCCCTAGGTAGGCCTAAATGTTTTTGTTTGTGTTATTTATCACATAATAATAATGGTTCACTAGATTAATGGCATCCATTTCTGCTGTCAGGTTTGCTTTTAGCCCTCTCGGACTTCCTCATTACGTGCCCAGCGAATGTTGCAGGAACATCACTATTTAACTCAATGAGAACAGCAGTCTGCAAAATACAGTCACCATTTCTTTTTGTAATTTGAAGTGTGAAATAGGGTACTGCTTTGTGGCTTAATTACCCCAGAGATGGACTGAAAATAACACACTATTCCACTGCATACTATATGTCAGTATAGTAATTTCCTGCTCCTGTCATTTATATATTTTGCTTGAACAGAGCAGGTTATTACGGTTGCATATGGGTATAGAAATGCTATTTATCTTGTTCAGGTTGTATACTTTTTAGGAATTACTGATAGCAACTGTAGCTTTAGATTTATCCACCTTTTGATGTTGATGTTTTGCAGTGTTGCTCATGCCCTAAGTGTGTCATTTTAATAGCCCCTAAACGTGTCATCTTAAAAGCTCATACAATTACTTGTCTTGAAGCCTTTTAAGATCAATAATAGCTAATGTTCTGTCTGTTTTTCTCAAATCATGCACAGATCAATGTGCTTTTCTGCTGCATCCCGCAGGATAAAAGCGTGGAAGGGAAATTGTGGGTGTCCCTGTCTTGTTTGAAACAGGAGAGGTGACTGCGCTGTGTGCACCAGGTCAGGAGGATCTCATTTCATGAAAAGTCTGAGAATTTAGTCATGTGTCAGTACTTCATACCATGAAGTGGCTCCCCAGGTGCCAGGTCATCGAGGGTAACCTCTTCAGACTAACTCTGGTAATATTACACAGTCATTTAAATTCTTCCTGCATGCTCAGATGAGGCAGATGTATTGGTCATGTATATTCACAGCATATCATCAATTCAGATCGTATAATAATGATAATAATAAAGTCAAAGTGATAGTTTGCCAAATTGTCAGGCTAGCTAAGGTGTCTTTGGAGATCTTTGTGTGTACTTTCTGCCATACATGGGCTTAAGCTTCTTACATGTTATACTATTTTGAGTCATCCCTGATTAGCTTGGATTATGCTAAATTTGATTTAAAATACTGTGCCAAACAGTGTTTCATTTGCGTTTCAACAGTCCTGAATACGCTTATAGGAACACTGGATAGCTTTTGCTTTCTCATGCCTCCTAGTCACTTCTTTAGTTAACTGTCGAAGTTGTATTTACTGGGTAATAACAGGAGAATACCACCCTTGGGGTAAATAAGACTTGTGTCTGTGGGTTATGTTTGTTGTCTGATCCATGACTTGACCATTAACCCCAAAGATGTGGTCAGTGTAATATACAGCGTGTGGTTTTCCCCTTTTATGTTTTCGCTTTGAGCTGTTCAAAGGTGTGATTATTTTTTTGTTCAATATACATTAAGTTTATTTTTATTACATAATTACATCTTTGCACATTTGATCAGTAAATACAGTTTAAAAAATATATAAATTTTTGCACAAAAAGAAAAATACCACAGCATTTGGGAATGGTTAAAAATGTTGATTTCTTGATTTTATTTGAACTTCAATTTAGAGAAACATTATTGCACAAACATCAGTGAAAATTATCTGACATTATTTGATTCGAAATATCTTAAATATGTCATTTATAAATAGCTGTTAGCTTTTCATGATTTCACAGTTTAATATTTAGAATGTTAATACATTTCTACATAGATTTTTTACATTTATAATGTAATTTTTTTACTGAAAGCATAAGTAAAAAGTCATTCTAAATATTATTGTGTGGGCTCTATAATGTGAATGTGTATTTCCTAAATGTAACTTCTACACTGTGAAACATATTAGTAAATATCCCAAAAACAAACAGTATTAACATTGAAAAACATCAATTAGATTTTTGTTTTAGTGGAAAATGTTAAAAATAACAGTTAATTCTTCTAAAATGTATGAAAAATTTTGCAAGAATATGCAGTAAGAACAGGAAGTATTTAAAAATGCATATTTGTAATATACACCGATATTTTGGTTAAATTCAAATAAAAATATTTAATTTCATCAGATTGACTTGTTTTTCTTACATATACACCAAATTTCAACAGTATATCTACTTAAGTTAAAATTTTAATTTTCTATATGTCTCTATCCATCCATCCATCCATCCATCCAAAAACATACATCCTTCTAGCATTTGCACTTGGTCTCTCGAGATGAACACAGCCGCTGCTAATGCATCACTCTACAGAAAGAAAACCCTGCACAATTTCATTAAACTCATTACTGCAAACACAAAAAGAAATAAGATTCACTTATTTCCTTTTACAAAACACACACCCAGTATAAAAAGGCTCAGAGTGTCTTACAAATGCATATATCTAGGCAGATGCACTACAGCTAAAGCAGCATTTTAGAAGGAATGAAAGTTTGCATGTGTAAATTGTGATGTTTTTGGTGTAAAGCAGCCTCTGTGTGTGCAGAATGGCAGTGAAGGGGTGTGGCCTCTTGGCTCCCCATTCATATTATGCAAATAGCTCTGAGCCTGCCTGCATCTGATTGGCGGGCCGGATTTGTTGCTGCCTGATTGGACAGATAAAGCAGCATTCAGCAGTGAGGCGCTTGAGAGAGGAGGAGGAGGAGGAGAAGGAGGACAGGAGCTTATAAGCTACGGTAGAGAGCGAGGGATCTAAAGAAACACAACAAGATATGGAAGCTGTTGTGCTTGAAAATAGCTTGATATAGATATATTTAGAATTAGACACTTGAACACCCGCTCATACTGGCAAGACAGCAAACGGACGAAGTCAAAACTGCGAATAAACGTGATTGGATTGTGACCCTGCCGTAGCGTCTCCTCTTCAGCTGGCAGCCCATTCACAAACTGCGGACGGTTTTAAATGCAATGACGGGGGTGATTTTGAGTGACACTTTTTCTGTTTCATCCTCCCACACGGACTGTTTTTTCTCTCCTTTATACGAGACCGGTCTTGGCTGGAGTTCAGTTCTTATGGCTGTGCTCGAGAATCTGAATAAGGCAGTGGAGAAATGCTAAGGAAAAGCAGACAAGGAGTCAGCGTGAGTGCAACGTCTGTTTGCACCTGCCACTGAAAAGACAGCTCTGCCAGCTCGGCTTTTGTCGCCTGCCTGGCGAAAGAGAGACAGAGGCCTCCCGGCCGAGGGGAATGGAATCCAGCCATGCAGCTCTGACTGGAGTTGTTGTTTGCCTTGTGCTGTCAGTGGGCAGCTACTGCCTGCATCGTTTTCCTGCTGCTCTTGACCGTTTCCAGATAATCTCAAGAGTGTAGGCTGAAAATATTCTCTGCCTGCTTCCGTCCTTCCCCTCTAGGGTTGCCTCTTCACTTGCAGGAACAAGTGGTATACATCTTATTTAGTTGAGTTAACCTGCTAGGTAGATGGATGCTAGGCTTCCTGCAGGATGAACTTTACCAGGTCATTGTAGCGCTGTCCTGCATCAAGGAGCCTCTGGCTTAGACTGTTCTGCGTCTACAGAGGACTGTGCTGGCCTGAATATTTTTCTATTTTCGTCCCTCAAGGTGCCATTTTTATCATTAACTGCCCATTGGTTATACAGAGGCTGTCGTTTCCATAGAAATAAAGATATCTGGGATTCTCCTGAGATAGAGTGTGAGAGCAAGGTGAAGAAGACTCAAGCCTTGATTTTAGAGGAGATCACCTGCGCTGCACAGATGAATGGGAGAAGTGTTTCCGGAGAAGAGTTTTACGGTGTTTCCTTACTCTGAGGAAGTGGAGGCAAGATACAGAGTGCTGTTCTCAAAGCTCTCCTTTCTGCGATCGGCCTGTAGCAGAACAAGAATGTGTGAAATCCTCTCCTACTCTCAATTGACTCCTTCTGTGACCTTATGTTGAACTCTGTATTCCTCCAGTTTTCAGTTCTTGGAATACATGTTGAGAATTTGTTCAGCCAATTCAAAGACTGTATTGTTATCATTTTTGCTGAGATTCTGGCACCGGCGCTTGCAAGAGATTGGTGTAACATGCGGGACAGTCAGTTGCTAATCTTGTAGGATGATCACATCTGTTTTCTTCTGCATAGGCAGTGAAAGGGTATGACATCAGCAAAACGGAAATCTTTAGCACTGGAAACCTAATCCCTAGTTGCCCATCTTTGTATTTTTTGTGCCCCCCTTCTCACTTCAGAATCTGCTGGTTCTGGGGCACAGGACTTTATACTTTAGCAGGAAAGTTTAAGTGCAACATCAAGTCAGCATTGAGATACAAGTACAATGGACGACTCCAGTATATTGAGACGACGAGGCCTCCAGGTAAGAATGAATGAGACCTCAAATGACTTTAAACTTTAGAAAAAAGATAAATGAAGTGAATTAGCGAGGCTTTTCCGATTAAGTTTTTGTTTGTTTACTACATGGTGAACAAAAATTTTTGTATTTGAAAATTACGCCACAGTTTTGTATTGCATTATTCACTACTATGTTTATGATCATATTTAGTAATGTCATTTACAGCAATTAACTTTGGCAATCTTGGCGATTTAAAATACTTTTTTATTTAAAGTAAAACTTAAGTAAATCATTTTAAATAATGTTGCAGTATAATTATTTATTTTCTCTAAAACTACAGTAACTTAGATAATTGTATATAGACTACATACTTATGTAGCTTTCTATGACTTTGTTATAATGTAATAAAATAACAGTTTATTATATTTTTATAATTTATTTTTAAATACCACTAGTTAAAAAGTGAAAACTAAAACAGCTGTAGAGTAACAGCTAAAAAAATAATTCTGTCATCATTACTCATCCACTTTTCATTTCAAACCTGTATGACTGCAGGTTGCTTTCAATCAAAGTCAATGGGGACCAATTGTTCTTTTGTTGGAAATTCACACAGTTAAATAATGCCAATTTTCATAAATGAAAATTCTGCCATGAATAACTCATTCTCCAGTAGTCTCAAACCTATATACTTTTAATTTTTGGTTGAAAAAAGAGAAAAATATTTAGAGGAACGCTTATAACTTCTTGAACCCCATTGACTACCTTAGTAGAGAAAATCCCAATGGGATCAGAAGTGCACCAGAACGTTGTGCTGTCATAAAATCTTTATAATAACTCAACAAGTACAGTGTCCTACTATGGTAGTCAATGGGGTCAACCAACTGTTCTTCATAATATCTTTCCCTTTGTTTATTTGCAAATAACTGTATACAGATTTGAAACAACTCAATGGTGAGTAAATTATGACATTTAAATTTTTGGTTGAACTATTACTTTAAGAACAACATTGAAGATTGTACAATTCTCAACCATTACCATAGTATGAACATTCTATAAATGCCTTGTCACAACATTTGGTATTCCGGTTTGTTTGTTAGTTTGTTCAGTATTTGGTTGTTGCTGCAATGTGTCAGCACATTTCATAATGCACTGCAGGAAGTAAAGTACCTCTGGCTTTGGCATGTATTAGTTTCTGCTTGTTGACAGAAGAGTTAGTTTTCAAATGTGAAATGCCTCTCACTGATAACAGATTGTAATGCACTGGAAGGAATTTTAAATTAAATTCGTAGCTGAAATCAGCAGTTTTGCATCAATGGCAGCTATAGTATATTACATCTGCTTGTTTGTCTTCATTCCTTAAATTATTTGCTTGTTCTAGCAGTTGTGTCCCTTTGAAATGCTTCAATTTGTTTTTAGGTTCAGTTTTAATTGAAAGGAGAACTCAAGATTTGCCCACACTCCTTAGCCAGACTCAACACTTATGTTAGGTCAGTCGTCGTGGCATGCACACATGTTCCCTTCATGAAACAAACAGTCCAAGTCATTCGGGCCTTGCTTCGACTCACAAAACACAAACATTCACTTATAAATAGACGCACATTAACACAATATTCTTAACGCAGCCAGTTTAATCACACCTGTCAACAAATTTATTCCTGGCTCTCTTCACACCCACATCATGTACATGCATCTTGCAACAATTTGGAAATGTGTTCTGCATTCACTAAATCAATCTATTATGGTTTACGTGTAGTTAACCTATCTTTCCTGTAGCTTAGTGGTTACAGCATGGCTCACAATGCTAAAGTCATGGGTTTAATTTTAGGGGTTGCACATACTCAGAAATAAATTTATTGTGTAATGCTTAGGATAAAAGCTTGTGCTAAATGCAGAAATGTAAATATAAATGTATACACATATAAACAGATGTTTTTAATAATTCTGAGACTAAGTAGCCTGTTTTTTATATTTTTAATACAAAAGATGAAGGATTATTAAGAAAACATTTTTTACGTATTGAATTTCGACTCCATATGAGCACAATGCAACACCAACACCTCAATGCACTGCTAGATTCGGAGTTGCCTTTGTGTAATTTAACTTTTCTATTCACTTTGAATAGTGATGATCTTTGTAAATAAGAAAGAGAGAGAAACAAGATGGTATACTGTTGTACTTTGGATACTGGTATTTTGGATAAAAGGCTTTTGTGAAATGAAGCGAAGCAGGGCTGCTGTAAAGTGCCATTCAATGTCAAGACATTTCATTGAAGAAGCATTGTGCCCGGAGGAGTGTTGTTGTTGGGGATATTTGTGTTTTTGTGTTTGTATTGTTGAGTATCAAAAGAGAATAAAGCACTGTTTGTTTTTGTTTTAGGTAACAGTTTGGTTTTTAGACACCTCTTAGATTTTGTGCATTGTCTTGCCGACTTATTCGGGGCGATGTCTTTGTTTTTACCCTTGGGGTTGTGTGTGTTTGTGTGTCTCTCTCTTTCTCTCTCTCTCTTTCTCTCTCTCTCTCTCTCGCTCTCTCTCTCTCACTCTCTCTCACTCTCTCTCTTTCTCTCTCTCTCTCTCTCTCTTTCTCTCTCTCTCGCGCTTCGTCTCTATCTCTCTGTGTTTTGTCGTTCATTGAACTCGGCATGGAGGGGGTTTGCATCTGTACATCCACCACAGAGTTTTCTGTCTACCAAAGCTGGACACTAACATTAAGCGGCATTGTTAACTGCTGAAACATCTAATTTAACTTCACTTCTTCTTTCTACAATCACTCAGTCGGAATGAGTCGAAGGTCCATATTTTGCAGGAACTTATTGACTGATTGCTGATGAATAGGTCATTATGGTTTAAGCCATGGATCTCCTTAATGCACTAAAGTGGTCTGTGCATTAAGTCACTTGGGGACCGGGCCCAATACAGATGCCTGTTGTGGGACACAGGGCTGGGGATATCTACATTAGGCAGTGTTAATGAGTAGAGGTTAAAGGCTGAGAAAGAGACTACATCTCTGTAATGCTGCTGAGTGGTCTCCTGAGGTCCAGGTGTGTTAAATGCCTTTTCCTCAATGTCATTTTCCTCCACATGCCCCTGACAATCATACAGTTTAGGTTATTTAATTGTTAATGCTAGAGTAGATCAACAATCCACAAAAGCATTGGTTGGGGGGATATAGGTGTTATATTTATTATTCATATAAATACTGAGATGTGCAAATTCTAGTTTAGGCTTTTTATAAATATCCGACAATGCAGCTTCTTCAGACAGTCTTATAGAATGTGTGTTCACATGTGTCATACGTTTACAATAGCTTTTAACGTGGTCTGTTTGTTTTTACATTTAATTTGAAAGAAAAGCATGTACAGACTAGCTTCAGATCATTTTTCATATTGTTCATCATAAATACTTATTTTTTTTATACAATTCAAAGCCTCCCTTTGACCTCGCAAATTTAAAGTGACAGCCTGACATTTATATTATTATATTTATGGGGACACAACATCATTCTAAAGACTATGACCTTTTTACACTCAAGTGTTATACCATTAATAACCGTGTTTTTACGATTGTTTATAATATATAATATAAGTGATATGGAAATAATATGTAATTTTTTGCCAGTTTGTGAAAAGTGAAAGTATAACAATAAGCCTCTGTGTGAGAGAATGGAAGCTGATTAAGATGTGTTGACTCTTCATTGTTATCTATGTGGCACACTTGATTTTCCTAGTCATTAAAATGAGCAATGAATTTACCAAGATGGGTTTAGTTTGGCACGTCACATAGACATTGGTTAATCTGTGTCATTATGATTATTCTTTAGATATACATCAATCATTTTCTAAGTGTTTTTGTTGGCACATTAGCTTCATAATAAAACCCTGTTGTTTATTTACCCCATGCCCCGTGCAAGCTAGATTAGATCATATCACTATGTCACTTTAAATTGGTTTTATGACAGTTAATTGGTCAACAGCATCCCCTGTTGAAGCGTGAGCTTTGGGAAAATAGGTCTCTATTCTCCAAAATTGTTTCTTGGGTTGGAGATAAAGGTGCTGTTTGTCAGGGGCCTTTGGTTTACAGGTACAGATGAGCTGGAGCGAAAAAGGTGCTGCCGGGCTCCTCATTTTTTGCTTTCTCCCATTTCTTGACAGGTTAGTGTGTAAAATTGTTCTTATGCCCTGGTGCGTTTGTAGACGGGGATTTCAGACGTCGGGAGATTGTACCTGCAGGCTGTACTGAATCAGAAAAGAAAGGGAGGGGGTGATGAAGATGGTGCAGCTTTTGGGGAATGAGCTCTTTAGGGGGTGGATCTGCTGGTAATGGGGTGTTTTAAACTCGCCTCGGTTTCATTAATCACAATGGTCCGGTACGATGACCCACTTTATGTTCACCCATTGTCACCTACTGGCAGGACCAGCTTGAACCTTTTTCCAGCTGGATTTATTTTCAACTGGATGCGTCTCAAAAGTGAACTTTGTTTCTCAATAGCATTCATGATACCACAGCAAAATGCATGCTATTATATAACATAATTGTTCTATTAAATAGTACACTGCTTTTGACTGTCCTCTGTGAATCTCCCAGTCTCATTGAATTTTAATGAACTGAAAGCATAATAGAGTACATTCATTCTGGTTTATGGTATTCTCATTGGCCCCTAAGAGTCATGGTGTAGCTTTACTTGGGTACCCATGTGTAAAAATCATCTTGTCTCAGTTCAGATAATAGAACACCTCTGATATAAAATATCTTCCTCTCTGGTTCCCTTATCACTCCAAACCCCTGATTTGTTTTACTTCTGGCTTTTTACCAGTATTGAAACAAATAAGTTTAATTCACCATCAGCAGCACATCAAATACTCTACTTTTACTTGAGCAGATTTAAAGTTGTGAAAACAGGTTTGATGTGTTTCAACCCTGCTTAGTTGTATAGATGAAGCCTGTATGAGGATGAAAGAGTATGCCAGGTGATAGCAGTCATGTCCTGCTCCAGGAATGTGAATGCTCTGTCAATTGGTATGGGGTCTGTCTGTGTACACTCAAGAAATCGATAAAGGCTTTACCTGAAACCGGCCAGGTAAAAGATGACTGGTGACTGTGTGATGAAAAGCATAGATATGTTTTATTAGGTTGGGAAGTGCATCTATGAAACACAATTTATCTCAGCACCTTTGGGAAAACAAGTCCCATCCAAACATAATTGTCTCTTTAGTTGGTATAAGTTGTTGTGGTAAGGTACGTTGTGCTAAACTTTAAGTTTAAAGAGCAATGCAATATGTTATGTGGGTTATTTGAACCCCTGTTTAAAATGCAGTAGAACATCTCTGAGATATGTATTGAAACGTTGTGTTGCTACGTTTTACACTCTTCATCACACGCAAGAAGTGTTCATTATTTCCCAGGAATGAGATGAAAAACATGAAACAAGACGAGTGGCCTTATGTTTCCCCATCCTTCCAAAGGGGTAAATTATGTCTTTGTGCAAATCTCTCTCAAATATTTTGCGAACTTGCATCTGTCGTGCCACCTAAAAAGACATCTGTCTTTGTCTTTTGTTTAAAGGAAAAGTAAGCTTACTCTATAAGGGTGATCAGACTGTTGAGATGCCCATCGTCCTACTTTTGTTCTTCTTCTTGGCAATACACTCAAAACGGACCCTTATGTTTTTTTGGTCAAACTTTTAATTTTTAGTTACCTAAGACGACTTATTGTCCTAAAAATGACCTTACTTACACTTGTTTTGCAAGTGTTTATACTGTGAGAACTTGAATCGTGAGAATGTACTGATAAATTTATAGATGTCTATTTTCAGTTACAGCCGATATGCAATTTTCTGGAAGTCTGCCGATAGAATTGCCTAATGCAGAAATTGTGAGATTTTGTTAGATCTTTTTGGCTTTTTTATTAGCACTCTAAAGCCTTTTCTACAATCAAAATCACTTGGAACTCAGACCAGCAGGGGTGTGAACCAAACAATGTTGCTTTCCTCAGTTCACAATGCTCCTGCTTAGGGTACTGAGGCAAGGCTGCCTAGACTCACTACTCTAAACCTCCTGTCAAAGATTAAGAGATGAATGCATTAGAAGCAAGCAAAAACTCACTTTGAGACCAACATGAGAGCATGAGCTCATCGTTTTACACTGAATAGAGAAGGAGGGGTGAAGGAGAAAGTAGGGTAATGCCAGAAAGAGAGCGGACTCAGCTGCCAGGATTAGTGGCACACAAACACACACACAGAAATCCAGAGGACAATATTACTTAGCGATAATGAATTCTGTGTTTTGAGCAGGTCTAATCGACATCGTACCTCTTGTCTTTAAGATAGACAGTACAAGACATTCAATCAATGACAAATTGATTAAAACTGCTGTTTCATGCATAATCAGAAACAATGGACTAAGTCAAAGGTTTAAACCAGAACATAAAACCCATTTTTCTCTTATAAAGTGAAGGATTTCGGAGTGAAAAGGGATATTCAGCACTGGGACTTGATTTTCATCTAGACTCATCCCCAAAAAATGTCTTAACCCATTCGCTAAATGTATCAATACAAAACCATTGCAAGGCAATGGTATACAGACAATAAGAATTAAAATGTAGCAAGACCAACAATGTTAGAAAGGTTAACAGGGTGAATTTTTATTTGATATTGACATGAAGTATTTTGTAATGTCTTCTTACAAACCTTTTTTTCTTGCATCAAGGAAAAAAGAGAAAAGATTCCAGCAATACTGCATAACAAACCTCGCCTTAAATTAAAAGACTGTTAAACTAAATTAAGCCTGTATTATTTTTTAATGTAGTCTGGCTGTAAACTTGTCTATTAAACTGGCCTGTGTTGTGTTATGGGTAAAGAATTAAACAAAATGTCAAAATCGTGTCTAGACAACCCCAGCCCACGCTTGGCCATAGGCTTAATACTGTTTCCACATTACTTTTACAAAAACAACACTTAACAAAATGAGCACATTACCCTTTTATACTTATATGGGAACTTACAATTCTTATAAACTATAGTAATATTCTCAAAAATCTATTGTGAATTACTTTTATTTTAGGTAAAACAACTTTAACTCCAGCTTTAAAGCTTGAAAAATATTAAATATTTCTATTAGAATGTACCATAATATTAGTGTATATTGGTATATATCTGTTAATTTGTGAAGTTGTTTTTTCATTACTTGCGTTACTTACATCCAACTAACTGTTAAAATAAACTATCAATTATTTTATTATTTTCCTTGATTTTATTAAGTTAATATTACTGTTTATTTTTAGGATATTTACAAATCCTCATTATATATTTTTACAGTCAATGTCTCTCACTTTGACTCTCCCATTCTATTTTCCTTGTTCGTTTGCTTTTGTCTGGCAGTTGGGAATCTTCTGGTCTCTTCTGTATTACCTCTCTTTATAGGCATATGCGCAGCAAAATAGCAGTATGTTGGTTGTGCGTCTGTCTGTTTGCGCAGTCGGGGGTGGCTTTTGATCGTCTGCCTCTCGTGCCGTGTCCTCCCTGGGGAGCCAGACCTCCATCTACCCTCATGCAGACGTTTCTCCTTCAGCTCCTTGTAATGAGCACCGCCACTCCTTTTGTTTCCCCTGTACATCTGTCTCTTTTCTGCTGTCCATAGCAGGTTCATGGGCACCTTGTCTCCATGGCTCTGTGTGTCTCCTTATCTCTTGTTTCTCTGTGTTTGTAGCTGCTTGCTGGGAATGTTCTTTTTCATCACTCTTAGGATTGTTTTGTATCAGTCTTTCTTTATTTTTTCATTACATTTTCTGTACGTTTATTTTCCTGCCCTGTGTTTTTTTTTTCTATTACGAGCACTCATTCATTGACGAGATGCATGAGGTTGTTTTATTATTCAGGAAAGTACTGTAGCTGTTTCTTTCATCAAGACTGATGAGGTCGCTTCTAGTGTGCAGGGGGGTGTGTGGAGTAAGGATTGAAATTATGTGGGTGTTTGTGTTATGTGTGGTTGGGGTATATGAGCCAGAAGGTTTGCTTAATACCAACACGAGTAAAATTTCATGGTTCTTGATGCCATTTCCAACTGCAGGGAAAAAGTAATAGTGTTTAGAAGTAATAGTATATAACTATTACATCTACTTCTAGATATGTCTTTTTGAAGCTACAGTATGTAATTTTGCCTCTATATTTAAGTTTTTATGTAGATTGAATTCAAATGTAAATCTGCTTTTTCCCATTAAATCATCTTGAGAGCTCAACTTACAATGGGGTGTTTATACCAGAAGCAAATTTTATTTTTTGGGGGAAAATTAAATTCAAAATAGTCAATGTGAAAGTGCAACTAAATGCAAATTTACTTCAAGTGACCTGAACCAGGAAGCATATTTGCAGTGCAAGTTGAAAATGTGAACTTGTGTGGAATATATGTGCCATCAGTTTATTAGCATGTGCAGTTAGACAGACTGAATATTTTGAATTCTGTAAAAATTCTGTCATCCATTACTTACCTTTCAGTTTTCCCTAATTTAGTTTTTTAATTAACACTTGCACCTAAAGCGATCAATTATTTCAATACTCTTCTCCAGGTTGTGTTTTTATTTTCTGTCCCTGTTGTGGTACAACTGAATAACATCCAGATCAAACTATTCGCCTCACCGTGCATTATTTAAGCTGAGGCATCTAAAAGTTGGGAACAATCCCACAGACTTTTCTGAAAGAATTTTGAAAGTCTTTCTTCGACGCTGGGGGATGAGTGTTGTCACCGTATATGCGGATGATGGATGAGCTCTCTTGGAATGCCTTGGTTGGCAATACATACCAATCAGACAGCCTGCTGCACGTGGAGATCTGCTCAGAGATCTGACAGAAAGTTGCTGCGGCAACGTAAGCCTTGCCTGACGCTAATGCAAAATGATTTGCAGAGAAAACACTGTTAGTGGTAGTATAAAGCGCTACGGTTCAAATAAAGGTAACAACAACATGCCCATCAACACGCATACAGTACCGTCAACTACTCTTACTGCTTCCCGAATTGCATTATTGCATTTTAATTGTTCAAAGGTAAAAAAAACTGTCAATCTTAGTAGGAGCATTGTGTTTTCTCCTCTCCCCATTATATCCACTTAGAAATTTCATCGGAGTATGTAGATTTAATTTGAATATGCAAATTCTAATTAGGATTAGTGGGATTTTTCACGTTCGGTTTTAATTTTCCACAGTTTGATAGTCAGTGTGAATAGCTAGACTGATCACCAGATTAGCATCTTAGTGAGGGAGGAAAGGAAAAGAAAGAATGAGTGAATTAGGGGCTTCCTCCCTCGACAGTCCCGTCCGCCAAAAGCCCACTAAAATTGTAGAGATAATTACTTGGTGCTCACTTCCAACAACACAAGATCCTCATATATCACCACTGCTAATTGTGCCGATTTAGCCTTCACGCAATGTGATGGGCGGCTGGCGGCAGACGCATCCAAGTTCTCTTTGTGCGTATTGACAGAGGGGCGCCTTTTAAAACCTGCAGCTGCATCCGTTGGAAGTGTTTGACAGTATTTCTCTCTGTGTCCAGCTTGGTTGCACTTGTCTCTATTAAACCTTTGCAGCTCTGTGTCCTGTCTTTCCCTCCCGCCCTGCCTCAACCATCTTAGTGTCCTACATACTCAACACGCCAACTCCAATTAAAATGAATGAGCTACAACCAGAATGAAATGCACTGTTCTCTCGCATGCAAGTTGGTTCAGTATGTCCTGCATCTTACGGTAGAGGATGGCCAGATCTAACTGTAAGCCCAAGTATGGCATTTTTGTAATCTTGTCCAACACTATTTGTGATTTTAAAAGTAACGACACCTAAAATTATGGTGCTTTTTGAGGTATCTGAGAGATTGGCCTATAGACATTATAATTAGGACATGAGCCATGTGTAGACAATAGCATCACTGTAATAATTATAAATTTTTCTTTCAGAAAATATAGTCACTTCCTTCCTCAGAACTAGAAAGAAGAAATTGAACAGCAGTGGTAAACATTAACTTATGTTGTATAATCACAAAACCAATGCAAGTTAAAAGGTACGAGTTATCAACATTTTTCAAAATACCTTCTATTGTGTTCTGCCTATAAAAAGTCATACAGAAATGACGAGAGGGCAAATAACACATATTTTTGTACATTTTTTCATACTTAAGTAGTGTGCAGGTGTCACCATTTCCAGTCTGGTAGGTTTTATTTTTGGTATACATTGCTCTGATTTACCTAACACTTCCTCTCTTCCTATCTCAGTTTGGTTTACCTTCTTGTATGTTCATTGTAAGTAATTAGTCTCGACATGCTTAGTGCTACACCTCATCTACTCCATCAAATGATTTAACAGTCTCAGTACTGCTTACTGCAGTCACTTGTGATCACTTGACCCTGTTGACCTTTTTTATTCAATGGGAGAAAGTAGTGGTTCATTTAAAATAGGCTATGGAGTTATGCAAATACAGTACTCAAACCTAAAAAGTTGGCTTCATGTATTTGTTTCACAAAAAGCTGAAATTTTCCAGATACATTAGGACATTATTTCTGTAGATATACATCTATTTTCTAAAGATGCTATAAACCATTTATTAAAGACATCTCTCAGTGAACTTGATACAGGGCAATGAAAATGGTTCTCCCTCAGCATCATCACTGTTTCTGCCAGTATTATCCTTTCTGCATCGGTAATTTATTGTAATGGGAATGTGCCAGATGTCATTTGGAAGACAGAATGTAAATATGGTGTCCATACAGTGATTGGCACCCTTACAGCTAAAGATTTTAGCTGGAGCTTTTTGTTTCTATTCCAAAGCCTGGGGTTTAGACAAAGCCGCTATCTGACAGCTTTCTTATTAAAAAGTTTATGCATAAATATATATATATATATATATATATATATATATCAGAGATCCCGTTAGACTTTTTCACTGTCTGTCATTTTTGCAGAAAGGGTTGAAAAAAATCTATCATAATCTATTATTGCGCGTCATTTAATTTGCATATTTTCTAATCGCTTTTTTCATTCATTTTTTAATCATGCACTTGCAGGACGAGCATATAAGCTAAATTATTCCTTTATTTATTTGACAAATAAAACAAAAACTTTTTTCTCTAACAATTTCATGTGTTTTTTTTGCACTGACAGCGGAGGGAATTAAATTAGATTAGATTAGATTCAACTTTATTGTCACTGCACATGTAGGATACAAGGCAACGAAATGCAGTTAGCATCTAACCAGAAGTGCAATAAGCAGTAAATACAGGTTATATATGTATATATACAATAATTATACAGAATATATGAATATAGATAAGTATTATGGACAGATTTACAGGTTAATATACAGGCAGATATACAGGCAGGTGTGCAATGAACAAACTATACATTATGTAAAGTGTATGTACACTATAGACAGATCTATGAACATAATTTACAGTATTGCAGTGGATGGTAAAGTGCATTGGAATTTTGTTTTCCGTGTGCAAATGGATTGTCCAGTGTTACTGAGTGAACAGTAGTGCATGTAACAACTGGTTATTGTGAAGAGTATTTTAAATAAGTAGTAGCAAGTGTAGTGTTATAGAGGGGGGGGGGTCTGTGTATAAGATGGGGGGGGGGGGGGTGATTGAGGGGTGTCAGAGGGAAGAGTTCAGTAAGGAGACAGCTTTAGGGAAAAAGCTGTCCCTCAGTCTTGTTGTCCTTGTCCGGAGGCTCCTGAAGCGCCTCCCATAGGGCAGGAGGGTGAACAGTCTTTGGTCAGGGTGAGACGAGTCCTTGAGGATGCTGCGAGCTCGACGAAGACAGCGTTTCCTCTGGATGTCCGCAATAGCAGGAAGTGTTGTTCCTGTGATGCGTTGGGCAGTTTTCACCACCCTCTGCAGCGCTTTGCGGTCAGCCACAGAGCAGTTCCCATACCGAGCTGTGATACAGCTGGTCAGGATGCTCTCGATCGTACACCTATAAAAGTTCACCAGGATGGCTGAAGACAGCTGGTTCTTCTTCAGTGTCCTGAGAAAGAAGAGGCGCTGGTGAGCCTTTTTGACCAGTCTGGAGGTGTTAAGAGTTCCAGGACAGGTTCTCAGAGATGGTGGTTCCCAGGAACTTGAAGCTGGAGACACGCTCAACAACCATCCCATTTATGTGGATTGAGTCGTGCGTGCGTCCTGTCTGTTTCCTGAAGTCCACAATGAGCTCCTTGGTCTTGGTGGTGTTCAGAAGCAGGTTATTATCAGCGCACCAAGTGGCCAGGTGCTGTACCTCCTCCCTGTAGGCAGTCTCGTCGTTGTCACTGATGAGGCCTATCACCGTGGTGTCGAATTAACACCCGACCATATTTAAAAATATACTAACACTAGCGCAACTTCAGCCAGTGTTCTGTAATCAGGAAACATTTCTCTTAAAGAAGTGATCAGAAGTTTGTAGGATTCTCTGAATGTGACCCGCTCCTTTTGCACCAGGGTACAGCTCTGTGTTCTGTAGTGCTCACAAACTCTTTTTTTTATATATATATAAAATATATATTTTATATTTTATATATATATGTATATATATATATATATATATATATATATATATATATATATATATATATATATATATACATATATATATTATATTTTATATATATACGTATATATATGTATATATATATATGTATATTATGTGTGCGTTTCTGTATTTATGCATGTAAGCCTGTAAATATATTATATTTTAAAAAAAATTCTAATGCTCTACAGCATACATCCCAAGTCCGCATTAATCACAAAGAGATTTGTCCATTAAACTGTTACGAAGGACTGCCGGATCCAATCAGGTTCCATTCCTCCTCAGGTCTCGAATAGGTCACAGTATAATTACACAGCATCTAGGTACAACCGGCATGTGGTTTAACCCCGGAACCTGGCATCTATCTCGCTTTACATTGTCCATTTGACAGTGTAAACAACAAATTGCTTATAACGCTGCAGCTTTGGATGGCCTCAACCATTTCCAGCAGTCCACTTAAGCAGTGCGCTGCTGCTTTTGGCCCATCTCCCTGATTACATTTCCTTGCAACTACAGCTTCCTGTCATGCTGGACAGACTTAAGAAATATTGATGAGCTCCATTGGGGAGATTGCTTATGTGCAAGAGCAGGGGGTCTGCTCCAAACTGTCACTCTGGCTAATTTCATTGCCCAGCCTTTTAGCCTGTGGCAATGACAGAGCCTTGGCTTGGGATGCTGTTCTGTGTATGTTTGCATCTTTGTGTATCAGATCAACTGTTCCCTGTTCTACTGCAGACCCCACCCTCCATATGCCTTAATGTAATCAGTTTGCCAGAACACAGATAATTTGGCTCAGATTACCTTTCTTTAAATGGACATTATATATTTTAGCACATAACTGCAAAAACACAAAGCACAAACATCAAAACTGGCTCTCCCTTCATATCCATTTTCAGAGATGTATATCACAATTTTATGTTGAGCTTGTTTTCATCACTCAAGTGCACATCCAGATACAGTATCAGTCAGTAAAAAGAATGAGATTGGGCAATAAATGTAGATACTGATTAACCATGTTTGTCCATCTTCAGCACCAGCAGGATAATGTGTTCATTCTTGCATTCAGTATTGGGGATGCATCGACGAGCACTTCAGGCTGTTATGGAAAAAGAGATGGGAGTGTTACAGGGGTCAAGAGAGAGTGAGAGACGGAACAGTTTTTCTAACAGCACAGAGTAAAAGTAATCTCAAGTTTCAATGAAAAGCAGGAAAAACTGCCACATATAAAGCCTCCAGGCATATCAGCCTGTATCCGTGGAGTGATTAAAAATAAGAGCATGTTTTGCTAAAAAAAGCCACTCTTAGAAGTGGCTATGTTTATTCTGCAGATGGGTCAATGGAAAATGAATGTCCTCGTTTGGTGTGGACAGACTAAATAAAAACAACTGTTCATTCCATGGCCGTCTACTATCAATGTTCTTTTATGGTCTGTTATTTCCAGTTTTCAGTTCGGTTTCATATTATTATAATAAGAGATGATTTTAGTTGGAGGCTGAAGTGGATTTGAAGTGTATTATACCTTTAGCCAGAAATTGCTTTATTCTTTCAGTTCATGCAAACACATTTAAGCACACTTAAATGGTCCCAATTTTATCTTTGTTGGTATAATATGTTTGTATGTATCTGTACCCGATAGTAATCAAAAGTAGTGTTTACTAATTCTTTGTTTTTCATAAAAGATTATCATTATCATTTGCGACTGTTTACATTAGTTAATGCACCATGAACTAGCATGAAAAACTGTATTGACACAAACACTTATTAATAAATGCTAAAAAACTACTAGGCATAAATAATTCAAAAACTAAAGCGATAGCTCACAAAAAAATAAAATTCTGTCATCATTTTCTCTCCCCCTTTATCAAATATAATTTCATTTTGTTTATTAAAGCTGTCTTTTTAAATGCAGGTAACCATTTTCTGCTAAATGTTGTAGATCCACCTTTAGCAGGAAATAATGTTTCCTGTATTATTTTTATCACTGTGATACATTATACATTTGCATTTATGCATTTGGCCGATTTTTTATTCATACCAACCAAGTGCCAAATGCTTCATTAAATGATCATTAACACTTATTTCTTCTGGGCATTTTTTCTTTTAAAACTGCATATCATACTATATTGTGTTTTATTCATTCAAATTGTTACCAAGATAAGAATTAGTTACAAATTGTATTTTTGTTTTTCAGCACTCACAACTTTTAAAAGCGTTTATTGTATTCTAACACAATAACTAATCTTGATGTAAAAACATGGTAGTACAGAATTATAAACCAGTATGTATCACTGTACCAAATTCTTATTTGTGTTGCTAGATTAATTGAATCAGTCAGGATCATTACTCACATGGCCATTGCCCGTACATCCACATTGTTAATGGATGTTGGTCCCTGCGAACACATCCCATAATTGAATCTAATGACTTATCTAAAAGCCAGTGTTTGTGTTGGCTGTAGTTAGTCAGTGGCACTGTTCAGGTTTTGTTTTGATAAAAAGATTTAACACTCACACTGTTCACCTAGTACAATAGTTGTTGCCATGGGCATCCTGATTCTATCGACACATCCAATGTTTGCCTGGTTGCTGTTTGACAGACACATCAGTGCACTTTTTGTCCCGTATCTCTCAGTTTGGATGTTTTGTTGGCTGATTAAGTAGGTCAATTTCATGAGCCAATTTTATACAAAATAATGCTGGTTTGTTGTGTATGTGTGATAATACTGTATGTGCACTGCCAGATATATTTACATTGGTAAATTTTAACATTTTCAAAATTTACAGTTCTTCTTTATGGGTAGTCTTACATTTAGTCATTTAGCTGACGCTTTTATCCAAAGGGACCTACAAATGAGGTTTACAAAAGAATTTGGTACAAAAAGCAAACATACGTGAAATAATGCCAGGCTCAGTTAGAAAAACACAACATACCAACCAAGTGCAAAGGATTTGTTAAAGAAATAGTGAGAATGTCAGGAAAGAGGATTATTAGTGGGTCAGGTGAAAGCGATGGGTTGCAGTTGTCTGGGTAGAAGTTGTCTTTTCTTGCTCCAGTTAACAGTATTTATTGCAGCAGATTGCTGTTTGGTTCACTTTTGCCATCTAGTGGTTGCTTCCTTAAATTCATAATGGAGTGTGAATGACACCTGCCACATGTAAAATGCAAAATAAACATAAAATGGTATTTTGATATTAAATGTAGAAAACGTGTTCTAAAAACTTGTTTACTTGTTCATTTATATACAATAAACATACATGTGTATGCATTTACACAGTTTTACATGAATAGATTGAAAATACTACATTTTCATATTTGACTTGGTAAATCCATTCTCGAAACACTGAGCTACAGGAAAGCTCTTTCCTTATAAAATGCAAATTGTACTCTTTATGCCATAATGTACTATTTATATCAGGATATGTCAGGTCAAGTTTATTCCAGTTGAGCCAGCTTAAACGTTTATTTAATTCTGAGACTAACACTAAGACTTATCTGTAAAACCAGGCTTTCTTCCTCAATCTGTAATGTAAAAAACCCTTTTGTGTAATAGTTTAAATTATTGTTTATGTTGTTCAGTGAAATATTGCCATCTGCTGGATAAATAAATACCTGCATCCCTCTTCAGATCTTAAAATCCTCATGCTGTTTTATTTACATAATATTTGCAAAACACTGTAAATAGATATTTTATTAACTGTGCATCTTTTTCTTTCCTTTCAGAAGGAGTTGAGTCTTCCCAGAAGAGGCAGTTTGTGAGTATCTTGTGTCATTTGAATTTTTTTATCTAGGCAGAGTGAAAGCTCGGTTCATACAAGGGACTCTGAAGAGTAGTGAATGCTGTTTATTCTACAGAAATATTCAGTGAGAAAAAAAATTATACAAATGTTTTGGATTTAATTGCTATGCCCATTCAGTAAAGATGCTTAAAAAGCTGTGGATGTTTACAGATACTTAGGCTTGTTGTTGCCTTGTTACTGTATACTGTTGGTATACCAGTTTTTAATAATATAGTTGATAATATTTATGATATGAATGCATGTGCTTTAGGTTGGTGCAGATCAGCACCTGCTAAAAAATGCATGTATGATGTTTACTTACTACTTTTGAATGCATGTGCTTTAGGTTGGTGCAGATCAGCACCTGCTAAAAAATCCATGTATGATGTTTACTTACTACTTTTTAACCACTTTGATTCTGGAAGTACTTTCTTTGTTTTTTTATATGGATTTTTACCAACTTTTTTGTATTAAGAATTATGAAGATAAGTTAAGAAAATTATTAAGAATATTGGTGAAACGTTGAAGGAAAACCACAAATCTGAAATGAATCACACAATCACAAACTTTATTAGATGTAGAAAATTGTGAATTCTTAAAGCGACGATGGATGAAATAAATTTCAATACCATGATGACACATTCTGTAAAATAAAATTTAGTTAAATAAAGAGATTGGGTCTGACAACCAGAATGTCAAAGTATTTCTTTAATCTTGTGATTATGTCCGTAAGTCTGGACACTGCCTGATAAAGAAGCATGCTTACCATCTCTGGCACATGCTGTATCTGTTCAGTTAGCATTCTGACCAGCAGAGTGTTGGATGCAGTTTAACTTGAATGGACGAGGTCACGGGTCAAAGGTGTTTCATAGGTCAAAGACAGGCAGATTACTGCAAGCTTTTTCCGACAGCTGAGCATCTCGCTTTTAGTTCTCACCCACCTATCTATATCCTCATACCTATTTATTTTTACCCGGTCGGCCAAAGAATGTGATCTTTATAACCAACCATGAGAAAGAATAATATCAGAAACAGAGTAGAGGAGGAGACAGTGTTATAGTGATATTGTAGGCTGTTGTTTTGTGTTTTGTTTGGTCTTAGAAGTTGACATTCTGTCATGAACTACCAGGGGTGGGTTGAATGTCTGCCATTGTGAGGGTTCATTGAGTTTGTTTCACCCACAGAGGGATTAAATGATTTTATTATTCCAAGTCTTTATTCTACCACACTGTTTAGTCAGTCAAATCAGGTCTTATCCTCACATTTGTTGTGTTTTTACTTCTCCTACATTACACCTTTAACTTCTGCTTTCACTTTATTATACAGAAAAAATTATAATCCTGATTATTTTGCTTAATGTTTAGACTATAAAGATTGTTCATTTAACAGAATGATACAAGGATTTTCAAAAATCCTTGTAAATAGATTAAATAATTTATTAAACATGGATTCAAATTTTGTCATGACATGGCACACTGGACATGCAAATAGTTAATGTATTTTTTGCCATAAGGATTGTTTTATTGTATAACTTACATTTCAAAACTCAGAAATCTTATGCAATTCTTTAGCATTTTTCATGCAGTTGTCTTTCTTGAACCTTGTCAGCATCTTATTCTAAATATATAAGTAGAATATTGGTAACCAAACAACACATTTACCATTGACATCTTTTGAATGCACAAAAATAAATATATTTCTCAATCATTCTTTTCTGTCCCACATGAACAAAAGGAGAGTTTATAAAAGACAAAAAAATTGGATGAACTATTCATGTGAGAATTCATTCAATTCACAGCAATTGAATTAGACATCCCAGTAGTTGTGTAGACCTTTGCCTTTGTTGGAATTATTCATGCTTAGAGTACATGTTGGCACTTCTGTGCAGTGATCCTGTCTGTTGTCTCGTTGCTGGTGTGAAGTTCCAAATTTAGCCAAAAGTCGGAAGAGTGGATAAAACATTGTAGTTCTCTTGGTTCCCAGAAGTGTGTGTGCATACATCCAGACATGGACCAGGGTGAGGTGGGGGCAACAGCTGCACCTCCCCCAGGGTCTTGTGATATCATGCCGTCTCACTCTGAGCTCTGTTTGTTGTGCGTCTCTGCCAACATTGAAGGAAAGTTTTAGAGAAGAGATGTTTTGCTGTCAACATTCCTGTTGATTTTCCTAAAATTTGGATTTCTTCTTATTCACAGTGGAAATGTTACGGTCGTACTGATGTTATAGTATCATGGCTCTCAAAAAGACATTGCGTTTCCAAGGTTACCGGATAAAGCTTTATATGGACTCATATTTACCTAAAATTACCATCATGACCTCTGTCCTGCTGAACCAGATACTGACAGCGGTCGAACCAAAGCTGGATCAAGAAACATCATAGTCTGTCAGTTGTATCTCCTTAAGCAAGAGCAAGCATGGAGGGATCTGCTGAAACTTCCAGAGTTGGTAGTTCTGTAGTTTACTTTGGTGATTTGGTGCTTTTGCGACATTGGTAAACTGTGGAGAATCATCCCAATTCAACTTTGAGTTGGTCAGTTACTGTCCTATCTGCTTTTATTAAATGTGAACATGAAGAAAAGAAGGGAAAGACTTGGAGCTCCCAACCTGCATTTACAGTAAGAGTTGCTTTAGCTCATAAATTGACATATTGCCGAATAATTTTGTGTCTTATGAATCAAGATGAATTTTTTCTGGCATGATGTCATTTACTTTTTGAGAGTGCACATGCTGCTGTTAAGGTTTCTAAACATGACCACAGCATTAGCTTTACATAAACAGACCGCAGCCCTGACCTAGTACCTGGCAATAAAACAGGTTCTCGCACCCGTCTCTCTGGGAACCTGAAACCTTCTTTTCACTTATGCACTCAGTCATGCCTGAATTTCTGTCTCTGGGTGATTGACAGCCACAGTGTGTGGCTCAGCTAACAGCTTCTAAACAACCAAACACAGCCAGAAAAGCTCAGGGAAATATGAAGTCCTCGGTCAGCAGAGCATGTTTGTGTTTGTGCATAATTCAGTCATGTCAAATGCCAGATTACTGCCCAGTCAGCTTCTCTTGCCCGGTCCACTTCAGAGTCTTGGCTTTTGGCCTCATGCACAGCTTTACGCAGAAGACTAACTCAACTCTGACTCTTTTGAGAGTAAAATAAGCAATATGTATGCATTAAAACATTAAGCATTTTTGGAGACAAGGAGAGCCAAAAAGTGCTGTCCTAATGCCATCTAGCTTTAACGGGATATTTCCCCCAAAATTATCAATCGATTACCCTCATGTAAAATCAACATTTTATACTGTTTAAATAAAAAAAAAAAAAGAATTCATTAAAAATATTAGGTGTATATTAAATGTATTTTTCTGTTAATTATTTTTCTTTATAATAACATAACTGGATTTTAAATAAAATATTGTAATATTTTCTCCTAAAAAAATCTAACCCATGTTAAATATATTTATAATGTAAATTCAAACCTTTATAAGTTTCTTTGAATGCAGAACAAAAATAAGATATTTTAGATAATGTTAACTGGAATGTCTATACAAATGTTTACTGAAACCCATGTCTGTACAAAATAAGTGAATGCATCCCACTGCTTTTAGGTTAACAACTTTCTTTGCAATATATTTTTATTTCTTGTAAAAGAAAGTCATGCATGTTTAAAATCCCAGAAAATCACTTTAAGCCTTTTGGTGCGCCCACTGTGTGGATCTCTGCTTGTGGCACTGCTGTCACTACATCCTGCAGGATTACCAGGGCAACTGACCATCGTACAAACAGCTCAAGTGGGGTATTGCTTTCCACATGTTTACTACAGCTTATAAATGACTTGAAGGCAGGGGACAGTTCAATTTGCAATACATGGACATAAAATGAAGTGTTGGATGTGGCCAGGGCTTTGGTCATGTTTATGAACCGCAGTGCCCTTCAATGCCCTTTACACAAATACACAAGGACAAACACTCCAATCGTTTTCTAATCCATTGCTCCATGCTTTCCTCTCCTGCCATGTTCACTTAAAAGAATCTGGCCAACCGCTCAGTACCGTTGTCATGGCAACAGCAGCCTACTGCATCATCTTCTCTCCCCTACCTCCCCCTCTGCTCTCTTCCCTCCATCCCCTGGTAGACCCGAGGGGCCTGCGTCTGCCCCTGTGCTCGCCCCCGGCACCAACCCTTTCTTCTGGAGGTAAGGTTAAAATACAGTCTTGCTTCACTTACCAAAGCATGAGACCCTGGTGATGCTGAACATAGTGTATGTCTTATAGATTTTAGTGTAAATTTAGTCTGACAAAGTAGTGTGGACTTGTAGCTCAATCTAAGGGGTAGCTTAAGTTAAATAAAGAAATGTGTATGAATTGACGGAATGGTTGTTATGGACACTTTAATTTCTGGTGATGTTTTTTGCATTAGGGCTTTATTGTATAGTGAACAGTAACTATGCAAATTAAATTCAAGTAAATACGCCTGACCAATATGGTTTGTAGAGACCATGAAATTGGTTTGGAAAAGTTTTGTGAGAATCTGTGGTAAATCAGAAAGGTTTTAATAGTTTTTTATTTAAACTTGCATTGCAAAAACAGTATTAGAAACCATTTAATTGACTTGTCTTAGTATCGATCACATACTTTTTTTACTGCAGGTGAAGTATGAAGTTTTATGAAGTATTTAAAGGGATAGTTTCCCAAAAATAAAAAGTTCCAATGTACTTAACCTAGAAGATATTTTGAAAAATGTGGGAAACCAAGTAGTTCTGATGCACTATTGACTGTCATGTACATATACAAATGACTGTGCTTTTTACCTGATTCAATTTACACATACAAAGAGTACATTTTACAGCTTTGATTTGAGTTATATATACTTTTAAAATTTTGTTTATTTGAAAGTATAAATAAGTAAATCAGATTAACTTAAATATACACTTATTTTTATTACATAAAATGTACATTTAAAATATAAAATACTTGTTGGATTTTTTATCAATTATAAAATACTTTTCTCAGAAACAAAATATTTAATGTTTTTTATAGATTTTAGAAGTTATTTTATCTGTTTGTTTTAGTGATATTTACCACTTGAAATATTTCCCTTAGTAGTCAATGGTGCCCCAGAACCATTTGGGCACAAACATTCACTCAGATATCTTTGTTTATCTCTTTGATGTGTTTGTCATAATGGATGTGTCAAACACAAGTTATGAGTGCCAGAATGTCTGTCGACTTTTAGAACACAATGAGAGAGTGATTCTTCATAAGGACACATGGGATCTAGCAGATGAGCTGTACGGATGAGCAGCTTTGGAGTGTCAGAACACCATGTTCTCTCCCATTTGGTTATAAGTGTGTGTGCGTGTGTGTTCATCTTAATCCCCCTGTGATCCAGTTTGATGTCACAAATTCGTGAGCAAAGCCGGTCACGGGTGTTCTTCTTGCTTTAGCAATGCAGGGGGCACATTATGTTTGTTTAAGGGATATGGTGTCTAACATTGTAATGTAGGGATAAACATCACTGTTTACAAAATGTGTGTGTTTAGAGAGCATCTATTATTCAGGGAATTCGTGCGCAGTCCCTATAACCTTTAATTTACATTTAGGCGAACTTGGAAAAAATCAGTTTCATTCAAGCTCATCTATTTTCCTGCCTGCTGATGATCTGGCCATCTTTTATTGATTGTAATCACAAAAATAGGACATATGTTCAAAATGATTTTGTCCTCATAGGAAAGATCATTTCCCCTTGGTATTGACTTGATCCATCAGATGCCTTTTTCTTAATGATGTTATCTTAGGAGTGGAATGGCTGTTGGTTTTCTACCAACAGAGAAGCTGTAGGAAACTGTTTTTGATCTGCAGGTATTAGAGCTCCACTCAGTAGGACATTCTTAAGAGAGGCTGGAGGTTCATTGTGGCCTTTTTTCAGGCAATCAGGATTTTTCCTTACAAACACATTTTTTCTCAGATGGGAATCTGTTTATATATTTTTTTCAAAACATTTGTGTTTGCAATTTAGATATGATATTTTCTGCTTAATTAGCTGACATTGACAACAAGATACAAAACTTGAAACCTGATATGTTAACAGTTCAGAAATTCCATCTTTTGTGTCTGTTTTTCTAGTTGACTGCATGCACTCCAGTTGGCGTGAACTCCAAAATATTATCCAAAACATGATGATCCATGTCAGCATGATTTTCCAGAGAATGTTCCAAAGAGAATGTCGTGAGTTTTAGTGGAAGTAGTTAATTCAATTAAATGTCATTTGCATTGACCTATAAATATTTTTAATGGATTTTTAATGGAGCCTTAATATCTTAAATTCATTACATATAGAATTCTATATTACATATAGATATTACATATAGAATTCTGTATGCTTACATACAGAATTCCATGATTTTTAATTTCCTAAGCTTTAGGTTTCATATTTAATGTGGTCTGCTGTTGACCCCACATCCTACCAGCTGACCAGGATATTAATGTTTCCTGAGTTACCTACAATTTGTTTGGTGTGTATGGTATTGGGTGGAGGTGTTTTCTCTCTCTAGCTGTTTGTTCTTTGATGTGCATCTAGAGCGACTGAGCCCATGGTGTTTAGTGTAGGTTAGCTCAAGGTGCCTGGCATGCACCCTTGCTAAACTGCTTATGTACTAGCACAGATACAGACTGTATTTGATTTCTTATTCTTTACTTCTTTATCTTTTCATGATCTTGTGGATAACTGGAGGAGAATTTTAAAAAGCTTTTGTACGTAGTGAAATACCTCTTTTATTTTGTGCCTGTACCAGCTTGTGACGGAATTTTACAACATTTCAATGTGTATGTGCATGCACTTTAATCCCCTGTCATCTGTCACTTTCTCTGGAGACATTATATTGAAAATTTTGGTCTAATCCAGACAGCACCGACTGAGAGATATTCCATCACTGCGTATTTCGGTTTCATATGTGCACTTTTTAAATGTTCACGTCTGTTTTAATCCTTGCTCCTAGCTATCCTTACTATACTTTGTAATAAACATTAATTGTTTTTGTACTTCTACCAGTTTTACCAAATTGATTTATAACTTTTTGGATACTTTTCTGGAAACACTACAGCAAGTTTAATCAAGGAAGGTATAAAGTAAACATTTGCACACCTCTAAACATAAAGATGCCCAAAAAGAAAGTTGATTGGTTGCACTACCTGTCGATCACTTTCCATCCTGCAGAGGCATAAAGAAAAAAATCGAAACCAATATAAATCCTTTTAACACAATGCTGCTGTTCAACATAGCTTGAATCTGTGTAAACTAGTGTTGCACAAACTAACTTATAAATACCTGTGCTGTCGCTCCATATATCAAATGGTACTATCGTAGCACCATAAGTAAGGTACATATCCCATTAATCTTTGTTTAAACACTAATGTGTGTTTCACTTCTAAATAAATAAATAAATGTTTTGAACAACTCAAACAAGTTTATGATTCAATGAGTCATTCATTAAGAGACTTGCTTTTTTCTTAAATGATCCAGTCATTCTGAACCAACAAATTGAATGATTACATGACCCATTCCAATTTTCCCCACCCTTCTGCCTGTAATAGTTTCAGATTTATACACTGCTTTGCAAATAACATTTTTGTTCAATTGAATAAGTTCCAACATGAATATTCTAGTGTATTTTAGTAATTATTACATGAAACATTCCCAGCTTACTATTTCTATAGACACTAATGGTATCGAGTCTTAGAAAATAGTAAAGTCGGCTATTTTACAGTGCTTGCAGCAATTCTGGTTACCCAACACTACTTATCAGACAATTTTCCATAGTTTTCTCAAATCAACATTGACTGTTAAAAACATTATCTGCTGAGCAATACTTGCACGACTACTGAAAACCTGTTCGCAAGGAAGTTTGGATTCCTGTCTGAAGTTTTTTTTACCTTTTTACGTTTGCAGACTTGATGCATCATGTTGAAAACAATCGTCTTTACAATCAAACAATCATGAAAAAAATTGTTCATCTTTATGGCTACAGTTACAGTGTCTTAAAGTTGTTATTGCATGCAAACTGTCTTACAGCTAAGGCGCAGTGTTAATTCAAGCCCAGTGCAACATTTCAGATTGAAAAATATGCTAACACTTTAAATCACTGAACAACTTGCCAATTAAAGTGAACAGTCTTTAATGTACTGTATGTGTTAGAAGGGAAGGTAGAGAAGAGGGTGGTTGTGCAGGAGAGAGAGGGTGGAGAGAAAGAGAGAGAGAGGAAAAGCACATGACAGCTTCTCACACCAGCTCTAGCGATGTCACAGGTTGCTGGCAGTATCAGTGGGGACATTCTAGTGCCTACTATCAGAATCAGAATTCTTGTTTAGCCAGCTGTTCTTCATTCACCGATGCTTTTTCCACATTTGATCTCTAGATGACAGCTATGTTAGCGCACAGGTATCATGTCTGACTCCTTCTGGACCGTGCTTTCCAATTTCTCCCTGCCAGAGAGAAGCATGCTTCGTCGATCTAAAAGGTCTGTCTTTTTCTTCCTCTCCCACTGTTACTCTCGTGGTTGTGGATTAACTCAATTTTTCAGTCATATGAGAGGTAATTGATGGAATTCTGCAGCATGCATGTGTGTGTACTTTGTAGTCTGTGGAGGTGCTGTCTGTGTATGCAGTGTTCCTGCTGAGTTCAAACACTCCACATGCACAGCAAGCAATGTTAATTTTTTTTTGTCAGTGCATGTAAAAGTACAGATGCGCTATGACGTGGCCAGACACACACATACACGCAAACGCAAAAGATGTTCAAGGTTAGTTTGTCATAGCACTTGGAGGTCAGGCCATACTTCTCTGACAACAGCAATATACAAATGTTCAACACTCGCATAGATGGAGATATATAAACAGTAATTATCAGTCTCCATCCCTTTCTTCTTGTGTTCATCCTGTAGCCTGGAGAGACAGATGAGGGTTGGGCATGGTACTTGCATAGCAACAGAGCTGAGAGTGATTTGCTTCTTCTGCTTTGTGGCTTTTTCTGAAAGGTAGTGATGTTAAATGCCTGATTCATTCAGTTGTCGTGAGGCTGCAGCGTTGTGCAGTGTGAGTCATGCTAGGATCATGTTAGTTGTCTTGCTGGTGAAAACTTGTAACATGGAGCTACAAGCAAGCGTGTAGTTCTGACTCTAAAATTCTTATTTGATGAACCTTGTCTGGTTTCATCTTTATCATATGATCATATCACATAATAGGCTCCTAACGTCACCATGAAATCATAACTATGATAAGGTGGACACAGCAGTCTTTCCCTGGACACAAAAGCACTTGTTTTGGGTATTTGTTATATACATCATGGCTTGTGTCTGCAATTTAAAGAAAGAAGGGATTTGAGACAGTAGTGTGATTTTTACAGAAGTTAGATTTATTAGAATTATAATACATGACCTATTGATTTATGTGCTAGGAATATGAATCTAATTTCACATTATGCAGGAAATCTAATAGGGATAGTTCAACCAAAAGTGAAAATTCCATTGGAAATTACTCATCATCAATTTGTTTCAAACATTTTTGGCTAAAGGGAAAAAAAAAAATTGGTTCTGTTGAGCAAAAAAACTGATGTTTTGAAGAACAGTTCTGGGCAACCTTTGAATATTTAATCGACTTAATAATTTTTCATACTATGGTCACCAATGATGCCCTAGAAATCTCAGCTGCTAACATTATAACATATATCTTCCAACATTAGGCTATTCATAAAATAATTTTATTGGGTAACTTGTCTCTTTAAGATGCCTCAAGAAATAACGTCACTCATAGAGTCATAATCCATAGAAAATCAGTTATCGATCCATCATTATCTGTCTTCAACAACAAGGGAACAAGGGAAAGCACATTTTTATGTGTCGAAAGTGGTAGTCCAATTTAAAATGATTTAATAATTAACTCACCTTCATGTCAATCCAAACCTACTCTTGTAAAAAAAAAACATTCAAGGCATTTCTCTAAATATCTTCAACAGTGTTTCAAATGCAGGTTATGAGCCAATGAATTTCAGTGAAGTGAATAAAAAGTTGTTTAATTTTATATCATTAATAACAATTAATTTGATGTTCATGTGATATTAACTTTCTGTTTAAGGCAAACCCTTGCCAAGCTCAGAAAGTCTTCCTGGATCTTTTTTAGTGCTATTGGCCCGAACCCACTTTTAACTTTATAGTGCTCTAACTTTCCACCTGCAGTATTGGGAATTGAGATCAGGCCATCATGACCCAATTTTTGCTTGCCCACCTGCCTTAACAAGTAGATAAGGGCTCTGCATTATTTATATGGCATAGATGTGTCTAAAGAGTGTCTCACGCCCCCTGTGAAAACACCACCTGTTGCACCACCATCAGTTACTCTATGATCTGAACTTGCTTTGCATTCATACATTCACACAGTTCAGTTAAAAATTGTAACTGAAATATCACCCTATGTTTGTTTATTTGCTAATCATCTATACAGACATAACTAATGGCAATATTTGTTAACCAACACATGAACTAAAATCTTTTAGATCTCCCTCAGCTCTACAGGATTGTGTGATTGTGCGTGCATGTGCATGCATCTGTGTATGATGGCCCTGTAACTCAGCAGCTCCTCTGCAGCTCTCTCTGGGAGAATTCTGAATGACCTCTTGTGTCTTAACACCTTGTCAGCATGTATTAAGCCAACATTTTGCATCCACTTGGAATTTCCTAAAGGCATCTCTATTGCAGAGGTGATCCACAAAATGAACGTATGAGAATGTAAAAGCAGGCAGAACTTCCGCCTGTTCTCACATCGACTCTCACAGCTACTGCTGTGTGTAATGACAAAATGACAATTCATCTTTCTCTACGGTTAAGGCTTTTTTTTCATGTCTCCATCTGTCTCATTTACTGCGCAAACCATTTAGCCTGCCTCCAGCATTTTCATTACAGTCACTCCGCATGCCAATTTAGTGCGTGTGTGTGTGTGTGTGTGTGTGTGTGTGTGTGTGTGTGTGTGTGTGTGTGTGTGTGTGTGTGTGTGTGTGTGTGTGTGTGTGTGCGCCCATGTGTATGTTTGTAAAAAATCCCCTTGAAACCTCTCATGAAACATTCAACAGAACCAATTCCACATCTTCCAGACTGTTTGATTGTCCTCTTCCCTGATGATATGGACCGAGGCATTGATTTCTTTTTCTTCTTTTCGTCTTTCTTTGCTCTGTTGAAGCTCAATTCAACCACTTAGTCTGTAGAAAGCTTTGGTGGCTGCATCTGAGCAGCTCTCAATCATTGATTCATGGAATGAGTTGGACAAGAAGTAATGATGAAACAATATAGGGTTGACTTTGTTTGAATTAGCTTATATGCTTTATAAACAGCTACAGGCAATATAAAGAATGTGTAATCCATACATTTTCGTTTAAACATATCACCAAGTACACTGTTCCAAAAATTAATTTTTTGAGTAATCCTGATTGACAATTCAATTCAAAACACCAAAAATAATGTTTAAAGAATGTTGAAGGATATCAATAGCGCCTATTGGTTTTGTCTCCATACAATCAAAGTGAATGGGTTCCACTGTTGTTCGGTTACCAACATTATTCAAAATATCTTCTTTTTGTTGTGCAAAGGGATGGGAAGTCACACTGGTATGAAATGTCAAGAAATCACCACACAATTGTTTTGTGTCACACAAAATGATTCATTTCACACAAAATGAATGTTGTTACGAAAGAAGCTTGTCAAGGCGCAAACAATCTGTTGTCAATATTGACATGTCTTCATACCACTATCCCTATTCTCTCAGTTGATGCATGCCATACTTCAAATCAGGTCAAGTCAATTACAAAAAGCCAATGCATTTGTTTCCTAATTTTATCTTCTCGATCCTGTTGAGTTGGGTGGAGCACCGGGCTAGCAGGTGTTTGCTCCTAATTGCAGTGTTCAGTATTAATAGGCTCCTTGCATCTGTTCATGGTAATTACACCGTTCAGCTCGTGGCATTTGGCAGCATGAGTCCTAGACCGGAAAACACTCTCTTCCCTTAGGCCACTCAGTGGATGATCATTTTGACACAGTAAAAAGCAAAAAAAAAAAAAACGGCTTGTGAATGCATTCTATCTGTTGATTCGTAGTTTTGATATTTGCTAGTTTTGATAGTTTAGTGATGTAGCCCAGATTATCTTCTTTTTAACCATCTCTCTTTTTTTCCCACTTATGCTCTGCTTTATTCCTCAAAATGAAGAATCTAGCCTTAAACCATCTCATTTGACTTACCACAAATTGGAGGTATTAAAAAGAAGAGCAATCCCAGTTTCTAACAAACATACTTTTAAAAATGTACAGAGTGATTAAGGCAAGTGGGAAGATCTTCATCTGTCATCCTGTCTTTAACCGTTCTTTCGCTCTTCAAATTTTTTCTACATCTCAAATCAAAGTTACATTCTGTGAGATCACAGCAGTATGTATTGTATCTTACGTTTTATGTAAGCGGTTTTACAAGAGTATTTGTACTGCATATTAACTAATAAACATGAAATCCAGGATAAATGTTTATAGGAGTGGATTTTGCGTTGCTTTTTTCAGATGGCCCAGGATTTGACAAGCAAAAAATTATAAACTGTTAAAACAATCAAGATTTTAGAATTTATATAAAAATTATCTATACCCAAAATATTTAATACTGTTTATAGGTAGTTGTCAAATTATTAAGGAAACGTGTGGTGTGATGAAAAAAAAATTAAAAAAGAAAAAATCTTTCATGATTTTCTATATTATAAAACTTTTTAAGTTTAGTAATATAAAATCATATATTTTTACTACACTATAAAGAATGTTGTTTGGTAAATATCACAAAAATAAACTGTTGTGTTAACTTAAAAAACTCCTTTTAAAACATTTAATGAATGGAATAGATACAGTAGAAAATGTTATAATTATTTATTAAAAACCAACCCTTTTCTCTTAAATTTCTCTAAATGTAATTCTTTTTATATATCAATTTATTGAAAAAAGTATTTATATAACATACATTTATTTGTATTGCATACCTAACATTTTCTAAATTCAAAATTTTAAAATACTGATAAATATATTTGAGTTAATCAGATTTACTTTTTTTCTTACATATACACAACATTTAAAAAGTGTATTAAATATTTTGTACCAGACCTTACAACACAAAACATCCTAAAACAAATCCAGTCACATTCAAATTAGTCCAAATGAAGCTTAATAAACTCAAACAAACCCAAATCAACCAGACGACAATGAACAAGCTGGTTTGCTCACAAATGAAATTGACATTTCTCCGTGTTTATAAGTCGGAAGAAAAGCAATTCTCTTTCCCAATTACTGTAATTAAGGGATAAGTTTCTTTTCACATCCGTGAACCCTCCACAGCTGCTCATGTTACATATTAACAAGTAAAATCTTCCAGGCTTTTTTGCTGCATGCTGTTCACTCCCAGTGTTATTTTAATGGGAGAGTGTGACTCACCAATAGTGCACATCCTTAAATTCACCTTGTTTCTTTGTTGCCAATTCATGTTGACATCCAGCAACACTATATACCTTGGTGAGCAATCACAAGAGTATTTTACAGTCTTGACATTAATAAAAACCTTTCAATACTGTCGTTGAGTATGACTCCTTGTTGAAAATCAGTTTGTGTTCTGCTGTGTTAAGCTTTCATGACAGCATTGGCAGGTTGTGGGTGTTCTTGAGACAAATGCTTGAGGAACCACTAACAGGTTTGTGTACCTGCTAGAGTGGAAATCTTAACATCGCAGTACATACACTTAAAGTGGTTAGCATTGTGTAACACAATCATTCTCGAGGAACTGAAATAACGAAAACCCATGAGAAATATAATCAATCAACTGTTAAACTGACATTTAAAGGATAGTTCAGCCTTAAATTACCATTTCATGTGTAAAACAAAAAAGAAGATATTTTTAAAAAAGGTATCTGTCTCTTCCAAATATCTTTATTGGAGTTCTACTTTAAAAAAGGCTTTAGGTATGGAAGAATATGATGGTTTGTTTTTTTCTTTGATCATTTATTTAGTTAAAAACAGGACTACATTTACATACAAAACAATGTTTATAGATGCTCAATTTCATTGATCCACTGGAGACTTGATAGTTTTGCAAATCTAATTGCTAAGTACTGCTATCACAGATCGACTGCCCAATGAGATTCCACTGCAGTGGTTTGTTGTAGAGAGCAAATGGATGCAGTATATCTCCCTTGTGAGTAGAAGTTTGGATAAAAAACTCTTCATTCTGTTAACGTTCTCTCAATGTTAAGACTTTTTTTATGTGGGAGGCTTAAGGTTATAGTTCACCTAAAAAAAGGAAACTTCAGCACAACAAAAAAGAAGATACTTTGAAGAATGTTAGTAACTAGCACCCGCCAACTTCTATTGGCTGTGTATCCATTCACTAGAAATGTAGGTGCCACTGCTGTTCCGTTACCAACTTTCTTCAAAAAATCTTCTTTTGTGTTCTGGGTAAGATCTGTAATGTAAGATGCTGCTGTAGTGTTTAATGTTATTTAAAAATTCCTTTTTGAATTGTGCAACTGGATGGGAATCTTGTAATTTATTTTTATTTTGAATTATGTTCAGTGATTGTGCAGTTGTCCATTAATTGTTAATCTAATCTTTAAACTATGCAGTGTGTTGCAGTTTCTCACAAAGTTACCAACCTACTGGCGAGTACATATTTATACTTTAAAACCACTCTTTTTACTCATATTTGTAGTTTGTTTTTACTTTAGACCTAAATCTTTACTATTTTAAGCACCCTCTGGTCCGAATTCTTGGCGAAGCGCAACACAGCCTGATCTTTCCTTCTGCTTACATCCTTTTCCAACCAATGTGTCGTTTTAAGCTAGTGCTAAAAGAAATCTTCTTATCAGCTGTCTCAAAAGAAAAGCCTTTCTTTAAGTATTAATGTGCCAGCGTTAGCTTGTGAGTCATTGATTTTCTCCCGCTTTCTTTCTTTTCTTCTTCCTCACACCCCTCGCTCTCACTTTTCTCCATCCCTCCTGCTGTGGATTGCTTCTGAACCTCCATTACACACACTGAGTGATGGCTGGACTGGAAAGTGTTTATTTTTTCTGCAATTATTCTTGTATGCATCATGAAATTATCAGAAAAATTACAGAACACTTCAAATGTTATCATGTTCTAAGAAGATATGTAGGCTTTTCTTTCGGGTCACGCTGCATGTTAGTGTGTATGTGATGATATTCTGTTTGAATTGAATGAAAGATAATGCTGCTCAGCCTTTTACGGTTTAAAAGCTTGTTCTGGAAGCTGGCCATCCTCTATCTGCACTGGAGCGTTTGGCGATATTGTTTTAGCTGGAGGTCTCAAGGTTCATTTGAGCTGTAGGTGGTCATTTTCACCCTGTCAGCTCTAGATGAAAGCTTTTCACATTTAAGCCAGAGAGAAAGAACAGATATTACCGTGCTCTTTGGGGCTCATAATATGAGCCAGGTGTGTGTGACCTGAATAGGAAAAGGTATGCGTGTTGCTGTTGGCATGCAAACATCTTTCTGAATGGGCAACTTATTTAACACTGTGAATTATAGTTTATTTTATGTTTTGTTTAATATACCAAAAAACCATTTATGGATACTTTGGCATGTGTTAAGGACATTTAATAATTTAATTAAATATTTAATTACTGAATTTTAAGTGTGGATGTTCTCTTGTTCAGCTGTCGAACCAGTAACAGGAAGAGTTTGATAGTGACGTCCACCACCTCTCCCACTTTGCCTCGTCCCCACTCACCACTCCATGGACACCCAGGTAAAAGCTCTTTCTGACTTTTTCTTTCTTTTGCTCTTGTTAATGTTTTCTTACCTACTTTTAGAGTTTCCAACATTGACAATATTTTTAGGCCCCACATGTATCCTGCAAAGCTGCCAAATTTCTAATATAGCATCAGTTGTGTTAACACACATTGTGTTAAAAAATCATGAATACTGTATTGAAGGAATTGGTAAACTATGAAAAATACTTAAAGGCAAGACTTATACATTTAAAGGGATTTAATAATATATTTGCAACAATGTTGCACATTGGCAACCGTCCACTTGTTTTTGTTTAACACATCCATAGAAATGAATGGGTGCCACTGCTCTTTAATTTACAAACTTTAAGTAACTTTTTTGTTTTCTGCGAGAAAAGAAAAAACGTGAATGGTTTGAAATAATAATAAGGTGAGTCATTTTGTGGTAAACTATCCCTTTTATTACATTCCATTAGTTGTGAAGCTTAGTATGAAGCAAGGCCAATGCATACATTTCACAGGTTACACAGATAATGCTATTCATATTCTCAAAAAAGACCTCTTTTCTTTGAAATGGCTCTCCACGAAAGATTAAATCTGCATGGCAATCCCTAATCCTATTTGGCAATAGAAACTTTAATATCATGTTGGGATTTTCATTTAATTCACATGCATTTTAAGTCAAGGACAGTTGAGATTTCTCTGTGAACCTGTATAGGGATTTGCATATTTTTACTTTCCATCTTTTCCGAATCAGTCTCTAAAATTATTCTTATTAACCTGTCTCACAATTATTAGTCAAGTTGTATTTTTGAGTATATATTTTGTTATTTTACACTACAGTGCTCTTGGTCAGTAAAAATGTTTAAAAAAAATCTCAAATCTAAAAAGAACATTTAACAAGTAATAGTGAAGGTTTGGCTTTCCTAAGAGAATATCTACATGAACACCATTATTAGGCAACTGTTAGTGTTTTGAATTCTTATGAAACTAAGTGAAAAACAAAGATTTTGCGATCTCTTTAATTTATTTTCACCTGTTAAAGTGAGAATAAGACAAATTTACAATAAAAGGATATCTGAAATTAGAAAAACCTCTGTGACCAATATAGCCGCTGGTTTTTTCTGATTACAGTCACAAGCCTTCCAATCGCAGAGTCAGTCAGTTTCTTTATCTGTTCAGAATCAACTTTTTATGCAGCCACAACCACAGCCTCCCATAAACTATTCAGAGAGGTTTACTGTTAATTTCCTGCTTTAGAAATGCAAAAAAATTCTCAACAAGGTTTTGTCAGGTGAACATGGCGGCCATGTCAATTATTGTTCTTATTTGAGGCCTTTACTGGCCAGCCACGAAGTGAAGTATTTGGATGCATGTGATGGAGAGTTGTCTTGCATTCAAATAAAATTGTTCTTGAAAGATGCAGACGTTTCTTATATCTCTGCTTGAAAACAGTGTTTTCTAAAAATCGGCTGTAGGTTTGAAAGTTGATTTTGAGTCCATTTTCAAACCTAAATGGTCCAACTAGTTCATTTTTATAATACCCACCCATACCAATTCCCCCACCTCCACCTTGCTTCGTCTGAGTCGAAGTGTAGCTCTGTGTTCGTTACTTATCCAACCCCCGGCCCTTCCATCGGGTCCGTCAAGAGCCACTCTCACCTTATTAGTCCACAAAACCTTTGAAATATCTTTCTTCAGATATTTCTTTGCCCATTCTTGAAGTTTAAACTTATGTCTTGTTCAGAGGTGGTCGGGGTTTCAGTCTTTCTTATTTGACCATGTCTCTAAAAAAATAAATAAAATATTAATAATAAAATTAACGCCTCATACTTCTTGACAGTCCAGGTAGGTTGCAGTTGTTGAATAGGGCAGCTCTGGAGGGTTCCTGGTAGCTTAATTTTTTATTCTTATCAAATGTTTAGCAGTTAATTTGCTTCTGTTCTTAAACAAGTTTCTTGCAACCCTGTTTACTATTTGATAAAAAGTTTTAATGAGAAATGCGAAATATATTTAAAGAGAGCATCCATGTGAAAGACTTTTTACAATTTATTACTTTCCAGAGTCAGTAAAATATTTTTATTGGCCCATTTTTCCTGAGGGGAACAAATTGCCTAATAGTTATGCACACCTTGATATAGGGTGTTGATATCCTAAGGCTACACCCTTCATTGTAACACGAATACTCACCACATGATATGCATTAAATCCTATAAACATTCAATTTTGAATTGCATGGAGTTAGAAAATATGATGAAATGGTGATATGGTCAAAATAATCCCTTGCTTAATAATTTTGCACACACTGCAAATGTGAAATCAAACCAAATGCAAGCAACAAAAGCGCCAATTTGTATCTGTGTATCATTAAAAAATAAAGTAATATGTCTAATGAAAAACTTTCTAGCAGTTAATGTAAAAACTCAAAACGGGCAGTTATTTCAGGTCAAGTAACAATGATTTGTTAGACAATATTAATGTGTTAATTGTTTTATCTATGATCATGATAAAGCCATGCTTTTATACATTTTGATAAAAGTTCAAAAAACTAGATCATTTATTTAAAATCTTCAGCACACGTTAGCTATCTGAATTAATGTAAAGATCATTAACACCCTACCTTCGCATGTTGTTCTGAGCTTAAAATTATGTACCGATCTCTTATTCCTTGTTCACACCAAACCCAAACAATCGGATACCACACTCTTCATAACTTGTACAGAGACAATAAATGTCAAGAAAAACATCACACGACAGGGGATTGTTTTCACATGTCCACACCCTTCAAACAATATGTCACCGAACTCAATGAACCAGCAGTAGAGCTTAAACAATAAAATAAAAACTGCCAGGTTAAGGAACATTTTCAAGAAATTACATGAAATACAGCTAAAGCAATTCCTATTATAGCACTTTTTCTGTAACAAAACAGCACCTCTTTTGTGACATAATGCCGCCAATGCAGTAACAAAAGACAATCCATTGAATGCATGCAGGGTCATTTTTGTGAAGACATTAGACAAAATTGTGACGAGATTCTGAGGCGGCACAAAATTTAAAGGAGGCTGACAATTTTTTTATGCAGGAACAACCAGTACTAAGCTTAAGAAAATCTAAAAGAACAGTATATCTTAAAAACTCCTGAATTTGAATAGAAGTTGTGAAATAAATAAAGATTCAGGGCTGGACACTCAGCCCACTAATAAAGTGAAGCTTAAAGAAAAATTTTAATCAGAGGACGAATTGTAATGAGCTTATTGACAATGGAATATGTCACATAGTCAAATTTTGCATAGTCAAATTCCTGAAACCTGTCCGTTTAAGAATTCGTCTAGGGTTCAAAATAAAAGGTGTTGTAAAGTGTTATGTAACTAAGCCAAACACAATAATAAGCACATTAATAACCAGTCCATATGCAGCCTGAAAAGGTTGTAAAGCTGTTCGATTTTTAATAACATTAAATGCTTCTCTAAATACAATGTTCTAGATTTCTTTGGATTAGATTTGTGTTTTAATGGTGTGTTATTAAAAAAACTATTTGATTTGTCATTCAGCGAGACAGGTTTATAGTCTAATTACTTTGCGAAGCAATATATTTTAGTGCAGTTGTGATGGTAAGGCTGTAATAAAACCAGTTTATGATAAAACATTAAATGAGTGCTGGTGCAGCAGTGGGTGTTTCTTCCATGTCACTTCCACCTTGGAAGAAAAACTTGGCATGAAAGAAAAATCGAGACATCAGCTCTCTGAGCTGGAAGACTTTGACAGCCTTATAGTCTGTGTGTCTAAATGAAGCGAATGAAAGAGAGATTAAGGAGATGACTTAGTCTGTGTTTCTAACTATGCTCAGGGTGTGAGCCTGCATAAAATCTACAGCTCATTCTCACTCTAATTCTTGGCTGCATTAACGTCCGTTTATCAATACAATCCCACTGCTTTAATGGATTAAACCGTCCGTTTGCGCACACAGAAGACTGGCCTTGAATAACAGCAGCTCAGCATCAAATAAAGAACTCCATGACATGTATATTTCCAGAGTAACATGTACTATTGCATTAAATTTGTGTTGCAGCTGTTCCAATATTGGATATTTACATAACTCCTATTGGTCTATAATAAAAATGTGCTTTTGTTGATGGCTCATCATGCAGTCTGTATAAATGGTTTCTGTGCATTAATGAAGAAATCTTAAAGGAAATGCATGTTCATTTCAGGCCCAACAAAGTGTCATGAGCATTTTAATGTGACTGCCAACAGAAGCAGCAGAAGCTAAATGATTTCAAACTTAGATAAACCCAATTAACAGGGGGTTGTAGTGCCACTCTACACTGATTACAGTCTGTTTCCGGAAGCTGTTTGCCAGGGTATGACACCAACAGCAACTCATAAATACTGCAGTTCTGTGTGGGCTGAAAAAAATTGGTATGGAAGGAACCATGATCATGTGGATTTGTTGTGTCTTTAAGTTTTAAGTTAATCAAACAATACAAATTGTTTGATACAAATTTGAAGAAATCCTCTGGGTTACCAAATTTATTTTGACATGTTTACTGGCATATTTATGTTCTTGGTCCCTGTTGAAACGGCACAAACAATCTTGCTGGAAAATCTACTTATTTTTGGTAAATTTATCTTATTTTGTGTGATGAAATCAAATAATGAATTATTATCTTATTCCAAATTACTTTAAATATGTTCAAGCTAAAACAAATTGTTGAGACTACAAACATATATTTTGTTAATTTAACTACGTTTAATTTATTTGAATCTCCTACCATGCTTTGCATCTGACTGCATGAAGATAGTTTTCCAGATTAACTGTCATTTTAATTTTTTGGTGAAAAGAAAGACAACTTCTTGGTTTTTGTTTATTTATCTTAAAGATTTGGTAGGGTTTTGGCATCAATTTTAATTTTGGGTGTTTTAAGTGGTTCCCTTTGTTCAGAAGAGCTGCGTTTGTGTTTGGATTGAGGAAGGCACATTATTAGTGATAAAGTGTGTTAATTCATTAATTAAGCAGTTAACTCTTCTTACTAGATCTTTGTTTGGAAAAAATGTTTTATTATAATTTAGCACTAGAGTAAATGAAGTTTGAAGATTCAGGTAGAAATATTTTTGTTCAAAGTAAAGTAAATTCAATCAGAAATACACATTTAGAATTTAGAACAAATGTAGATCAGATTTGCTAAAATTGAGTTTGAGCAATATTCGTTTGACAAACAGAAAAATTAAGTAAAATATTTTTTTCTGTGTCGTTTTCATGTTCTTGCCTTACTTTGGCCTTTTAACTAGTAAGCTGCCAGACCATCTTAAATTCACCATGCAACAGATATTTTAATTGTTTATATATAAAAAATATATTTGTAAAATACAAATTCGTGTATGTTATGATATATGTAATGTATAATACAAACCTAATATTTTGTTGAATTCTAAAAGAAATATTTGATTCAGGCTCTTTACTTGCATATGCACAAAATTCAAATATTATATTTAATTAATTTTTAAGCTTTAAAATTGACTCCTTTTTTGTGTACATTGGTTCATGAAAAATTTAACATAAATGTGTGACATATGTTGAGTCAGATTTGCTAGTCAGTTATTTTCACTTAATCAAGTCACTGCACAAAAACTTGAGATTGTGTGTGATTTTTATAACTCCCAGCTTGAAATTGAAAATTTCACATACAATGTGATTTTTGCTGTTCGCACTACCATGCAAAAGCAGATCTGTGACACATTCGCTTGGGGTGTGAATGTTGTCGGTATAATTCAACAGCGTGCTGATTGCTGTTTTACAATTCCAATGTCTCAATATCTGTATACCGTATGACAGTCCCTGCATCCTTTCAGCTAACCCTTCATCCACAACAGTTGTTTTGATGAAAAATAAGCAGATGCCTTGCTGTGTAACACACTATCATGCCATCTGAGTTATCTCTACTATGTCCCCTCAGCCCCACCGTGACAGAATTTTCCTCCACATGAATGCTCTCCGTGACGGATCCACACTGTTCCGTGCTCCGGTCCAGCTGTGCGCAGCTGTTCCTACAGTCACTTCCTGACAATGAATTATGCTCTCATTAATATTTAAGGTTCGGTACGGGACGCTCGCCGAATGCATTAATGCATGATTAATACTTTGGGGATTGTGACCCGAGCCATACCACACAGTCCAGAAACCCCCCATTGTTTTAAATGACTGGGTTGATTGATGATGCCTGGCTCTCCGCTCTTTAATTCACAAATGAGTTGAAATATACAGCTATACAAGTTTCCGCATTAATTGTCTTGTATATTTTTTTATAAAATAAAAAGGTTTTATAATTATTTGTATAATGCTTCCTGAATTGTGACATTAAGATGTACACAATGTAAGTTGCCCAGATGAAACAAACTTTATTTCACTGAAGTGCTTATAATGAATGCGAGTCCTTTGCAAAATCCATTGAATATGAATTTAAGATAATCAAAAATGGATTTTCAGTTCATGTTCTGCGGATCTGAAGTCATTATGCAATATTGCTGTACTTGAGGGATGTTTGATAAAGGGGTCCATCGCACAGAGCACTTAAACAGGGTACAAGTGCTTCGCTGTCTAAGCACTAATCTATTCTTAAAGAGCTATGCAGGAGTAAAAGGCCTCTGATCAAAGTGTGTTTATCTCTCTACCTCTGGTCTCAATGATCTTAAGAGTTTTGTTGTCCTAGGATGACTTTGATTGACAGAAGCGACACAAGTAGGGTATCGTGTTTAAATGTGATGGACATTATGTATTTCTTTGATAACTAAAGTAGGCAGCTCATCATTGCCAGCAGACCCTTATATGAATTCCAGTAAATATTCTTACCTTGTAATTAATAGCGAAATCTTTATTTATATATATTTATTTTGGCCTTGCACATTACAACGTGTCTTCATTTACATGTTTTGGGTCTCTTTCAGGAAGCAGCCCACTGGACAGTCCACGCAATTTCTCCCCAAACACTGCTGCCCACTTTTCCTTTGTGCCAGCTCGCAGGTGAGTGGCATTGTATGGTCAATATTTACAGAAATATGTACAGTAGTAAATTTTGTGTGTCATGTTTTTCACCTTATTAAGTGTTTATTAAACCATTAAATGTAATTATATTCTATTAGTGATAAAAAGAAGGACATTCAATGTTGCATTTAGCAAGTAAAACATATCCTGCTTCTCTTGCAAGTTTAATTGTCATAGTTTGCTTCTCATCTGTTGGTTATTAAGCGCCCGACTTTCAATTAATTTGTAGTATTCCATAATCCTTCACTGTGGCTTTGAATAATGACACAGAGAATGTTAATGAGTGAATCTGAATTGGTAATTAAGCAGCAAAAGATGGTAATGCTTTAACAACTGGGAGAGAACACACAAAGCAGATGACCTCAGGCTTAATGACAGAGATTCATTTGAATATCACAAATTTAGTCAGTTGCACATGGACCAACAGTGCCACCCGATGGACAAAGAGCAGAAGGCTTGTAATCAGTACTGCACTGTAAAAAAAAAAAATCATGTGCCTAAGTAAATATCACAAAAAAAGTTTTATTAACTTCATAAAATCTATAAAAAAATGTAAACATATGTTTCATCTTATAATATCAAAACAATTTATTATTCATTCTAAATGTACCCTTTTTAAGTTCATGCAATGAAAATAAGTATTTTTTATTTGTAATACATATATTACTTTTGGTGAATTATAACCGGGTTAACTCATTTTTTTTACTTACATACACAAAATTTAAACTGTATATTAAATTAATTTCAAAACTTTAAAATGTACTTTGAGTGTAACACATTATAAACCAGTTTTACACATTATAAAGTGCGTAGAAATCCAGATCCATACAATTAATCTAATTAATCTAATACAAAAATCATGGAAAGAACCATGGAAAGAACTTATTTTAAAAAATAAATCAAAAAAGAATTTTGAGTTCAATGGCGTTTTATGTAAATAAATTATATTTAAAAGTTGGATATGAGTTACATATTATTATTTCACTTAAATAATTTAAACGTGCTGTGCAAAATATAAAGTACAGGTATAACCACTATTAAAAATGAATATGGTAGTATATTTGTTTAAGGCTTCACACAATAGCATACATTTAATGCTGTATTTTTTTCCATATAGCCATGGACACAGGGCTGACAGGTAATGATCACCCTACTTTTTTGAAACCATTTCTTACTTACAGCATGGCTACACATACCAGGATTTTAAATTTATAAGACCTGCCATTTAGATTCAAAAACATCTCAGACAACTTCATTTATGTTCTCGGTCTATAAATTTTTAATCAGACCATAGCGTTCCATTTGCCGCATACAAACAGCTTTATTTTGTGCTTCAGAGCAAATTCCAATCTTCAAAAATCCTGCAGAACATCGAACTGACAGACTTCTGTGCATAAATAATTCAGTTTACCATTTTGGTCCAGGGAGATCAAAAACTCACAGTTAGACTTTAACTACATGTTTACTGGTTTAATACCTTGTGTCAAAAGTTTTTTTTCATCTGTAAAATCCTGTATGCTTGTTAAAGCTTTGTTTGTTTGGTTTTTCTGTCATTGCTCAATATTGCATGCAGTTGAAAGTTTTGATCACTTAAAAAAATTAGACTGGATCTGGAGGTGTATGTTTAAATTATTAAAATTTGGTATGTGTAACAAAAGTACTTTTTCCAATATACTTTGTTCATTAAAATGTTTTGGGTTATTGTCAAACATTGAATAGAAAGCAGTCAATAAGAGTTTGGCATAGATGTTAAAATCTTGAAACATTAAGTGAAGAAGAAGTGATACAAATTATTTTACCAGTTTTAACTCATACAGATTTTCAGAATTTATAATTAAAAGTTAAAAAGCTGTTTTAAGATCACAATAGTCTGTTGAATATCTTTAATCAGTCGTTAATTAATTTAGTGGTTTAGAATGAATGTGAGTTGAAGGCAATCATCTCTTACATTCTTTAGGGTTTACAGCATGAAATAGTATGCTGCATATATGTGTGCTATACAAAGCCAGACTAGCCATCATGATGTATATTTACTATATGTCTGGACAAAAGCCTTATTGAACCGTATTGTTGAATGTCATGCTCATGTTCGTTTATGAAGCATTTTGATTTTGTTTTTGATTTAACTTTTGCTGTGAGGCTGAGGTCTTGTTTGGTTTTGCATTATACGTACATTGGTTCTGGTGTTGTTTATTATTGCCTATAGTAGTAGTATCAGCAGTGATTTCTTTAATTTTTCTTCAAAATTTGTTACATCCATACTTTAGGACAGACGGGCGCCGCTGGTCTCTTGCCTCTTTGCCATCCTCTGGTTATGGAACCAACACTCCAAGCTCAACAGTTTCGGTGAGTATTTATCTATGTATGTGTGTATGTGTTTGTCTCTTGTTGATTCTGTTCTACCTGTTGCCCCTATCTGTTCTATAAACCTCCAGATTTATGCATTGCTGGTATTGCATTTGATCCCAAATCTTTAATCTTAACCTTGCCCTGCAGGTTTATCCAATTGACCCATCAGTTGGAGAACTCTAGATACAAAGCAGCCAGTGGTCTCATATTGATGTGTTCACTTCAAAAGATTTTTGTCCCTGAAAATGGACTGTTACTCAGTCAGGCTTTAACTTCTGCGGGGTATCTGTTATAACTACAGAAACCCAATGATAAACTCTTCACAAAGATGAAAAGGCATTTTTAGTGAATCTTTTATTTAACTACTAAAACAAATGAAAAAAGAAGAATGGGCACTTTTTTAAATAAAATAATTAAATTGAAAATAATATATTTATAAAAACTCAAAATATGCACATATACATATTCTGACCACAAAGCCTATTTTTGGACTGTTTTGCATTATGGTATATAGACACGTGTATAATTATTATTGCTGTATTGTAAAATGAGAGGCATAATTGTAGTGAAATTTTGTCTTAATAGTCCAAAATATAGGCTCTTCGTTGTTGTTACAATCATTTTTACAGCAAAACCTTTACTATTAAAATTTTTCACATTCTCAATTAACAAAACTCCATTTGATTGGCATTTGATTGAGAGTCAGGGCACCCTATGCAATGCCTTCTGTCCTTGTAATCCCTCCCTCTCTGCTTCTCACAGTCATCATGTTCATCTCAGGAGAAGCTGCACCAGTTGCCCTTCCAGCCCACCGCGGACGAGCTTCACTTCCTCACCAAACACTTCAGTTCAGAGAACATCACGGATGAGGATGGAAGGAGATCGCCAGCCATGCGGCCCCGCTCCCGGAGTCTCAGGTGCGCGGTCGTACCCACATTCCCATTTCACAGCAATCAAAAGTTGTTTTAACAGAACATGAAGTTGTGAGCGTGATGTCAGGTGGGCCCTTGGGCTCTCGCTCACTCTTAAAGGCCAAATCTTCAGCTCTGACAGGAAACTGCCTCACCATATTCTTTAGACTCTATCTGCAAAGGTAGCAGACATATTATTCAGCCTGTTTGCCCTTCTCATTGATGCATCTTCATCTCTTCCGCTGTCACAGTCTTTTGTTTTTGTCTGAGTGCTTCTCACGAAACCTGTCAGTAAAATACCAGGGTTGTATTTCACAGCCCAAATTGAGTCAAATTAATTTTAATACATTTTTGTATGATTATTTGCTAGATATAATTGTATAATTTCCGATAAAGGTATAGTTGCCCAAATACAAAAATGTAATCAACTGATAATTCTGTGCCACTATACTGCCCTAGAAAAGAGGAATAGAAAATAAGATATTTGGAAGAATTTAGGAATTCAAACAGTTCTCAGGCCTCTTTGCATTGCCTATTCTTTATTCTTTAAGTGTGTACTAAAAAGGGACCCAGTCATGTTCTCATATGATTCATCCATCTGTCTATTTCTCGTCTAGTTTATCATCTCTTGTTTTCAGAATAAAACTCTCTTGAGGACATTGTGTATTTTGTTTTCAACAACTAGAAACTTACTGATTTCCCTCCCTTATGAGATGCTTATCTCTAAACACAACTCTCACTCTCTATCTCTCTGTTAAGATGACTTATTTATTTTGGCCTTCATCTAGTATCTAGACTCTCTCTGTAGGGGTTCAGTACTCCAGAATTAGATTCATAAATATTAGATGAGGAAGAGAGGGTTGCTCTTGCCACATTTTACAGATTATAGCTTCACTAGATTATCTATTTCTGCTGTTGATAGGGAAAAAGAAGGATGAAAATCTTGGACGGGGGCGACTGAGGTTGAACCTCATGCTGGTTAATTAGACATGAGAAAATGGAGCAGTTTTATGCTAATTTCATGGTCTTGGAAAGCAGACATGCAGAGAGAATTGACGGAGATGTTTCTTCATGCAGCGCGCATAGAACATTGTCCATCATTCTCTCTCTTTCCTTGTCTTTACTCAGTGTCAGGCTCAAATATACAAACACGTTTGAGGGAAAATGAGTGCAATTTACAATGGTCATCTTATCATCCTAATCTGGAGTGATTTGGTATTGGTAGATGCAGATTATAATATTATTTTAATAAAGAGCTCAAAATACAAACGCATGCAGCCAAAATAAAACGCATGCAGTCTGAATTCCTTTTATTTATTAACATGTCAGATTTGATTAAAATGAACCGAAATGTGAAATCACAATGTGTCTGGAAGAATAAATGTTGGTGATCTCATCTTGTGCGTGTGGTTGCGCGCGCGTGTGTGTTTGTGTTAGTGCAGACCACTCTATCACGGCCAATTAACTAGCTGACTTCCCTGGTCTCTTGGTCCACTGAGAGATTTAGAGGTCATTTTTTCGCTCAATTGTGACACATTAACACACTCATCCTCTCTCTCTTTCTCTCTCTCTCTCTCTCTCTCTCTCTCTCTCTCTCCCCTTCTTTTGTTTCTTCTTTGTTCTATGTGATAGCAATCTGTCTGTTCATTTTCTCGAATGCATGGCTTCCTTTTATTTAACTGTCTCTCTAAAAGTCACAAACACAACCTTTATATATTTTTATTCCAGAAAGGTACTGTGGTACCATTTGTAATTCACCATTTAATTGCTTACAGAATAATCTGAATAAAGAATCTGGTTGCTTAATGGTAATGGTAACCCCAAAATCTAAATTCTTTCATCATTTACTCTTCCTCTTGACTTTTTTTCTGCAAAATACAAGAAGATATTTTTAAGATTAAACTATTGTCCCTTTTGATTCTGATTGTGTGGACACAAAACCAGTCAACCAGTAATTTTTACCACTTTTGTGTTCTAAAGAAGCACATAAATTTAGAAAATATCAAGAGTATTTATTCCCACAGTATAACAATGTAAAAATATTTTGTCTCTGTCAGGTGTAAATCAATAATTAAATTTGTGTTTTTTCAGTTTTGTATTTTTTTATATAATTTTAATTATATTTATGGATTTAACCTTTTTTTAAGAAATATATTTTTTGTCACCCTTGATTATTGTTGATAGGTAAAAAAGTTGTGCCAATATTTAAGAAAATGTTTAATTATTGTTTTGAAGTAGGAGTTTCAAAGATGCAAGATACCTTTATCATCTGGCATTTGAAAGTACTTTATTTTTAAGCTAAATTGTGTGCATCACCATAAGATGTCATTCAATTATGATTAAGATACATTCATATTCTCTGATTTTCTTTCAAGTGAAATATAAGATTATTTTCCTTATTTCCTAAATTTCCTTTGTATTTCTGGACAGAACAAATCTGAAGCTTTCATTGAAATCTTTTTGTCCCAAAACTAGTTAGTGCTGTAAAATCTTTGTCCAAGTCATTTCTCAAAAAGAGTATTTTCATGGATGCAGAGATATTTTCGACCCCATCAGAGATAATAATTACTTTTGTTAATTATCATATATCTGAATACATGACATTGTGCCGCAGGAGTTTCACTGCAATTCTTTGCACAGACGAAATTCCTTATTAAATAAAAGTGTAAGACTGCTCCAAGGTGTTTTCTTTTCTGTATTTTCTGCTCTTTTGTCTTTCCTTCACTCAGCAGGAGAAATATTCTCAGTGTGATTGTTAATGCTACTCCCTTCGGCTGCGAATCAATCTCTGTCACAGTTAACCTTTCTTTACCGCACCTGTGTTGGTAATTTTTGATTGAAATGGCTCTCAAGTAGGTTGAAAATTTGAGTAGAATATTTCTCCCCTGTCTTTTATTGTTATTGACACAACTGTGGCTGAGCCAATTAACTGTGTGTGTGTGCGTGCGTGCGTGCGTGCGTGCGTGTGTGTGTGTCCACATGCGCGTGTGTGTGTGTTGGCACATTGCTTAAAAGCACCCTGGAGGTTATCCAGATGTGCTGTGACGGATATGCGTTCGTTTAATCAGTCGGGATAATAGAGAACGTGAGGCTTCGATTGATGACTTATAGCATTACCTCATCCTCAGGGTCACATGACCAGTTTACCTTTACAAACACGAATGACTCATACGGTCACAACTACATCTGTGATACGTACATGGAATTCTCAACACACATACACTATACAAGCTCTCTGGATTCCATATTAAGCTACTGCATTATCACATTGGTTTTTGAGAATTCTTTGACATAAACAAGGATTGATTTTTCAATCCTGGCGCTTGAGTCCTGTCTTTGGGATAATATGTGAACATTCAGGAAGTTTAAATGCTTCTGACCTTCTCAAATGTAAAAAAAGACAAATTTCCGAAAAGATAATTTGCAGTTCATGAAATCACTTATTTTGTGTTTGTGCTTTTGTTATTTAGCCCTGGACGCTCACCCATATCCTTTGACCATGAGATCGTCATGATGAACCATGTTTACAAGGAGCGTTTTCCCAAGGTGAGCTCTACAACAGTTGTGACAAACTGTAATAATGGACTTTAAAGTGTTCTTATCATCACTCCCTGTTGCTTGTATATGCATATTAAAATGAGACCAATAAAGTATGTAAATATGATTTATATTCCAAAGAAAATCTTTCTGGACCTCACAGAAAAAAACAAAAAAGTTGTCAAAAAGGTTTACGACCTCAAGACGACTTATATTCCTTATATTAGAGCCCCTGTCTGTGTCCTCTCTCTTTCAGGCTACTGCTCAGATGGAGGAACGTCTGGCTGAGTTCATATGCTCCTCAGCCCCTGACAAAGTCATGCCTTTAGCTGACGGCGTCCTGAGCTTTATCCACCACCAGGTCATCGAACTGGCCCGTGATTGCCTGGATAAATCCCGTGAGGGTCTCATCACCTCCCGTTACTTTTACGAATTGCAAGAGAATCTGGAGAAACTGCACCAGGATGTGAGTACACAAGACTGTTGGATGCCCCTTGTTTTTACTCTGCACAAAGCACAACAGAATATACGATTGTATTAATAGAATGGTTTGAATGGAAACTATAATAATGCCTCTTGAAATGTGATGAATGTAATTGGTAGAATTCTATGTGTTAGATGGAAATCAATACAACACCATTGACCTGATTTTGCAAATATACTCCCTATATATTCATGCAATATGCATAAACACATAACAAACTGTACAAAAATCTGTCTAAAGGGATATTTGTAGGAGGTAAAAAAATTTACAGAATTTGTCAAATTAGAGTAACATTCAAGTTCATCTACATATATTCATTTAGTAGACACTTTTATCCAAAGCTACTTAAAAGTTCTGTGCAGAGGTCAAATATCACTGCAGAGCAAATGGGGGTAAGGTGCCTTGCTCTTGTGCACATCAGTCATTGTCTGCTGACACTGGGATTTAAAACCCCAACCCCAACCTCCAACCCCCAAATCCAACTCTCTAACCACCAGACCACAACTGACCGACGAGTTCATCTCATTTGACACATCATGACATTGGTAGAGATAATGTTCATAAAATGCAAAGTATGATGGTTGAAAATGACTTTTTTTATAATATATAGTTAATATATAATAATTTTTAGTTATATAGAAAGTGGAATGAAAAAGTAAAACAAAAATGGAGAGTTTTCCAAAATGATTGCTAAGGCAGATGTATGTGGCGTACATACGCGGAGTATCCAGAAGTTAGATGGGAATTTTTGCTTGTTTTCACTGCCACTGCTTGGTTCTTAATAAAAATCTATTTTTCTGGATCCGTCATGGCGTTGATGTCATAAGTCGTTTCTGGACAGCTGGGCTTGTGCATGTGATTTCTTGACCCTCTTCCTCTTTTCTGTCCGGTTTGTGGTCACCTGTCACTCCTGCATTAGTCAGGTGGTTTGACAGGATGCTGATGTCTTGATTAGCTCAGTCACAGTACCCTACAGGCATTAGCCAGCTTTATGACTCCCAGAGGTCCCATTTCAAAACCTACAAATCTTTCGGGTGTTTGTGTGTGTTGGAATGCACGAGTGTTTGTTGCGTATGGTCGGCAATGGGGGAGTACAACTCATTCCTGATTTTAATTTCACACCCCAGTAACCACCGCTGGTGACGGATGAGTATCCCAGACACCCAAGAGGAGGGTGCAGGGAGAGAGAGTAAGGGGGTGAGCTCGGAAGGAGGGATCAGGTCAGGCTTTCCCTTTTTTGGTTGGTTGTCCATAACCCTCCCACCGCTGTTGCCTGCCAGAATCGAAATTGTGCGGGGCAGCATGATCTCATGCAATCTGAGCGCTATCACGCAGTCGTCATAGGTGTATTTGGGATTTAGGCGAGTAGGGATGACATCATCCAGCCCACAGTAATCAGGTGTTTTAGATTGGGTGCTGATGGTGACAGGTGGTCCATACGGGGAGCACGGTATAAATCGCTTTTTCGGCAGGTGCGCCCAGAAAGTCTGTGTTCTGGAGTTCTGCATTTAAGGGTTCCTTGCTCTGACAGAGGATGTCCCGTGTTTCGTGGCAGAGGAGACTCGAGGAGGAACAGGTTCTACAGCACATTTTAGAGCGCTGGGAGCAGAGCACACCCAGAAACCATGAGGATCTAACAGTTGAGTTTCTCATTGTTTTTACTTGCAGGGTTGCATGGAGGTTGAGGGAGAGATGTCTGTGTGTCGGTACACTGGTAGTCTGAAAAACTTGCTTTTTAAAGTTGGTTTTTATTCTTGTCATTGGCAGATTTTGATATATGAGATTTCACCTGCTTGATTACCTTTTTTATCTAAATATTAACAAAATAAAAGGGATAGGTCACCTAAAAATTTAAATTCTTTCATAATTGAATCACCCTCACAAAATTTTAAACCTGTATGAATTATTTTTGTGTAGAACTCCAAAAGTATTTTGGAGAGGGTTGGTCACCAGACAACATTGATCACCATTGAATTTTGTTATCAGTGAGATGTTTCTCAAAACATGAGGGTGAATAAATGATGGCAGAATTTACTACTTAACTACTTTAGCAAGATCAGTTAGTACTTTTTGTTTCAAAGTCTTTGAGAACATTTGTCCTAAGGCCAGATAGGTTGCATCTTTTTACAAATGACCAGTCTATATCATTCAGTCTCCCATGGTTGCATCATTAAAAACCACAGGGGCCAATCTCAGGTCCTGGGTCACTCGAGTGACCTGTCATCATGATGCCTGGTCCTGGAGGAAACCTCTTTTGACCTCATGTGTCCAAAAAAAGCGTACAGTATCTCATCTCCTGTGATTTTCTCTCAGGCAGTTTATGTTTTTTACCAAATCCTTCTCACCTCTCTCAATGTACTTCTCTCAAAGAACTTCTCTCTTTCTATAGTATATTTACTGAGTTCATAGAGCCTTTATTAGCCTGTGTGTGCGCTTCACTGGCAGTTTCATTACCTGTATAAATTATTCAGCAGTTGATTAGACTTCCCCTGAGGTCAAAGATGACTCTATTACTGTCAGACTGCTGCTAAACCATCCACTGTCAACAGTTTCTTTCCCTATGATGAACTCTCCAGTCACTTCCTTAAAAACTCTTTTTACCTTCTTATTTGAACACATTGTTCACTCCAATCCCTTCTTTTAGGGATTGCATGAATAATTTGAGACTGACATCATTTGATGTTGATAACAGAAACAAATATGATTAAAGTATTTAATTTTTGCTATGCATTTGTTATCTGACATTTTTTAATAAGCATCCTTTCATGTTTTATTCTATTCATAAAATTGTGTTTTTGACAGTACGATAAGAAAAATATTATTATATAGTCGATAGATCACTATCATTGTATTTAGTTTATCACAGTGATATTGAGGATCAGAGCCACACATTCCATCATGGGGTCCAATATATAAATATGTATTCCATAAATCTGGCTATATGTTTCATATTGAGCAAAAATGATAGGTAATAATGGACACTGTACAAAATATTTTAATTGGCTTGTACTAAATATAAAAAAAATTTGGTTTGTTTAAAACATGGAAATATGGAAAATATTTTTTTCTGTAGAAAAAATTTAATTATTGATTAAAATTCCAACTTTTATTTTTTATGTTATGAAAAAAACTTATTTATTTAAACCTAATATATTTAGTGAATTCTTATAGAATTTTTTGTTAATCTGATTTGCTGATTTTGTTTAACTTACATATACACAATAATCTAAACAGTATATTGTATAATTTCTTACCTTTATATAATATAATTTCAGCCATTATAGGTTTTTCAGACATTAATTATGTTAATTAAGTTCATTATTAATTATTATATTTACACAAAAAGCCATGTGAAGCAGCTTTATTCTGAAGAGTGTATAATTTTAAAACATACAAATATTTTGTTTACATATATGTTGTCTTGTCTATTTGTTTTTTAGGCTCATGAACGCTCAGAAAGTGGGGAGGTGACTTTTGTCACCCAGCTCGTGAAGAGGCTAATGATAGTCATCGCTCGGCCCGCTCGTCTGCTGGAGTGTCTGGTAAGCTGTGATATCTTAAATGGCTTTGATCTGGAATGCCTAACAATATTCTAAACTTCAGAGGAAACTGCTTTCCATAGTTAATGAAGCACGTGCTTTGACAAAAAGCAATTAAAAAATACATCTGCCAGGGGAGCTTCTGCTCAGTGAATCAAGGCCACGCTATTCTTCTTTAAGGTTCTAGTTTGTCAAACAGTGAGTTAAAATAATGTCTTACTTTACAGTACAAATGCATAACACTTAAGCCCCTGTGATTTCCACACCGAGCAGCAGGACTCTAATTATGGCCACATGTGTTTTTGGAGTAATCTGGTATAGTCAATAGTGTGACAACACGCAGTGCAGTTCTGCATTGATGCAGGACCAGCAACTGGGAAAGGAAATGAGCTGTTAACCTGTTTTACTTCATGTGAACACAGTACAGTCCTAATATTTCATTGTGACACTATGGGAAAACATGTTTGAGTAAGTTCTTGATGTAAGTCATCCTCCTTGGTGTGTTTTTATGAAATACTACAGTACTAAAATGTCTTCTTACCTGTAAATACCTAAAATATTACCATTGATAGGTAAAAAGACAATTTAGTACTGTTTAAATTTAAATATTTAATATTTATTTTAAATTTACAAAATGTTATTTTTGTATTTAATTGTATTTTCAGACATAAAAAGACATAAATAATCATGAAAATATGCCTAATATATATTTGAAATGTAAATATAAAATATTATATAATGCTACTTTTATTATTTTTGACTTTAAAAGACCTCGGCATGAAAATTAATATTACTAAATCCTGCATTTTTACCTGATAGCCTTGTATGCCCATGTTAATTTGGGTGTTTTCCCTGTCAAAATAAATAATATAAACATATTAAATGTTGCTGTAGTAGATTGATGCTCCAGATATATGAACTGATCTCCTGTCTGTTTAACCTGTGTCATTACGGTCAAAAATCACCCCAACATACCAATAGCTACAATAAAATGTATGTTATATTCAATAACATGTTTAATTCTTCCAACTTGTGGTGTAGGAGTTTGATCCAGAGGAGTTTTACCACCTGTTAGAAGCTGCTGAAGGTCATGCTAAGGAGGGTCAGGGCATCAAGTCTGACATTCCCCGTTACATCATCAGCCAGCTGGGCCTCACCAGGGACCCCCTTGAGGGTAAGACCCTTATAAATTAAGAATAAGGATTTCAGAAACTGCAATAGTTTTATGTTTCTTATGATGGCAGCTTTTTCTTGTACTTGTGTCTAACTATAGAAATGGCCCAGCTGAGCAGCTATGATAGTGGAAACCCTGAAACACCAGAAACAGAAGAATCCACAGATGTAAGTTAAAACAAATATTTGACATTGCAACAACATTAAAACCTAACAGTAGATTAAAGTAAATATCTTGTTTACTACTGACAGTCAATTGGGAAATTTCACAAAATTTCACAGTGTTTAATAACCACAAATTCTAAAGCATCCATTTTATTTAATCAGAGGATATCAAACATTTTTGCATGATATGTGAATTATAATAATGTTAAAAACCAATGTTTGCATTTGTGTCTAGAGTCGAGGAGCAGCTGTACAGCCACCCCAGCCACAACCTAAAACTAAAACACCTCGGGAGGAAGACTTTGAGACCATTAAACTCATTAGTAATGGAGCTTATGGGTAAGAAAACAGCTACTCATAAATAAAAATGTTGGTCTGTGGCTAGAGGGATATTTAAAGCTGTACATCGTGGCTTATCTTCACTCAGGGCCGTGTTTCTGGTGAGGCATAAGGAGACCCGTCAACGCTTTGCCATGAAGAAGATCAACAAGCAGAATCTAATTCTGAGAAACCAGATCCAGCAGGCCTTTGTAGAAAGAGACATCCTTACATTTGCAGAGAACCCTTTTGTTGTTAGCATGTTCTGTTCCTTTGAGACGAGGAGACATCTTTGCATGGTTATGGAGTATGTGGAGGGTAAGAAACACATGCATACATTTTTAGGTATGTAAGTATGATCAGGTCATGTCCAAGCATTAGTTAAAACTGTTGGGATGTGTGTAGGTGGGGACTGTGCCACCCTACTGAAGCACATCGGAGCTCTGCCAGTGGACATGGCACGCATGTACTTTGCCGAGACTGTTTTAGCTCTGGAATATCTTCACAACTATGGCATCGTGCACAGGGACCTCAAACCAGACAAGTATGTTTATTTGGTTTGTTGAACTTCCGGTTGGCTTTTTTTTTTTTAAAAATGGTTATTCAAGATATGCCTTATCTTTACAGTCTTCTCATAACTTCAATGGGACACATAAAACTGACAGATTTTGGCCTGTCCAAGATTGGTTTAATGAGCTTAACAACTAATCTGTATGAGGGCCACATCGAAAAAGACGCACGTGAATTTTTAGACAAACAGGTACAGGTGTAATGTTGTACTATATTTTATGTGTCCAATGTGTTTTAGTTTTTGTTCTTGGAAGGATACTGTGAATAAAAATTGTATGACTTGTATTTTTCTCGCTGTGTCAGGTTTGTGGTACTCCTGAATACATAGCCCCAGAGGTCATTCTGAGACAGGGCTATGGGAAGCCAGTGGACTGGTGGGCCATGGGAGTCATCTTATATGAGTTTCTGGTGGGCTGTGCTCCCTTTTTCGGAGATACACCTGAAGAACTGTTTGGACAAGTCATTAGTGGTTAGCATCATACAAAAATATATATTTCTTTAATTTCCTTTAGTAGTTTTGCCCTGCAAAGTTCTCATTGTGTATTATTGTGTGAACTTTGGAATAGTAGTCGAAATTATCAAACCGTTAAATGTTAGTGTTACATAAAATTGAAAAGTAATTTATTAATGCATGAGCCATCATTAAAAAAAAAATAGAGGGAAAATTTACCCCAATACAGAAATGATCATGTTTTACCATGGTGTTGTTCATTACCGGTATATAGTTACTTCTTCTGTGTAAAGATAATTTTGTGTCAAAATATTTTGAGAAAAGTCTTTTTATGCTCAAAAAATGGAAGCAAATGGGGCATGGGGGAAGCAAAAATAATTTATAAATGTTTCATGAAGGGAAGTATGAAAACAGGAAACATGAAAACATAATTAAACGTATTAAATTCCAAGCTTAAATGAAAAATTATTTAAATTATACTAATTCTGAAAAAAGAAAAGATTGGTTTTTAAAACTGACAATGTATCTCATATACATTTATACTTCATGATTTCTAGCTTTGCTCTTAAAATTGTTCTTAAAAAGCTGTTTTCTATTTCCTCACCCAGTTTGTTGTATTGTATAAAGTCCCTTCTATAGTTCTAGGTATAATCCATATGTTTGTTTTTTTTAGATGAGATAATCTGGCCAGAGGGTGATGACGCTTTACCTACCGATGCTCAAGATCTAATCTCCAAACTACTGCGGCAAAACCCTCTGGAGCGTCTTGGGACAGGTCCTTTAGCCCTCCTAACATTCAGACGTTCTTGATACTAGTCATTGATCCGATGAGATATACAATTTATGAGTTAACCAAAACAGAAAATCTCACAAAGACTGTCTTTTCTTTACTTTATCCTCCAGCTTTTATCTTTGAGAAATATTTGAGGTGATTTTCTTTCTCTCTCTGTCTCACAGGGAGTGCGTTTGAGGTTAAACAGCATCGCTTCTTTAGTGATCTGGACTGGAACAGTCTCCTGAGGCAGAAGGCAGAGTTCATCCCTCAGCTGGAGTCGGAGGATGACACTAGCTACTTTGACAGTACGTTTTATGTAGAGGGGACTGTGAAATTGATAATTGGACTGTCATGATATCAGATTTTCACTACTCTCACTCTATTGTTAATTCTATTGTTCTAATCAATAAATAAGTGTTGTTTGACCAACTTAGATTTCTTTACATTTTAATGTTTGTATGCTTTCGGCAGCAAATAATTTAGTTTGTTGAGGTTGCTATCCACCATTGGAACTCACTAATGTTAAACAATCTGAGATGTCGCTCTCTCTTCAACCCTCTAGCACGCACAGATCGATATCATCATGTGGACTCAGAAGAAGAAGAAGACACAAATGACGATGACCATCTGGAGATCCGCCAGTTCTCTTCCTGCTCTCCACGTTTCAGCAAGGTGAGGAGCAAAACTTACAATCATGTTACCCACCACATAAGTATTAAACAATATCTAAAATTAACAACAGCACATTTGTCTAATTTGATGTATAACTAAGCTCACTGACATAAATATCATTACAATGGCTTTTTATATGCTGCTTCTTATCAGAATTCAAAATCTTAAATATTTATGTACAAAATTGAAGTTGGGACACTGTACAAATTGTGAAGAAAAAAAGGAATGGACTAAATCTCATGAACTTGTATTTTATTCACAATTGAATATAGATAACATATCATTTTAGATTTCATTAGAGCGACACATTCCCAAAAAGTTGGGACAGGTAGCAATAGGACGCCAGAAAAGTTAAATGTACATATAAGCTTGGGGACCAATTTGCTACTTATTAGGTCAATTGACAACGTGATTGAGTAAAAAATAGCTTCCCAGGGTGGCAGTGTCTCTCAGAAGTTAATATGGGAAGACAATCACCAATACTGCGGCGAAAAACAGCGGAGCAATAACAGAAAGGAGTTTCTCAAAGAACAATTGCAAAGATTTTGAAGTTATCATTATCTGCAGTGCACGATATCATCCAAAGATTCAGAGAATCTGGAACATTGTCTGTGTGTATGGGTCAAGACCGGAAAACCATACTGGATACCCGTGATCTTCGGCCCATAGAAGTCACTGCAACAACACATACAGGATTGTTACTGTAGTGGAAACCACAACATGGGCTCAAGAATACTTTGAGAAAACAGGGTTGGTTAACACAATCCACCGTGCCATTCGGCGTTGCCAGTTAAACTCTAAAGGTCAAAAAAGAAGCCATATCTAAACATGATCCAGAAGAACAGGCGTTTTCTCTGGGCCAAGGCTCATTTAAAATGGACTGTGCCAAAGTGGAAAAACTGTTCTGTGTCAGACTAAAGATGACAAGGACAACCCAAGTTGTTATCCGTGCTCAGTTCAGAAGCCTGTATCTATGATGGTATGGGGTAACATGAGTGCGTGTGGCGTGGTCAGCTAACACATCTGGAAAGGCTTCATCAATGCTAAAAGGTATATCCAAGTTCTAGAACAACGTATGCTCCAATCCAGACGTTGTCTCTTTCAGGGAAGACCTTGCATTTTCCAACATGACAATGCCAGACCAAATACTGCATCAATTATAACATCATGGCTACGTAGAAGAAGGATCCGGGTACAGAAATGGCAAGACTACAGTTCAGATCTTTTACCCATAGAAAACATTTGGCACATCATAAAGAGGAAGATTCGACAAAGAATACCTAAGACAGTTGAGCAACTATAAGCCTGTATTAGACAAAAATGGGACAACATTCCTCTTCCTAAACTTTAGTAACTTCTCTCCTCAGTCCCCAGTCGTTTGCAGACTGTTAGCAAAAGAATAGAAGATGCCACACAGTGTAAAAAATGGCCTTGTCCCAACCTTTTCGAGATGTGTTGATGCCATAAAATATAAAATATAAATATTTTTCCCTGAAAATTATACTTTTTCTTAGTTTTAACGTTTTATATGTCATCTATGTTTTATTCTGAATAAAATATTGAAATTTGAAACTTCCATATCATTGTATTCTGTTTTTATTTAAAATTTGTACAGTGTCCCATCAGATTTGTATATAGGAGGGGGGCCCCCTCACTTTTTAAAATTTAACCTTCTATGTAATGCTTGGTTTGGAAGCGGTGTCTTTTTACGCTGAATAAAGCTTTCACACTTTCGCTGTTCAGCAATATCTGGAATATTGTAAGAACTTAAAGCACTTTGATGTTTCCGTCAAAGACTTCACTGCATATGGAGTTAAAGTAGTTGTTTTCACATGGTAGTCAGGTGTTTGATTCGGCATGCTGCTGAGCTAGCAATTTAACCTCTTTCGATCACATTTCGATTATTGTGCTTATGTGAAATATTATATAAGATAAAGAAGTATTTTAGCTTTTTATTATTATAATTATTTTATTTTCATAAAAAATTGCATATAAAAATTTTAGGCTTTTTTGCAGCTGAAATTAAATCTCATAGTTGTGGCCCCTCCACATGTCAAACCAGAGTTTCGCCCGTATAAAGGTTATATAAGAACAGCTCTTTGTCCAAAACGAAATAAATTCATTCTAATATTTTTTTTACCTGGACCCATATATTCCGTGTATTTTCAATTTAACTGTTAAAATTGTCTGTTGGCTCAGTCTGAACATGTTATACAATCATTGTTAAGGCAACAATATTGTACATTATAGTTTCAATTTTTTTTTTCAAAACGCTACAAATCCATCCTTTTTTGTTTTTAAAATTCTTGTTTATGTCTTAAAAAACAAAATAACAATAAATGTTTGACATCATGGACTCATTGTATAAATTAACATAAATAAAATAAATGCAAATGTGCAGTCTGCCAGTTTTGAACCCCATGTTAAACCCACAGGCTCATCCAGGCATTCAAAATTTGAGATAGTTTAAAGCACCCATTTTGAAAGATTGAACATAAAAAATCACGTCAAAGCATTGCCATGTTTGATGGCATTGAGCAAATTATGATTGGTCGAGAGGACATAACATATTTACGCTAAAAACGTTTTAGAAAAAACTGAATCTTGCAGTATATTTCAAACAAGAAAATATAGTGATTTGGCATGAAACATTGAAGGAGATGAGAATAGGTTCACCACACAACAAAATGGCATGACAACAAATTTTTTAAATTGCGAATTTATCTTTGTTTGGAAAAGAGTTCCTCATTTGTATAATTTATGCAGTTTTTCTCCATCTCCTCATGTATTGATCTGTCTTTTATTTCAGGTCTACAGTAGTATGGAGCGTCTGTCGTTGCACGAGGAGAAGCGCACACCTCCTCCAACTAAGCGTAGTCTAAGCGAAGAGGGAGGGGAACGGATTGATAGTCTCAGTGGTCTGAAGTCAAGAGATCGGAGCTGGCTGGTGGGCTCGCCAGAGATGTGAGTAATCCATAACTGAAATGATAAAACACCTTACAGTTTTAGAGGTGGATTACTTGTGCATGATCGTGTTTAATTTAAATGTTATGATTCTGAAATATAAAAATAAATTAGTAAGTATGTGGTTGTGTAATCTGTTACTTCTTTATTTAACTAACTGTATTTATCTGTCACTTTGAAATAAACGTTTTCTTTTTCTTTCAGCCTAAGGAAGCGTCTATCTGTTTCCGAGTCCTCTCATACTGAGAGCGACTCCAGTCCGCCTCTCACAGTTCGTCGTCGCTGCTGCTCTGCAATCATTGAAATGCCTCGATTCGCAATATCCAGTGAAGAGGATGGTGGTGTGGGTAGCAGAAAGACCCCGGTACGGGGTCCTCGTGGAGAAGATCTACCACAGGCCATACCGGAATTACCAGTGGAGAGAGAGCTGAGGCTGGATGAATCTCCCACTACATCAGGCTCCACATCCAGCCAAATCACTCAGTCCACAATCACACGTCAGTCTTACTTTATGATCTTTAACTCTCATATTATCTGTGTACTCATGACGGTTTGTAGAATAATGTGCTTGTGTCTTTAGCTGGGAGTATTGGTGATGTGTTGGATCGGACCTCTCGCAACAGTGCTGATAGTTCTGACGGCTCCACCCCTAAAGCCATCAGTGATCTGGCCGCCCGTAGAGCTCGACACAGACTCCTGTCAGGAGATGCTGAGAAACACACATCACGGCCTCTCAACAAGGTCATCAAATCGGCCTCCGCCACCACCCTGTCACTCATGATACCTGCTGGTAAGTTTCCATGTTTACACAAATTAAGGACTAACAAAAAACTTATCCAGAGTCATTTTCTTCTTGACAAAACTTGGAATCCAATGGAGCCATTGGATTGGCTTTCTTAAATAATCTATAATGTTTATACACTATTTCAGATCACCATGGTGCCTCTCCTCTGGCCAGCCCCATGTCACCTCACTCTCTTTCATCCAACCCATCATCCCGTGACTCCTCTCCCAGCCGTGACCTGTCCCCGGCCATCTCCAGCATCAAACCTGCAATAATCATCCACAGAGCTGGCAAGAAATATGGTTTCACCTTGCGGGCCATCAGGGTTTACATGGGAGACACTGACATTTATACCGTGCACCACATGGTCTGGGTAAGTACATTATGCAGTTTGTGCTGAATTGGTACTGTTACATTTACATATGTTTTAACATGTCACTTTGCAGCATGTGGAGGTTGGAGGACCTGCTCATGAAGCTGGACTAAGAGAAGGAGATCTTATAACACATGTTAACGGAGAGCCGGTCCATGGACTGGTGCACACAGAAGTAGTAGAACTTATTCTAAAGGTACATTCAGATACCTGATCCATCTTGATGTTGCGACATTGCAGATGTTTGAAGGTTTTGCCTGTGTTTTATGTTGTAGAGTGGTAGTAAGGTGTCAATCTCTGCTACGCCATTTGAGAACACGTCTATTAAAGTTGGCCCTGCACGCAAGACCAGCCACAAGTCCAAAATGGCTCGCCGGAATAAAAAAACTAAAACTAGAGAAGGACAAGACAGGTGAGTCCAGTACTTCATTGTTTCCCCTAGGTCTATAGCTTTAGGGGAGCGGTAAAATGTTAATAAATAATAACAGTACAATAAATTAACATGCTTTATTGTAAATGATAACGGAACACTGATAATTATATTATGTTATTATCTAATAAACAATACCTTTAGTACAGAAGAATACGTTTTCAAGATTAAACTTGTTTGTCTGTCATAAACAGATCTAATGTACACTCATTTAGTTTTGATATTTTTGTTCATTATTTTGTGGGTTTTTAATGCTTACAGCATTAGTTGCCTTTTGTATAATATTATCCTATATGGTTTATCAAAAAGGCTTTAATGAACACAAATTCCCATATTACATTCCCTTATTTGTGAAATACATTATTGTCTCTCTCATGGCGTCAGTCCAATACCCGACCTTTCAGTACTTTTTAAAGCATGAGTTTATGTACATACAAACCACATATGTATTGTGTGCACAAGAATTTTTAATTTCTGCTCAAAAAAAACAAACATAAACCTAGATACATACTCACATGTTCAGCGCATTTGCTTACCTGTCAGTGTCACTGCTCACTTCAGCTATATGTGGAGGTTATTCTAGTAAGATAAATAAACGTGCCCATGGAGGCTGCGGCTCAAGGGAAATGTTCCGCTAGTCCTATTGATAAGTGCATGCAATATAACAACTATACAATTATTACAACTGTTCATTGAACTAAACATCGGAACACTTTCTTGTTTGTTGCAATTATCCAAAAAGTGTGTGGCTGTTATGCGCAGAAGAGTGAGTGTTACCATCTGTATCACCCTAGAGGGTTTAAATGATGCAGTTATTTAATCTGTCCTACAGGTGCTTGACGCGACTTACATTATCGCGCTCTACAGTTTGGTGCATAGCTTAAATGCGCAACTTTAGATGCAAACATGACTTGTGTCCGTTGGTCAAAGCACCATGTATACGTGAAACAGAAACCTGACATCCTAAAAATAAAATACCTAACATAAGGTGATTTAGTTTGTGTAATTAAACAACAACATATAAGATCTGTTCAGTTATCAGTTATGATCTGACGATATAAAGAAATAAAATTAGCTTGACCGTCAAGGGGGCGCGGATTGCCAGTGGAGGGTGAGAGCCCCTAATGGTAGTGAAAACACTGTATTTGAAGTTATATTTTTATGTTCTGTTTTTAATTCCTGGGACTTGCATGTTCTCATTAAGACCTTTATGTTTTGACAATTGCAGTAAGAAGAGAAACTCTCTGTTCCGTAAGATAACCAAGCAGGCGACTCTACTACACACAAGTCGCAGTTTGTCCTCTCTTAATCGCTCAGTTTCATCTGGCGAGAGTGTCCCAGGATCTCCTACACACATGTCCCCTCGATCTCCAACACAGGGCTGTCGTTCCACGCCAGAATCTGCCCACTCAGGTAACAGGTTTCACAATAAAATCTTTAGTTGTCTAAACAAATATTGCATTTGAACATTAATAAATGTCAATGTCTTGTGTTAGTTTACTTCTTATTAACCTAATACTTTATTTCTTATAATGCAGTCGGTGGAAACTCATCTCAAAGTAGCTCACCAAGTTCCAGTGTGCCAAACTCTCCTGCTAGTTCCGGTCAGATCAGACCCAGCTCCTTGCACGGCCTAGCCCCCAAACTGCAGCGGCAGTACCGCTCCCCCCGCCGCAAATCTGCAGGCAACATCCCATTATCCCCATTGGCCCGTACACCATCTCCAACACCTCAGAGTAGCTCTCCCCAGCGCTCACCTTCACCGCTTCCAAGCCACGGCCTAATCACTTCATCAATAGGCCAGTCCTTCCCCGTAAAGCTCCATTCTTCACCCCCTCTGGTACGACAGATATCCCGCCCAAAGAATGCAGACCCACCACGGTCTCCTTTACTCAAACGTGTCCAGTCAGCCGAGAAACTTGCAGCATCTCTTTCGTCATCATCTTCCTCTCCCTCGCCCTCCTCAGCAGCTGACAAGAAGCTGCCAGTTAGTGGTAGCCGCAAACACAGTCTTGATACCTCACATTCAGACTTTAAAAAGGAGATGCTGCAGCGAGACCCTAGTTTACAGAGCCTGCAGGAATCAGCCAGTGAGAATTTGCTAGGTGGCAGAGTGTCTCCTGCGGAAAAAGGAAGCCTGCAGAAGAGTTCAGTTCGCAAACTTGGGCGCCAAGAAGGTCCAGAGTCTGGAGCCTTGGGACTTGTTCCTGGAAAGAGTAAACTTAAAGACAAGCTTTCTGCCATACGCCAGGATCGCGCCGAGAGACGCGAGTCCCTTCAGAAGCAGGATGCTATCCATGAGGTTGACTCCTCAGAGGATGAGACAGATGAAGGATCCGAAGATAGCCAAGATGGACGTCGATCAACTTATGTTCCTCCTAGCCACATCCTGCGGCCCACTACTGTTGTTGCGCTACCCAATACCATCAGAATGGGACCTGCTGCTCCACCAACATTAGGTCTGATACCTTCAACAGTTGCACCTCGAAGCTCACAGCATCTCAGCCAGGGACCGCAGACACAAAGCCAAATTCCAACTCAGACTCAAACTTTGATCTCATCTCCAACACAAGGTGGAGCCAAGTCCTCAGACCCATATCTCGCAAAACCTCAAACCTCTTCTGTGGCCCTAGTTTCAATACTAGATGAGTCAAAAAGGGGGGAATCTGAATCCACTGTTAAGCCCTCTCCAACTCAACCCAGCCCAAGCACTTTTTCCACCCATGGTAGCGCATTTACTTCCGTTATCAAAGACCCATTTGTCAAACCCACCCTACCTTCTTTGGATCAAAGAACATCCAAAACATCTGAGCCCAGGTCCAAGACCAGTAGCAAACTTGATCCTAGCCCTACTTTTGTGGTAGCCAGGGAGACCCCGGCTGCTACCACACCGACTGGAGTCATAACAAAGGAGATGAAGGAGGCTGACAACCGCCGACAGGCAGCAGCTGCTGCCGCCTCTGCTGCTGCATCCCCATCCACTCCATCAGAGAGCGGAATGGACAAAGTTGTGTCCCAGCTTGCCACTGTTGCCAAAAGCATGTTGGGTCCTGTCAAACTCAACATCCCAGGAACTAAAGACACCTCGGATAGGACAAAGGATCAGCGCCCCCAAGCAGAAGAAAGTCACCCAAAGATAAAAGAACGTCGTGTGGAACATCCGGATTCTCCTGACCGAATGAGTGTATCTGCTGGTGCTGGCTCTCGCTCTCCACTACTGACTCAATCTCCTAAACAAACACCAACTATGAAGTCTGAACCAGCCTCATCTTCTCAAAGATCCGGAGATGTTCCAGGAACATCAAAAAAGTCAAATATGTCTTCAGTCTCTCAAGGTTGCGAAGAACAGGAAAGATCAGGGACTCTGCGAACCGTTACAACACCTAGGTCTAGATCTGAAGCGCCTGCCAAACCAAGTTCCACAATGTCACGAGATAAATCCAACAAGACGACGTAGCAAAAGCTTTATTCCTGCTTTAACTCACTTAGCTTGCTTGTTAACAGATAAAACACATTGACTCATGTATTAATGTATCAGTATCCCTGTGAAAAGAGTGAAAGTGATGTAGATTAGCTCAACCGCTTCATTTTAGAATGTTTCATGCCCTGCCATTCACGGTTCAAGGCTGTGTATTTTTTTTGCTTTTCTTGTTCTGTTTTTCTTAACAATCATAAAGCCTGGCGAAATATAAAGCCGTAAGACATACAGACAAACAGTATATAACCTCTTCACATGAATTTAATATTTCGTTAGTCTCTGTAGTAGGTATAGTTGTGCCTTAAAGGAACAAAAATTCACCTTTATGTCTTTCAGCCTGTTCATCTTTGGAGGAAGACATATTGCAGCAATAAGAGTAGCGTATGCCGAGCAATTACAACATAGTTAATATCATCACACGTATGTTATGTGTCAGAAAATCCAAACTTCATTTCACAGCCTTTCACTTCAGGTGTATCAAATGGCATTGAGATAAATGTCTATGAAAATCCCCTTCATGGCACAGCCATCAGATGTTTAATGTTGAATTATGGCAAAGGATTGCATGAATGAAGTATGTAAATGTCAGTCAATGTTGTAAGCAGAAATATGAGACTGATCTAAGGCCATTATTCACATCCAACTTACGTAATGTCGGTCTGATCTTGCCTCAAAAGCAAGTCATTTGCACATCATTATTTCTAGATCAAGTGTTGTTCCCATTTGGCATTGAGGCTTTTTTAATATTTTAAGTGGACCACTGTTTTTATTTTTTACCCACTTGCTTTGTTTTATGATCTGGACCAATTTTTGTTTTCTGTATACTATATAGACTCATACGTGTGTGTGTGTGTGTGTGTGTGTGTGTGTGTGTGTGTGTGTGTGTGTGTGTGTGTGTGTGTGTGTGTGTGTGTGTGTGTGTGTGTGTGTGTGTGTGTCTGTGTGCGCGCGCACCTATGTATATTAACGCATGAATTTGTTTTTGTGGGGTTGTTATGGATCGAATATTTTAAAAAAAAGTTCTGTCAGTTTTATGCCCTACAGTATGGGAGAGTTTTGGAATTCAGCCCTTGGTTAAAAAACCAGGCAAAGATGTATTTGCACAAACACTTTTAATTTTGTGTGTCAATATTAAAACCAATAAATACAGTATCCAGTTTGATCCCATGTCTGGTTGGGGTCTCGAGGGGTTTACTGCAGTATCTTGCAGTATTTTCTTGAAAACCACCATAATGTATTTCGAGTGATAAATAAGTGTATCCTCCTACTTGTGTGAAACATATCGAGTTTATAGTTTCATTTTTAATCAATACGGCTTTGGTTATCCATCTATATTGAGTTTACGCTTAATCGCACAATTTATGTTCATTGCTTAACATGCTCATGGTACAAATCACGAATCTCAAAAGTAGGGCTATTCCCAGAATCTTGATCCTTTTTACAACTGTGTAGTGAATTTTCGTTAGTCTATAGGACTGATGATGGTATGTACAGTTCTGATATGTAATCTTACTCATGTTTTGTCCATATGAAATGTGAATAGATGTCTTGCACATTTAAGCTTCTTGAAACCCAAAGGAATGGAGCTGTTGATAGCTTTGCATTGCAGCCTGAAGCTTAATTCCTGCTGAACATGAACCTGGGCACAATATGGAGTAAATGCACTTGTGAAACAAATGGTGTTTGGTGGAAGTGGGCGGTCAAATTTTAAATCGTGTTTGCACTGTTGCGTCTAAAGATCATCAACCTGTGGTTGTACCCCAGTGACCGAGTAATCACTTAGTTTTCGTCCCTATAAAAAAAGACCAAAGGTAATTCATTCTCTCTAAAGGGATGACCTACAATTTAACGAAATCTTTCTCCATAGATACAATCCTCCATATCAATTTGTAGGGCCTAATACGTCACCTTAAATGTTTACATGCGGTACAGCTTGAGAGATCATCCTGTAAATGTATAGTGAAGTGTCAGTATCCTAGCACATATTGTAGTTTTTAGAAAGTGATTACATTTCCTGCCTTGAAACTTTTGAGAATTTACCAGGTATAAAGACATTAAGACTGAACTGCGTATGCAGTTTTACTATACCTTAGTGTTTCTTTTTGTTTACATGTAATCTCTTAAAAACCACTTTGCCCAGAGTGAAATAAACAAAAAAGGATAATTGATGGAGTTTACGAATGCGTCAAATTCCTAGTTTCAACCTGCCGTGGGCTACGAACTTGAGCGCTAACTGCCTCACCTACGTGACTGGGATGATGATGTTGATGGTTTGGCTATTTGTTGAGGTGAATTTAGGTGTCAGAATGCCTGAGGTGGTTATCCATCACTGTCCCGCAGCCAGGGCATACAAGCGCTGGTGAAATGTAATCTCGCACACGTTGTCCAGAGCAAATTTACCTGCTACCTCTCACCTCTGCCATGAGCTCTTTACAAATGAGAACCTTGGAGGACACACACACTTATACACACTGCTTCTCATCTACCGTATAAACACAACAACCACTACATCCAACCACTGCCCTCTAAACATTTCTGTGTTGGGGCCTAATGACTGCACAGATGGCTCGCTTTTATGTAAATATTTTAAAGTCTCATACTCGGAGTGTCTTTAAAATGAAGAAGATTAAAGTTATTCTGTGTGCGTTGGCCACTGCCTTAGACATGACGCATAGTTGAAATGAAAAAATATAGATATCTTGTGTATTTCAAGAGTTACTAGAGGAAGAGTGGATATACTGTTGTGTTATGGATCTAGGGCATTGTCTGTGTCCATCATGCTTCATCCTCTAATGCTTAGAAGACAGTGTGGTTTGAACCGACACAAGTGAGTAGAGAAATGAGCAAAGAGGAAAAATTTGCTAGAGTTGAACCTGTGCAATATCTTACAATTTTCTATTGTTGTAAAACGCATGTTTGTTGTTAATCCTACCTTATGAATAATAAAGAGTTTTTTAAGTAACTTGATATGATGTTTGTGCTTATTTAATTTTATGAAGTCAAAACTTCCCAAATGCAATTGGACAATAAGTGAAAAGGTTGTTAAAATAATAATTTCTGGTGATTTATTAAACACCTCTAAAAATATGATTACAATTTGAATGTTTTTGTAAGTTAAAAATGATTTAATAAAACAATAACAGATCTAAAGAACAACTGAGCATAATATGATCTAAAAATTGTGATTAGTATTTTTTTTTTTTGTTAATGATAAATAAAGTTTTTTTTACAGCTGAGCATAATATAATCTCAAAAGTGTTGATTTGTAAATACATTGTAATGAAATTTTAATCATTTTGCTAAAAGTTTCATAATTTAATACAAATTTATTTTAATAATTTGGCACAGTATAATCTCAAACGTGTTGATAACTAAATCTATTGTAATTAAATTTTAATCACTTTGCTAAAAGTAATTTAGTAATAAATTACTAAAATATTTATATTAACAATTGAGCACAATATAATCTCAAAAATATGTAATTTTGTTAATAGTTTTATATCAAAGGAAACAAGAATTGTACCAAGTATGCATTATATATTTTTAGTCATTTTAATTTGTATGTGTATAAAATTATTGTAAATATACAATTAAATATACAATTAATTAATTAATATACATTAAAAATATGTATATCACTATACATTAATAGTAAATTGTGTGTTTTTTGTTTAAACCAATGTTTATTGATTCGACAACAAGGTCTAGTGTAACAGTTATAACCATAATGATAAAATTGCTGCAGTGATATTTTAAACATAAAACTAGTTTACATAAAAACAAAAAAATGTATTTAAATAAAAAAAATCAATAAATATCCCCTAATGTATCACTGAGTAATCGCTTTCGTTGATGGCAATTTGACATATCTGTTTAAAATGACTTGTATATTAGCTTTTAAACTTGAGGAATTCACTTTCAGCTCCATTTGCCCTGCGTTCCCCATGTTAAATGATTCCCTAATGGACACATATTTAGGTATTTGCTCATCCACTTGTCATGGACTCCATTTAGGGTATTCCATTGCATTAATGAATGAAGACGTCTACACCTTCTTAATTGACACAGCATGCTAACACTATGCATGGAAAAAAGACCATTAGATACTAGTGTACCTTCTCTTTCTCTCAGATGGGGAGCGTATGTTCGAGAGCTGCATGCTCTAGAGCAAAGACAAGAGGGTCAGAGGTTAGCCATCCTGCTTTAAAGGCGCTCGCCATGGGGGATAATTGGACTCCTGGCTTCACTCACCAGTCTCTCATCACCAGACCAGAGAGAGAGATGGAAAGTTTGGATAAAAGCACTTTTCCCATTAGAATAATATACAAGGTAAAAATGAGCATGAAGGTTTACATTTTCTCTTAACACCCCCTTTACCATCTCCCTTTGGTACATGAGCCGCTGAAGGATGAAGATGCCCTGATGACCCAGCGTGTCTGTTCTGTGCATCCCCTCCCCCCGTCTCTTCTCTGACAGGCAACCAGGGCCACTGATGGATTGCTGCCTGAGTCTGTCTCTGACACCCGCTCTACATGACCGGGTAAATTCATTCCATTCCTGCCTCTCTCTCACCCAGTCGCCCATCCCGGCTTCCACTGCCTGACAGGCAGCCTAATGGGGGGACCAGGCCAAATGGATTTCAGTAGAAAAGTGAAGCAGGGAAGAGCCTCAGGGGGGCAATAAGTTCTCCCCCTTTTCAGAATTTATTTTCCCTTGGTCTTCTCACTTTTTTCCTCCTCAAGTTTTCTCCGTGAGATTGGAACGGAAGTAAACGGGTTGCACTGCCTCAGACTATTGATTCTATTTAAATGTGACAACTTTACAAGGCAGGTGCATTAATCTTGTGATCGTATTGATGAGAACGCATCACATGGGTTCAGCATTAACCTTCAAAACGAACGAGTACACTAGATAACAGGATCCATTATAAATGTTTCATCAGTCCTTCGATTTGATATAAGCTATATGCAATTATTTGTAGCCGGTTAAAGCATGGCATAGAAGAATGGCAGGTGGAAGCTGCATTATGGGCTAATTGCTCTCTCTGGTACCACGTGCCAGGTGTAATGAGCCTTATTCTGTGTGATGAATGTGCACGGACACCCATAACCTGTGCAGCGTAAAAACTTGATGTTGCCTGCCAGGCAAATAGTGTGAAAGTTCAGTCTCCGAGAGCCATAAATTAGTGTGCAGAGCTGAGAAATAGAGAGGGGGATTGGGATTTCAGCTCCGCTAATACTCCACGCCAAGGAAATTGTGAAACTAAGGATCCGTGAGCCTGTGGATTTTGATAGCAGTAAAGAAACCGTAAATTAACGCATGAACTGTGTTTCTTTGTGGATGAGGCCTGAGCCAAATGGAAATGCTTTAGGCCATTGCAGACTTAAACATGAGTGATTGTATGAATGTGTGTATAAAGTTGGAACATTGAAATATGGACTGTAATTTGTATTTCATGTGTAGGGTGAGACTGTCTGTTGAAGAAATGAGAGAAACCAGTTCAAACCATTATAGAAATTCTAATGGTTTTCATAAAAATACTATTATGACACATTAGCTTATTCCATTAAAATCCCTTTCAAAATGTATTTTTGAAGTGTGTTTTGATAAAACTTCCATACCACAATAACCCATTACAACCAATACACACCGCTTTAATGATCTCTGTTGCTTTGTTTTTGCAGGAATGGTCAGTTTCGAGAATTGTCCAACAGTTTTTATCGAAATGCATTTAACTTCTCCCATTATTCCAATATTAATATCTGTGGTGTGTTTTGGACATTATTCCAATAAAATGTAATTTTGTTCCATTGTTTCCCACTTGTCAGAGAACCTTCAACCATAGAATCCATCCCATATTAGCTCACACTATTATGGTTTCTATTAAATCCAATATATTTCCCCTTTAATCAATTAAATACAATACATTTCCATTTAAATACATTAAATACAGTACATTTCCCTTTCAATACATTAAATACAATACATGTACATTTAAATACATTAAATACAATATATTTACATTTAAATACATTAAATACAATACATTTATATTTAAATTCATTAAATACAATACCTTTATATTTAAATACATTAAATACAATCAATTTCCATTTAAATTCATTAAATACAATACATTTACATTTAAATTAAATTAAATTAAATACAATACATTTACATTTAAATACATTTAATACAATACATTTATATTTAAATTCATTAAATACAATACATTTACCTTTAAATTCATTAAATACAATACATTTACATTAAAATACATAAAATACAATACGCTAATATTTCAATACATTAAATCCAATACATTTATATTTAAATATATTAAATACAACACATTTATATTTAAATACATTAAATACAACACATTTATATTTAAATACATGAAATACAATACGTTTACATTAAAATACATTAAATACAATACATTAATATTTAAATACATTTAATCCAATACATGTATATTTAAATTCATTAAACACAATAAATTGTCATTTTTTTGGGCAAGATTCTGTTGTTTGTAATGTAGGGATATCCTGAATGAAGAAATTATATTTATTTAAGTATATATTATTGTATTAACGTATAATTATTGTAAAAATGTTTATTTAAAATGTTCAATAACAATAAAAAAAAATATTAAAAAGTTTTTAAAAAGTTTTTCTAACGTCAAACTCAAGTGGCGTTTTGTATAACGTTAGCCACGTTAGTAAAGTGAACTTCAGGTGTGTAAGAGTCGAACTGTTTAAAGAGCAAATACACTCAGAAAAACAACTTAACACAAATATTGTTACCCGCACAACTTGTTTGTGTTGTCTTTCACAAGTGTACAACAGTAATATGTAATACACAATGATGATGTGAGGGAGGAAAGAGACATGAAGACGACACATAAACAAAAAGTTGTGAGTACACATTTAATCTTATAGTTTAATATGTTTGTGTAACATTCTGCACGTTATAATAAATAAGATTTTAAGAGAAACACAAACAGTAAAATGCTGTAATAATGTCAAGGTTATCATGATAATATTGAGGTTTTTACTTTAATTATAATATTTTAATAGAATTATTTTTATCATTTTTACAATTAGGGCTATTTTCAGGATTGTCACATCCATAACCATATGCTTTACTCATAAACAGATGAATATTAAATTATTTAAATATTAGAATAATGTACTTATTTTAAGTCATATAAAGATCTATTCCTTTATCATTATTTGTGTATTTTTGATTTTGGTTTTTACCTTTTAATTCTCATACATTTTAATGAGTTTGTTGTTTCTCCAAAAAACTGTGTCCAATTTATGTCACATCCATAATGAAGGATTATTTATCTTTTCTTTAAATAGAAAACTTGTTCACAGACTGATATTTATCATCAAGGTTTTGTATTCTATAAACAGCTGGTTCAGTTTACTGGTATAAGAGTGTTTTTATGTCCCATCCATAAGAGAAAATGTCACATGTACAACACTTGAAGTGTTTTCATCATTTCTCTCATGCTGACTAAATAAAGAGCTGTGCTTAAGTCTCAGTGCTCTCCTTTGGTGAGGGTTAATAATGACAGATTGGGAAAGTTGGGTCTATATGAGGGTCTGGCCGCTGGGGTCTGTGTCACTGTCACACAGAGTGATTGGGACATCAGCCAAGATAAAAGATCCTGTCATCAATGTACAAGAGTCCAGTCTCTGGGGTCAGGTGACAGAGAAACACCTTTAAAAACACACACACACACACACACACACACACACACACACACACACACACACACACACCTGCATGTACATATGTTCCTGTACACCGGCAGGTGGTCTCAACGCTACTGTTCTCGATCAGTCCCAGAAACACAGATGTTCTCATTGGATCTCCCGAGAATATAAGTGGCCTTTAAAGCCCAACTGATGCGTCCTTTGTTCTCTCTCGCTCTCTCTCGCTCTCTCTCGCTCTCTCTCTCGCTCTCTCTCTCGCTCTCTCTCTCGCTCTCTCTCTCTGGCTCTCTCTCTGGCTCTCTCTCTGGCTCTCTCTCTCTCTCTCTCTCTCGCTCTCTCTCTGGCTCTCTCTCTGGCTCTCTCTCTGGCTCTCTCTCTGGCTCTCTCTCTCTGGCTCTCTCTCTCTGGCTCTCTCTCTCTCTCTCTGGCTCTCTCTCTCTCTCTCTCTCTCTCTCTCTCTCTCTCTCTCTCTCTCTCTCTCTCTCTCTCTCTCTCTCGCTCTCTCTCTGGCTCTCTCTGACTCTCTGACTCTCTCTCTCTCGCTCTCTCTCTGGCTCTCTCTCGATCTCTCGTTCTGTCTGCTTGCCTGTCTGTCTGTCTCTCTGTCTGTCTCTCGCTCTCGCTCTGTCTGCCTGCCAGTCTCTCTGTCTGTCTCTCTCTCTCTCTCTCTCTCTCTCTCTCTCTCTGACTCTCACTCTCTCTCTCTCTCTCTCTCTCTCTCTCTCTCTCTCTCTCTCTCTCTCTCTCTCTCTCTCTCTCTCTCTCTCTCTCTCTCTCTCTCTCTCTCTCTCTCTCTCTCTCTCTCTCTCTCTCTCTCTCTCTCTCTCTCTCTCTCTCTCTCTGACTCTCACTCTCTCTCTCTCTCTCTCTCTCTCTCTCTCTCTCTCTCTCTCTCTCTCTCTCTCTCTCTCTCTCTCTCTCTCTCTCTCTCTCTCTCGTTCTGTTTGCCTGCATGTCTGTCTGCCTGCCTGCCTCTCTTTCTGTCTCTCTCTCTCTCTCTCTCTCTCTCTCTCTCTCTCTCTCTCTCTCTCTCTCTCTCTCTCTAGCTCTCTCTATGGCTTTCTCGCTCTCTCTCTGGCTCTCTCTCTCTCTCTCGTTCTGTCTGCCTGCCTGTCTGTCTGCCTGTCTGCCTGCCTGTCTCTCTGTCTTTATGTCTTTCTGTCTCTGGCTCTCTCTGGCTCTCTTAGTATCTCTTACATTACTCTACTGATAAGACATTAAAATTTGATGGCAGAGATTCAGCGCTGTGCGTGTATGTTTGCCCTGAGACTCTACAGTCTTGGTATTATTAATAATTCATCAAGGTTCTGTATTTCTGAAAATCCCTCTTGGCTGCCTACCTATAATGAAGGTCTAAGTTCATACTTCAGCACTGAAAATAAAGTTTTCGTCTCTTCTCTCCGTGGCTGATTCTACACTTTTAAGCCTTTGGTTTTGATAGACAGCATAGCTTGTTTATATATGCCACCTACCTGCCCTTCCAGTCATTTATGATGAAGATTTTTTTGTTTTGTATCATAATGATGGTTTCCCAGGCAAGCCATAGGAGGGCAGTATTTGATTGACTCATGTTTAGAAGACTGAACAAAGGCGAGCTGGATGTTTCACATTTGTAGCAGTTTGGTTTGATTTTCATTTTCTACAACTTAATTTAAGTTATAAGTCAGCAAAAAACTAAAATGGTCTCTTTTACTTGTTGTTCACAAAACATTTGCATAACACTTAAGACAATATCTTTTTTATTGATTTTGTATATCATACATTTTTGTTCACCTTTATCAATAAAAAATTTTTTTTAAATAAAAACATATTTTTGTTCTGCTGATAAAATATTGTTAGAGTTTAATACATAATAGGGTAAGTAAATGACCAAAGAATTAATAATGGATCCTTGGATCACATCTGAACAAATAAACAACTTTAACAAACACAATATACCACATATAGATGTTAAAAAATAACAATAAATTTTAGGAATAAATAGGAATGTTGAAATATTACAAACCCACTTTATTATAAAACATAAAAATGTCAAGCCCGAAAAATAGCAAATGACATTCTTGAGGTTCTTTGAAATTTTTATTGGTGGCTTTGTCATACATAATCAGAGAATAATAATTATTATAATTATTATTCTCATCATCATTTATTATTCATATTGTTGTTATTCGTACTATTATATTCAAGCCCTATTCTTATTGTTAACATTTAATATGAACACCTTATATAGATCATCAAAATATATTAAAAATCAGCAATTTCACAAGACATATATTTTGCTGAAATTAAAAGGCATGTTTTTAAAGAAGGTTTTTTGTACTGGTCTAAACCTTGACTACATGGAAAGAATAATGGAACAAGGGTCCTACTTATTGTTTAAAATGAGTAAGTCTTCACACACAAAGAAAGGCCAGTCCTGTTGTCCCCCTGTGGTAACAAGTGGAAGTGTCAGTATAAGAACAAAGCACTCAGCTGTTACCTGCTGGCTGCGTGCAGTAAATATCTCTGAGCATTCTGCAGTGCATCTCTGTATGTCCACCGTTCCAATCTAAACACTGTACAATGTTTGTGTCCGAAGGTTTTTCTCTGATTCTCTCAATGGGATTTGGATGGAACTCATGCAAGGGAAAACACTGCAGGTGTGATGCAACTAGAGCACTTATGTGAAGCTAAATATGTAATAATTAAAGATATCAGAGTAGGTCTCTGGATCCCAACACACTCTTACAGTTGAATGGAGTCAAAAGAACAGGCTTTTGTAGAAAAACGTAATAATGTTAGGCAGCTGCTTTCTTAAGTGCTGGCCACTTCAGACGACAGAGAGAACAATTCAGTGAGTAAGCGAAGTCAGGAGGGACAGATTAATTGATTTCTTCAAGGGAAGCAAATATTTTCGTGGCAGAGAACTCAATTTGCTCCGAGTGAAAAATGAAGGAGGCGATCAATGTTTTTTTCACAAAGAGAGAAAAAGTTTGGTATGATTTCTCACAGTTGCATAACATGCAGGGCAGAAAAGGATGTATTGTCTTTGAACAAACGGATCCGATTCCTTACCGAAGTATAAAGTTTTTAGACATGTTTGGAAATATTTAAGAAAAGAATGTGTTTCAAAGTCTTAAGTTTTCATGGTTCCTGCTTGGTTTCTAATAGGCGTTTATATCTTGATTTAAATAGATTACACCGAATATTTGATTTGCCCCTCAAGCCCATGAGAGTCGTGTAACTTAAACTCGATTTTAGAAGAATTTTTTTTTTTTTAAATGGGCTGAGCTTTGATCATCTGAATCTCATCGAAACATTAGTTTTTTGAAATCGCTTTGCTCTTCTATTTCAACTTCCAAAACTTATTGAAAGTTTTGCACTAATGTAGCATAATTGTTTATTTACATGAACAAGAAGTTTAATTGTACATTTTATCACAGGCTCCAATACTCTTGTTGCCTCTACAATTAGACACTTTTTCATTTGTGTTCTACAGTGGAGTCATACTGGTTTCATACTGGTACAGCCTATGAATGCAGACATCCCTTTTTACCCTAATTTGGCGGAGAGTTGGAGGAAAGATTCCTCCAGTTAAAATCACCACCTGTTACAAGCTATACTATCCATTCATAATATAAACGTTCTATTCATAATAATTCTAATGTCATGTTACAAAATCTCTGGGATGACGGAATTTAACAAGTTCAACCGTATCTTGAGGACAAAATAAAAATGTAAAATTTGCTTGACATGTTAACATGCTGTTAAGTATTTAGTATTGGCCCTTAGTTACTCCTTATTATTCCTCTTGTTCATGTTTACCTTCTCACTTTTTGTGACCTGTGACTCATTATACTGAATTTGACTCTTAGATGGCTCTTCACCGTACTGCCCCTGTAAGTTAACCTTCTCTACATCCTCTTAACATTTGAACATGGGTCATGAAGGTTCATGAGGTCAGCTACTGAATTGAGTTAGCTGAGTTAACTTGTTTAGGAGTATCTTTGCTGAAGAAATGTTTAGCTTGCTTTGCTATTGATGCTGGTGAAATAGTAAATGCTTTATGGAGCTCTGCTGCCTCCCCCACCTTTTATGACCCTGATACCTCTATAAAAAGCAGACCCAGAAGGATGTGCAACATAAATAATACTTTTGGATTCAAACCATAATAAAAAACATCATTGCAAGAAAATGTTTCTTAATTTGTAGGTCGTGATCCAAAAATGAGACTGAAATTGTCAGAGTCTGCAGAGAAATAATAGTTATACACTTTTAAAAAATAAAGGTGCATATAGGAATCATTCGCCCAAAAAAAATTCTGTAAGGCAATGAACCTTAAGCTGTGCCAAACCAGTGCAAGTTTCATTGTTCAGTTGAACACATTCTTCTAACTATTTTCCACATATCTTTTTTGTTTTCAACAAAACAAAGACTATTCAGGTTTGTAACAAAAACAGATCACAGAATCAACAAAATTTTTTGGTTGAGCCATCCCTTTTAAATGTGATTTTACAGTGATACCGTATATTTTTGCTTTTACATAAACATCCAATCAAAGCTTCAGTCAAACCTTTACAGATGTTTAAGGGTTTTAATGGAAGTATTTATACAAAAAAAGGGTTTATTTAATGGACTCATATACAGTAGCCAAAATACTGTTTGTGTAATATTAGTTTTATATTATAACATAAATAATATTAGTGAAATATTACTATAAAGAATACAATGCAGTAAGTTATATATTTTTAACCTTTGTTAGCATTACGTAATAAAAGGTTTTTCTTCACACATATATATTTGAATGCTGTATTTTTATATTTGACTTTATTTGGAACAAATGCATTGATACATAAGAACAGGTCAAGACGGGTTGGTTACATGACTTCCTCTCATTTTTAAAAAAACATTACCAAAAATCCACAATTTAAAGGATAATGTGATCCAGACTACATTAAATACATGTTTACTTTCAACAAGCATAAAAATAGTTTGTTCTGTTTGTGATCTGTTTTCTGCTGGAATTATTGGTTGCTGAGTGCATGAAACCATAGAAATTCAAGAACAGGATAGAAACCAATAACTCAAAATCTAAAAACAAGCCTGCGGGTTTCCGAACATCACAACCAATCATCAAATTATACAGTAGTTTGTGATAATATAATAACATATTGTCAGATTTTATTTTCCGGATAACTGTGAAACCCATCCAGGTCATGCTGTGATTCAAAATGAAAATGCAAAGAAGAGTTAAAATTAATATCAATAACATCGACTGAGTAAGACCATGCCAAAAATTGCAATCCTAGTAAAATTAATGGTAGAAATCAATCATAACCAGTAGTTGTTTATAATTAATGTACATCCCTCAGTGTTTTACTCAGATCCCCTTTGTTATGACTGAATAATTATTCTAAAAGACCTCTAATTACTTCGGCCTCTACATGGGTATGCACACACGCACCCTCTCCCGGGTCCATTCTGCTACTCATCAGAATTCATGACTTCATCTAGATGCCTCACTCCATCAAGCAAGATGTATCACCTCATCCAACATATCACAGTTTCTGCAAAATTAAATGCAAAGGTGGGAATTTTGATGTAGCCCGTATTGAAAGTAATGCTGTCTGTGCTCCCTGGCTGTGAAGCATTAGACATGCAACTTCACAAAATTTAGTTTTTACATGCTTTATTAAAATTATTAAATGCCATGCTTTATTCATATATGTAAGTGTATATTTTGGACTAAAGTCTATAAATCAAAACTACAAGTTTTGTTATGATAAACTGGAACAGTATAAAATAGCATTGTCTTTCGTCTGTGGATCTGAAAGCATGCCTATCAAACTGCAACCATGATTGATTCCAGTACCTTCCTATCGACAGTCCGCATACGGCAGCCAAACTTCTTAATGCAGTGCACTACGCTTTCATTTTATAAGTATGTGTGGTGGGTTGTGAGTCTGTGTGGATATGTGTCTCACAAGGTTGTGAATAGAGATTGATGCCTTCGCTCATCCATCAAACGCTGAGGGTGGAAAGCCAGTCAGGGAAATTAGAAGCCATGAGCGCACTAAGCCAATCAATACACACTTCCTGTCAAAGCTTACAATCATCTTTCTTCATCTTTTCATATCTTTCTTTTTATCACCCTGAGGTTTATTTATGTTCTAGTGATCAAAAATAAGACCCATTTCCTTTTAATTTGATACTGGTCAAGATGAAGTGACGAAAAAGACAATGGCTTTGGATTTGCAATAGAAGATTTCGGTAATAACAAATGAACAATTCCATTCAAAAATGAAATTAATAATGCATTGATAAAAAGGTGATTTTTTTCACTAAACCTTGGTTCAAATTGTCAAGTATGGTTCCTTTGGGAAAAAAAACATTTGCATCATGAATTTACAATATTCATATAAAATACTGTATGACATGTTTTGAGGCATTCATTTTACAACGTTTTCTTGCCAAAAGGCTTTAAAACCAAAATGGTCTCAATGAAAAAAATATTTAATGTGGTTTAGGCAAATTAATACAGCTATATTAACTTTGTAAAATCTTTTTAAAACATTCAGTAGATATTTTTAGTGGAAATATGAAATAATTTATTACAACTTCTAATGTAAATTTTTAGTTAGTAACTCAACATTTACATTTATGTTTTTAGTTTATGTAATTAAAAAAGTATTTATATAACAAAATATATCTTTTTGTTGTGCACCCAATATTTTTGGTTAATTCTTATGGATACATTTGAGTTCATAAGATTAATTATTTAACATGCATTTGCACAAAATTTAAAAGTATATTAAATAAATTCAAGACTTAAAATAAACTCATTTTTGGTGTACATCTTTTCATATAAAAACAGAATAATTGTGTTTTTTAGTGCACTATACAGCATGTTTTTGGGAAAAAAGCCATGATTCCTAAGCAAGTTTTTAATAATCATACATAAGACTTTAGTGAAATAAATTTCAAAAGGAAATGATACATGTAATATTTTTTAATGTGAGAAACTACCTGTATATGTATTTAGCATAGAAAAAGTTGTGTACACAGTGTGACAAGTTAATATTAACATTTTAACTAAAAATATTGTTATCTGTTAACTTGTTCGCTATTAGTGGTATTTCATAGTATAAAGTCAAATTTAACTTACATTTTTTGTTTGTATTTAAAAAGTAAAAATGTGGTTGAAGACGAATATTCCTCTTTTTAAGTTGCATGTTTTATATTTAAAATATTTACTGCCATGACAGAAACGCATAAGCTACATATATTTCCTAATGGACTGGTAACATCATACAATGCACTTGTAAAATATTAATTTCGCACTGGGGTAACATATGAAAAGATTTCCATGTACAAAATATGACAAAACGAAGTTTTGTTGTAAAGTAGCAAGCAGCACTATACTTCTACTTCTAGTTAAACTAGAAACACAGTACATTGGAACAATTGAAATGCCAAAGATCTGACACACTATACACAAACAAAACTGACAAGTTAAGAGGCTGATCGGCTGAATGTAGATCTAGGTCCAGTCCACAAGGATGAGTCGATCTGAGAAAGCCCTACACTTGAAGGTCAAAGTTTAAGTCTCCACTTGGTATTCAAACTGACCGCTGTTTATTTATGCACTAAAATAATAGTATATTTTTCAGATTTTTGGCCATTTAGTTCAGTAAAAGAACTTTTGCATAAAGTAATTGCACTATTAAGGAAAATCAAAAGCTTGAGCTGGGGTTGTGCTGTTACAAGCTTAAGCCGTTTGTAAGCACATTAACAGACTCTTATAAACCAGGTCACCTGAGGACTGGACTTTTGTGAAGAAGAAAGTCTTATCACTTGTCAGGCACAAGGGCTTTATGCTCAGATCAACACCTTTAGGTCGATCATAAAAACGCAGAGTTCATTAGGTTACATCTACTTATTGGACCTTCTGTGTGATGTGGTACTGGATATCGTGGAGAATAACTGCTGGGCGAATAAACGAGTCTAAAAGCTTGGCCTGCAATATAACACTATTATGTTGATTTATCACTTAGTTGACAAATGTATAAACTATCCCTGTAGAGCCCCATGTTTAGAAATGTTAAACGTAATAAATTAAAACTTAATATTAACATTTAAACATGAATCACACCAGTTTCAACTGCTCATGATTTTTAAAGCTTTTCTTTGTTTTAATAGCCGCTGTTGCAGCATTTTTCGATACTTTTTTCGTAATGGGAACAACCCTACTTACCAGGAAGCTTGTTAATTGTTCAGTTTGAAACAGTTATTGGAATCCTGCTGGTGATGACGTTTATATCTGGCAATTGTATTTACATTTTCAAAAAAGGTCAAATTCGGTTTAATCTCTAAAAATTTGCTTGATAGACAAAAACAATACTCAAAGAAAGTAATATGAAACCTGAAAAATACATTGACATAAAAACCACTATCTGTACTGCACCACCCTTGTACATCAATTAAAAAATGGACACTTCGGTCAAATAGACGAAAATGTCTGTTAGCATTTAGCAGTTTCTTAGAGATGCAAAAGTGCTACAGGTTGGTCTTGGGTTATTTTGCGGATGTGATTTTCATGTGAGCCACAATGCAGGCCTGTTCTCTGAGGTATGTGTGGTATGCTGCAGCTCAAGGCTCTGTATGTGCACATATCCTGCCAGATCCCTGAGAGGATGTTTATGGAGGCTGAGAATACACAGGCACACCTCTTCCATCGGCACTGGAATAACTGACCAGAATCAGGTCCAGATCCAGAAACAGGAAACATGCAGAAGACGAGAATTAGCTGCTATTCATTCACTTTAAATATAAAAACACCTGCTGATTTTTCCTGTAGTTCTTTATATTTGACAAATGTACTCACATCGCATACATTTTTCTGCTGTTTTATATTAGCTGAACAAAGCAGTACTGAGCACAAAAACTTTTTTTTAGAGTAAATATCTGTGTTTCCATCAACCTATATTATTATGCATATTTTGGTATAGCACATAAAAATGGAGGATGAAAGCGCCAAGATGTGTAGTTATTAAAAAAAATTTAAAGATCAAGTCGTGTTTTTCATAAAATAAAGGTTTGAGTCCCTTTTGCTTATTGGGTGTAATTGCTTCTTTATCAACAAATGTTTAATAAAATTTACAATGCGTATTTTTAGGATACAACTTTGGTTAAAATGAATTAATCAAAAGAATCAATAAAAAATCTGTTAATTTCCAAGTTTAATATAATGAAAAATTTACTAATTTAACCCAGAAACATTTTTATTATACACCACATTTTTGGGTGAATCCTAAGATAAATATTTAATGTAATCAGGTTTTAATTTTTTTACTGAAATATACCCAAAATGTGAACACGATGTTTAATTAATTCAAAGCATTGAAATTTATTAATCGCTTGAGTTTGTGTTTTTGTGTGTACAGTGAAAAGAGATGCACAGAAACAATCTAAATGTTTCTGTAATTTAACATGACTAAAGTCAATGTTTTTCTCCCTTTGTTACCAGGACATATTGTTTGTTTCGTGGTCCAGTGTGTTGTCTTCAAGGATTAGTCAAGGATTCTTTACTGTTCTACCATAAATGCCACGGTGGAGACTCATGCAAAACCTGGCCAGCAGCATGGTAAGTCTGAGACAATCTCATTAAACCTCTTTTCTGTTAGTAAACATCCTGGGAGGGTGCCAAAGAATGTCTGTAATGCCCATGTAGGTTCAAAGCGAATTAGAAAACAATAGTACTTTATACAAAATCCATTAGGTACATGAATGTTTTCTCTATCAAAAGCAGTACAATCTTTAAAACTCCTGGCTGTTTTTCAGCTCATGACACAGAACAAAATATTGTTTTTTTCTTAATTTTCTTAGGTCGTTGTTAGGCCCTTCCTGCTCTTACTTGTTTTCCCCCTTTTGTTAGGGTTCTTTGTGTGGTTGCTAGGATGCCCTCAGTGATTGCTATGCAATTGCCTGCTACTTTTAATCCAGTTGCCATAATTGATTGCTATAGAAAAGTGCCAGCACCCTTCAACAAGTTGACAGTAAAGAACTTTGGGTATTATTTATACTAAAAGCAATGCTTTCGCAACTCTTACACACCCACACAATCTAAATCAGTGGCCTTTTACCCTTTGAGATGATTAGCCATTGAGACACTTTATTACCTCAAACCCAGTTTGAATTGACCAGTGCATAACTTTGATTCGATTATCAAATCCATCAGTGATTTATGAGCAGTCTGCATTTGAGATTATCTTTAATGTCCTGCAAAAGCTCACCAGCATCCATCTCCATTGATTCTTTGTCATGTTTCATACACAATGACCGTGTTTTTTATCGAACAAAACTAATCAAATGATTCATGCTAAAGTCAACATGCCAGGGCAATTAGGATGCGAATACAAAGGTGTTTTTGTAGGGATGGTTCTGCATTGATTTTGCATGTTTTTGTTTTAGTTTGAGACAGTCCTGTTATTGTAATCATGTGCTGGGTTTGTTTTACAGAATGTCATATGACCTTGTAGTTCGATGTTGTGTATAGCTCATTTAAATTATGCTCAATGCACACTTAAAGAATACATACATGACTTGAAATGCATTCAGCTTTGGTAAAGATATTTTCCAACCTCTTCAAAACTCTTAAAGACTTTTGAAAAATCAGAGATGCTATGATCAGGAATTTTTTAAGTGATTGTTAGGCATGCATTGCTTGACAGGCTTTCAGTTTTGCTCTCTGGCACAGTTTGCACTTACTCTATCCTTTCCAAACCAAACCGTGCTCAAATCCACCTCTTCCAACTGGGCCTGGGCCACCAGGTAAACCCCCGAGCACATTGGAAGAGATTATATTAGGCAATGAAACCAGATGTGAAACACACCCGGGCATGGTTTGATTGGTCGTGGCTACGAAGGGTGCCTTGTGCTTGCTGAAGTCGCACAAGTGTTCTTTTCCTGTCTGTGCCCTGCATAATCATAGACAGCAAATGTTTGCTTAGCTCAGTTTCTCACATGTTGGATGAGAAATATTTACATTTATTAATTTGCCGAATGTATAAATGTAAATGCTGAAACTTTATTCCAAAGGGACTTACAATTAGCTTGCAGTGGACAATTATCACTGAAGAGCAAACGGGTAAGGTGTCTTGCTCAAGGACACTTCAGTCATTGTCTGCTGGCAATGAGAAACAAAAACAGCAACCTTCTGCTTACCCAGTCCAAGTCTCTTACCACCGGACCACAACTGACCCCACAAACCCCAGAAACAAAACAAGACAATTCTTGAGACAAATCTGCACATCCTTTTACTTTTGAAAAGACAGAATTAAAGGTCAGTTCTATAAAGAATACATATTTGTATTTTACATTAAAAGAAATGCCTATCGACTTAATTTAATTTAAAAAGCACCTGATTTGGATAATAATTTTGTTAAAAACAATTTATCATAAAATTGCTCAAAGAAAAAATATCTTAAATCCATATTGGAATTGGCCAGATTGCTTTAAAAAATCTGATTCAGAATCGGCCATCAAAAATCAGGATTGTTGCATCACAAGTGATTACCCAATTACCCAATCTGATGCTCCAAGTTTATATAATTGAAACGTACGCACTCTGAGAACCACTTACCTCTTTGAGGTCATACTATAGTTGTTGCTTTTGGATTTCTGTTACGTTGTATGTGATGTTACTATTGTTTTTAAAGATTACTAAATCATTTTATCAAAAAGTTTGATCATGTTATGCAGATTCTCAAAAACTGATATCATTAATTGAGAATGGTTCATAAGAAACCGGCAAAGTCTAACTGTCGAGTACAATGAGATGAATGGCCGATACTGATCTGCAGCATCCCTTGGAAAATTATTAACTGAATCTTTTTTGTTACACAAAGTCAACCAGTCATGGCAAAAAGAAATAGTTAAGAAATAAAATTAAGCAAAATAATATGTAAAAATATAATATAAAATAAATTATTCAAAATGCATAAAATTAAATCAAACTTTGCATATTGTAAAATATGTGAAATAGGATTATAGTAAAAAGTAAAGAATCTATTACATACAATGAGTCCATATTAAAAATTAAAATACATAAATGCAAAAATAAAATAGTTTTATTTAATAAAAAACAAAGTACTTAAAGTACTCAAAAGTTGTATCCACAGTTTGTAATTGATTCTTCATTGTTCTTCTTCTGTAATGTCTGTGACTGCTAACTGAACTCTGTTAAGATAAAAATGATTGTGTAGTGTTAACTGGATTTAAGATGTTTTTGCCCCTCGCTGTGCCTGTGATGATGACTGAGGTGAACCTGAGTGCAGTTAAACAGACAGTCTTCAAATCTGTTCATTTTCTCGTCAAAAACTCTCCAGAATATAATCCAACAAAAACTTCTTTCTCATCTCTCATCAAGCCATGCAGTTGAGAGACTGGGATGTGAAATGCACTGGAAGTTTCAACCCCATTCAGTTTCAAATGATGCAAGAAAAGTGCGGTGACCGGAGTTTGACTCCTGAGTTGCCTGCCTGTGCGTGACATTGATTCGAGAAGCGGAGGGGGGAAAATGTGACAGGACAGAGAAAATCAGTCGGAGTTGGACAGGGTGAGCGAGACCGGCAGAGTGAGAGAGAGACAGAGATCCGAGAGTTATCTGATGCCTGTGTGGAATTGGTAACAAGCTTGCGACAAACTGCTTTAGTCTCTTAGGGGATAATTAAAGTCACGAAATAAGATAGAAGCTGTTGCTGCCACGGAGGCTCTGCATGCTAGACAAACCGCGTTCTTCAGATAAAAGACAAAGACTTGTGTGTAACTTTGATAAGAGCGCAGTTTTTGGGGAGATGACCTAGAAAGGTTGACTCGACAGAGTCTCTCTCACACACAACGTGCACTTCCCATCTGATTGAGTAATAATAATACCTAATAATGGGGGCATCTGTCTGCTGCTTTAATTAGAATAGACAATCCTCATAAAACATACAGAGGAAGAGCGAAAAGAGGCACTGAGGGTTTTTTAAAAAGAGCGCATTGCTCCCCTGGCTGTCTAACGATAGCTGATATAATCATCAGGGTTATTCAGAGGTCCAGGCAGTCAGGACATCATCTACACAAGCTGCTGAGAGCTCTTATCACACCCTTATGACAGATGAACTCTTAGCCTTGTGAGATATTGTTAAAATAAATGGTCTTATTTAATCCGGAGCCCTGAAGACAAAGTCTGAGTGCGCTGGAGATGCAAAGCATTGGCTGGAGATGATAGGAAATCAGGCCTCTGGAGTTTAGAGCAAGATATTGAGTTTTACTTGATTGATCGTGGGAAAGATGCATACACTTGCTTAGATTTAAATTGTAACTAATGTACAGCGATTTTACATTTGTTCAAAACGGACTATTGTAGTGCATTATGTTTCAAACAGTTTTTGAAATAAATAGTGGCGGTGGGCTGTTAGCAATTCTGTTGTGATCAGCTTAATGTCTCCTGTAAACTCATAACAACCAGATATCTACGCTTATAAAGAAATTAGCTATCGTTCTTGATTCGGATTGGTCAATCGCTGATTTTTATTTACAATAACTATTCTGTGTATCATTTTGCAGCAATTTTTGCAATGTTTTTGACTGCTATTTACGTAGCAAGAGGCATATTTCTAAAATGGCTGGCTTTGTTATATAAGTTAAGCTTAAATTGTGCTTAAAGCCTTTTCAAATGCCAATTCAGTTGCATCCCTTCCCATTCATTGTAGGGATGGGCGTTTTCCGCAAATAACACATTCGAATATTTGAGCTCACAAAAATCGAATATTCGAATATTCGTTTATTTAAATAAAGTTTAATGAGACAGACGTCATTTTTCAGTAACATTTATTGTTTCCGTCATTTTTGAACAAGCGTATACACAATAAGCTTAAACATTACACTACATCTTGTTTTGTAGCTGAAAACCTTTAACAAAGTGTGCAAACAAACAAAAAAGAAGAGAGCAAAGCAAAAAAAAAAAAACGTAAATAAAGCCGCCAGCAGCAATTAGGCTATTGTACAGAACGTAGCCTAAGCTACATTTAACTTTGAACCTTTCAAACTGGCAGCAAATCTTTTTTGCTTTATTTCTATTGTTTTACAAGTTCTTGGTAAGGAACACAAACATGTCAACATGATCGGGGGAAAGTCGGCTCCTTACTCTGTTAACAGTGAGGCGGGCTGCGGAGAAAACGCGCTGTGACGGCACAGAAGTGTCCAGGACACACAAGTAACGCTGTGCTAAACGACAAGTAACGCTGTGCTAAAGTTTTGTGAAGCGCTTATGAAGTTTTCGTTCTACCACTGAATGGGATCCACATCTGTATGTATAATGTTGTATACTGGGATCCTCATCTGTATGTTGTATACTGGGATCCACATCTGTATGTATAATGTTGTATACTGGGATCCTCATCTGTATGTATAATGTTGTATACTGGGATCCTCATCTGGTGTAATACATGTCTCCAGCAACAACTGTTCCCACTCGTCTCGGTGTGATTCTCTGTAATCATCGCTTAAGAACTGGCTCAACCTTTTTCGACGAGCGGGCATTACCGCATCCTCTTGATGCGAGTGGTGTACATCCGCACCTCTCGCATCAAGGAAAAAGCTCTGATAATGTTCAAAAAGTGTTTTTTTTCTACTTCTCTCATGTTTTCGTCGCGAGAAGAGGAGTTTTCCCTGCATTCGAATAGCATTTTTATTAATCGAATAATTACAGGAGACCGAATATTCGAATATTCGACTATCCCTGCACACCCCTAATTCATTGTAATGTAAAGCGTCTTGGTTGTCTTTGGTATCATTACATTACCTTAGTGTCCTTGCTTTGCAACATAAATTAAATACTGCCTTACCAAAATCTCCTACTTCCTATAGTAGGCAAATAAACCAAAGGTTATTATTAGTATACTTACAGCACAGATGTAAACATTTGGTGAGTTCCTTCTTTGTGATTTTAGAGCATAACTCTTTCATACTTTCATTTAGGATTTTCATGTAAATAACTCTACAATGTGCTCATAAATGGACACATGAAAGTTTAAATAGTTATTATTTTAAGTTCTATAAATAGACACCCTTTTTCAATTTGTTAAATCGTTTTACTTCTTGGTTATAAATCTTAAGAAGTAAGTTGTCTCCCAAAAATTGTCTTTTGAAATCTTGTGCATAGACTAATATTTTTCTGATTATTAAACATTATCAACAAGGGTTTGGTATAATATAAACAGTCGGTTCAGTATACTGGTAACAATTATATTTTAAGAGTGTTTATTTGTCATATGTCACATCCATCATGCTGGAATTGCCTATGAGTCATAAAAAGCTTGCCCAAAACTTTTTTATGGCAAAAACCGAACGCAAAAATATGCCAGATGGTCTATTTGCAAATTATCAGATTGGGTCAAATACAGTAAAACAGGATGGATGCAGTGTATCTGAAATGTGTTTATATCACTCCCATACATACTATATACATTTTCAATTGGTACGTATTCAATTATAATTGATACTTACTGTCATAGTATGCAATATTGAATGCAGTGACAGTGTTGATGTTAAAAAAGTTATATTATTTAATTTTTTACTTATCTGTATTTTGTGGTGACTGTCAGACAAAAGCAATAATGTACTCGAGAACAGTGCTTTATTGAGAGAGTTCAAAGTTAACATTGCTTTCAGATGTGAATTTTTCACAAGAACAGCCTCTAATATCTTTTATTGCTTACATGACACTTAATATAAATTAATAAAATACCTAGCAGTCCAATGGTAAGCTTAAAATAATTTTAGATTAAAACATTAACTCAAAAAAACTATACAAGGCCACACAACCTCTAGCAGTACAAATCAAAGCTAAATAAATGATCAACTAAGTAAACTTTGGGCCATGTAGACTTTTGGGCACATTATACTTTTAATCTTAATATATACTATACAAGATATTACAGTAATGCAAATACAATTTATCATTGTGAATCTACAACACATTACTGTACCATCAGTCTTGTCCTCCAACTGTCTTTTAATTGTAATAAAAAGCACTACCACCACTGTAAAAGTAAGCATGAAGCATACTGTTAATTTACAATTAACTTTTTTACAGTGTATAGCTCTGTCAGATTGCTAACGTCAACAGTTAATTTGCCTCCATGCTAATAAACCTCTCGGTGTTGCGAAAAACGCCCATATATCATGTTGTGATTGCAACTAGTTTTCTTTGCTCAGCATTAATGTTACTGCACGTGTGTTCTTTTACTGCCCATAAAAGTGGAGTATCATTTATACCCCCTCCATATCCATTTTAATTAACCCCTCTGTCGACCCCCTCCGTAGTAGCTCATACCGAAATGCAGACTTTGTGATTGTAGGGTTAAAGGTATCTCTAGTCTCTCTTAACCACAACCTTTCTTTACAAGTTAGTCTTATTGCTGCGGTATGAATCGCATTTCTGTCAACACCCCAAACTAATTATTCAGTAGCAATTACAAACGCAGTAACTCTTGAGTTTAAATGGAAACACATGGGGCTGCTTAAGTGCTGCGAGAAATATAACGCTAGAGATTTTCAACCTCGTATCACCCTCACCCGTTTCTTTTTTCTTATGCTGTTTTTCTCGCTTGTTTTGACCACACTACAACCCCCGTTTGCGTGGCGAATATAAGATTCATTTGTTGAGCTTTTACATATGAACAAAATGCAAAGAATAAACGAACAATGGTAAGGTTGTATTTGCAGACATTAGTAATTGTATTAACCAACATAGCAATGCAGATTTAGAATGTTTTTGGTAATGGTTAAATTTTAAATTTTTTTAACAAGATTAATAAACGCAGAGCATGTATTGCTATAACATGCTATAACCCATGTAAAAAATTTCAACCGATAGAATACATATTTTTTAGCACATGATAGCATTTCATTTTATTTGGACGTTGTGTTGTAACATGATTGCATTGAATCTGTTTTTTTTCATGATACAAAGCATCTGAGGGGATTAATAGTAAATAGCAAGTGAAACATCAGCATTGAAGCGCTGGACCAGCAGAAAGATTTCTTTCCAAGAATCTCTCTCTAGTGATGAAGAGCTGGCCAGTTTCTTCATCGTTTTCCAGACAAATTAATATAATTTTGGAACAGTGCCATAACTGAGCTCCATGGCTCGAGGATTTTGACTACCTGTACATTAAATGAAGGAGTAATTACCATTTACTTAATTCACCTTTATGGATTTCACTGGCCGTCGTGTGCTTTCTTGGACATTCCTAATTTGTTGTTGACCCAGCAGTGGAAAGTAGGGCATGAATCGCAGTGCAACAAGAGATATGCTTTCCTCTGAAGTGTGGCCAACCAAGGCACCTTATTCCATGCCTGAAGTTATGGGTTTTTAAATCTATTATATGTAGTTCCGTCTGCAGTTATTTCTTTCCCATGCTGGAAAAATAGCTCAAGGAGTGATTGTGCAGTTCAAGAAACTGTGTGTTGCTTGATAGGGAGGCAATAGCTGATAGTTGATAACAGCACCTAGAAGTCACAATTACAGCAGTTGAAGTCACAAAACATTTTCCCTTCTCCTTCAAAACAAGGAGCACCAGTTGATGGTGACAACGTGTCGAAACAGCAGGTTTTGAGCTTGTCGGTACAATTTTCATTACCAGTGAGTCATGCAATGAATCGGAAAGCTAGTAATGAGTTTTTTTATGTGCTTTAATTTATGGGCAGCAGTTTGTGCAATGCACTGATATGATCAACCAAATAGGAATAATTGAGAACACATTGTCTGGTTGCATGCGAAAGTGGATCCGATTGAATCGCTTGCTTGCTTCAATGTATTTTGTATTCATGTGTTATGTGATATCTTTAAATCTGATCTACATTCCCAATTGTTGTGGAAGTCTTATAAGTCCAGCCTTAGGAAACAATGGCCAGAACTACTTAATTGAATGGCCTTTATTTATTGGTTTAGGAAAAGCCAATAGATACATAGATAAATACCATCCATTTTTCTTAATGTTCTTTATTCTGTATTTTGTCTTTAACAAAACAAATAACATCCGGTTTTCCAAGCTGATCCAATTGTGTTTTATTTGCTTTCTATAAGAACTATCAAAACACCCTTCAAAATCCTTTGAATTTGTTTTTTTTTCAGACAAAAAAATCTAAATTTATATCCCAACAAACCGGGATTATTTATAAATAAAAAGAATTCTTTGGGTTAAAACATTTCTTCTGAAGCAAATTATATCTTTGTGAGTTACAATTAAACAATAAATATGATTCCTTTGTGTCAATATAGGTCTCATTAGAACTTTAACTTAGAACTGTCAGAAAAAGTTAAATAATGAACCTTTTTGTATATTTTCTGTCAATTGATTGGAACCCTCAAAGGGTATAAATCAGTTATACATAATCAGAGTTCTTCAGTAAGGTTCGTCAGTAAGGACTGTCCGATGGCCCAGGGCCAGGGCGAGAGGCAATCGAGCCAGAAAATGGAATACTCAGTGGTCCGATCGGAGCAGTGCTGTAGCCTCTGTCACTAAGATTATAAATGCACTGATTGAGTCTAGTGTTTTTTTCCACATGATCGGTCTGAACCGTGTACAGACGGTCAATCTAGCGCTAACGGTAGTGCCAACGCACTGGCCTATCTCTATGAGCATGTACAAGTATTGACAGTGAGCTTGGCTGGGCATGTGTCTGCGATGCGGAAAACATGAACGGAATCGTGGAATTCAGGCCGCAATATATATTTTGCTGTTCAACGCAGAACAGCAAGTTTAGAATTTCTTTACCAAAAAGTAGCACTAAACAGCCCATATAATTTTAATTTGGCTGTAAATAATGGTAATAAGTATTCAGTTGTGTTTTAAATATGTAATCTGCGTGATTGTGAACTTTTTAGTGTCTGTGTCTCACACAATATCACACTATAGAGTATCAAACTACTAAAAAATAAAAATAATAGTCTCTCATAAAAATTTACATAAATAGCAATAATTATTAAATATAATAAGACCTACAATTGCAAAGGAGAAAAACAGAGGATCTAAGATACTGGTTTATATCAACGTAATTGTATAGAATGCTGTGTTTTATGGATTTCATGAGGTTCCAAAACCAATCAAATTTTTGTAGTTTTTTATTTATGGATTATTATTTATAAAATTGTCATAAGTTACTCTTATGTAATATGTCAAAATAAAAACACAGAATCTAGAAAAATGTATTAAAAAGAAGAAAAAACTGATTTCATTGGGAGTTACATGTGTTAGGTGAAAGAAGAATACCGATTAACGGGTGACAAGATGCCCTTTGTACAGAAAAAACGGCAATTAATTAAAAAAATAAAAGCATTAAGTCTTAACATCTGTTGGACAAATGAAAATGTGCTCCTAATTTAACATTTCTGTTTTATTCAGATGAAGGTCATGTTTAATGGCTGTCTATGTTATATATAGAGCATTTATTTTTAATTGTATGCATGGTTGTTTGTCTACCTTTCTGAAGTCAAAAAGCACTTTATTTTGTTGTTAATGTGGAAATATCATTGAATTTATTTATGTACATACCACCGATAAGCATTATTTTTTGGGGGCTACTAAAAGTTTAATTAAGGGGAAGTAAAAATCACTAGTAGAAAAAAAAGTTGAACCCTGATAATCATTTATAATCCTTTTATATAATCATTCTACACAATTTAAATAACATTCTTTGAGAATAGAACAAAAGACCAGGTCAAACATTTAAAATCATACTGATATTAATAGGTAAATTTAAACTGCAAATCTTGTTTTCTCAGAATTGGATTTTCCGACTTTAGCCTGGTTTTGATTGGTGGGATCACAAATTATTTTTTAAATTAAGGAACCATCCCAGTGATAGACAGGGACATTGTAAAGTGACATTGATTCGTAGACATGTTATTCATAGTTTTGACCAATATTTGCCAATATATATCTATATCCGCATACTTAATAACTCGCCTTGTTTACCATTGAGGCTGCCCACTTTTGGGTCAAAATGACACCAAACTCCTGCCAGGTGTTGCCCATAAAGTCCTCTCCCGTCTTCTTTTGACTCTCCTCTCCGGCTTTCTGAGTGCCGTCAGAGAGACATACTGGCCTCATTCATCTCAGTGTGGTTGGAAGTTATCCACTCCCTCGCCAGCACTTTTCAAAAGGCTGAACTCTAGTTGACTGTGGCCCAGACGGCTAGCTGTCAAGATGTAGGGGACCCTGAATCCAAGCGTGCATTTTAAACAACAGGCCCCTGTCCAAGACCTGGCACACCGCTGGTACTTCTGAGACCAGCGCCAAGCAGAAAACAAAAGTATAGAGAAACATCACAAGAACAGGTGTCCACAGTCATCCACCTAGGTCCAGGTAAAAGCACAGAGGGGTTACCCGTGCGCCTTTATTTCGTTTGTTTGAGAGGGCAGGCAATGCGGATGGGAAGGAGGACGACTGACAACAGACAGAGGCACAGTCTGGCTTGTTGCCAGTGTCAGCTGTTCATCTTTATGAATGTTTTAAAATCTCCTGGCTGAGCTGACCAAGAGTCGCCTAGAGAGAGACAGTTAATGAAGAGGACCCCGTGTCGAGAGGCCTTCTGCACTCACTCCACCAGGGGGCATTACCAAACTAATTGCCCCTCTATAAAGAAAGTTTGCGTGTCCTCTACATGAACCCACATCAAAGGCTTCATCTGGAAAGAATATTAATAAGTTAAACTACTTAATTTCTAATTCATTTAACTAACATGACCATGAAATTGATATTAATAAGAAAGATTTTTTCAACGCATGAACCAACAGGTACATTTTAAATTCTATATCGCAATGTGGTGGTTTGCTCTCTTCTATCCGTTTTGGTCAATAAAAGGTGTTTTCAAGGTCACACTCTTCTTTAAAGGTGAAATGTTTTGTTTTGAATTTTGAGCAATGTGAGCCTGCTTAAATGAAGTGGGTTTCTGTAGTTATTGATGTGATGTGTGTGAGTTCAGGCAGGGGTGATGGAGAGTTGAAAGGGATAGTTAGGATGGATGAAGTTGAGAATTTTGGAGACAGCTGTCCCCACGGGAAAAGGAAAATAGGTAACCCTGTCAGCAGAGATGTTAGAGAAAACGAGTATGTGTTCATTGGTTAATAGTCAGGTTTTTATCCACACACAATATGTCATGATGGCCATGACAGATGAAATCTTTAATTTAGCTTGATTATAATATGTACATATTTGGGAAAGGATACATCAATGTTATTTCTAAAACAAACATTCCTATCAGAAGTTTAGGTATTTTCCCATCAAATGTTGACTTACTCAGTGTCCGTTTCTTTACAGAAGTAATAGTTCTCACAAAATGAAAATTCTGTCATCATTTACATTACAAACATTTATAGACACAATACCACAGTACCACTGTTGTTCGATAACCAACATTTTTCAAAATATGTTCTTTTGTCTTTTGCAAAAGAAAGTTACACAGTTTGGAAATAACAAGAGGGTGAGTATGAAACAATTTTCTTTTTTGTGTGCAGTCTCACTGTAACGTTTGATCTGACATTTAGAAAATCATGAACAGGGTGTAATTGTGACTCCAACCCAGCAACTACAAGCTGATTGGTTAAGACACTGCCAGTCTAAGGCATACTATTGGTCAGCTGTACTGGTGTGAGACAGGAGAGTATAAGCTGGGGTAGGGAATGAGAGAGAGGTAAGAACAAGAGCAAGGCAAAAAAGACAGTACAACTTGACCATGAAGGTGGAAGTTATGGATGTTGGATTGGGGACAGCTTACTGAAACAGAACGTTTTTGTATATGTGTATGGAAATGAAAAGTTTGGATTGGAGCATTCAAGTAAATGTATTGTTTAAAAGACCTGTATGAAGTACTTTCTTCTGTTGAACAAAGATATTTGGTAGAATGTTGGCGACTGAGATTTATGTGGCACCATTGGCTATTATTATGAAAAAAAATGCAAAATAACTGTATAATTTTAGGGTGAACCTTCCCTTTAAGTGTCTTCTAACACATGGGTCAAGAAGACACTATAAAATAATGTTAGTTTAGCTTAAAATATACTGATATCATTCAACATTAAAATTGACTGAAACCTGGCTTTATAGGCCGATGATATGTCTATGTTCAGATGTAAGTACAGTTATATTCAACAACTTAAAAAGAACTTTCGCTGACATTTGTATGTTATTTTTTCGTTAATTCTGTTTCACTTCTTAGCACCTTTATTTTTTTTACTATTCACACAATGTCTTGTGTCTCAGAACTCTCATGATTCAGAATAATAAGCTGGACTGCCCCAGCTTTTGCCTCCTAACCTCAGAGGAGAAGAAATAACACTGGGGCCAGACCGGTGCCACTCATCTGTTGGCCTGAATTTCAGGGTCAAACTGACTTTAGGGTTGAAGGTGTGGATTCATCTGGTGTTTGCATGATATAAGTCTTGAATCCTAACATAAATCTAATCCAGACATAGATCACCATAAATAAAATTTTGGTAACATTTTCCAGAACATCTGTAAGTCATGTACTATTGGAGTAAGACGTGGAATTGGAATCAGATTTTGAGCAAAGAACCAACTGTATCACAATACCAAAATAAGTATATAACATTATACTAATGTTAGTCAAACACTTCATCTGACAAAAAACGAGTAAGACAAACATATCTGTTGTTCAGATTCTTGCCCTGTAATTTAAGACTTTACATTTATGTTCTATCTACATGTTGTTATAAAGGCTTATGAGAGACAGGATTAAACATGGTCACCTTTGAGAGAGAGAGCGCGAGAGCGAGAGAGCGAGAGAGAGAGAGAGAGAGAGAGAGAGAGAGAGAGAGAGAGAGAGAGAGAGAGAGAGAGAGAGAAAGGAAAATTGGATGCACACACTGGGGAAAATAGTTTATGTCACACCAGGAGTCTGGAGAACTTCTTCTCACAGCAATGGAAAATAGAAGTGGAGGCGTTTCGGGCGATTAATGATTAGATTTCTGCTTGTTCTCACTCTCTGACTCAGTGTATATGTATCAATCTATCTATCTTTGGAAGATCAGACAGGGCTTGAACCCAATTCATTGGTCACAGCTGATACTGGGCTCCCTTTATAGCATCCAGTATAAATACCGCACACACAGATCTAATCATACAAGGTATTAATCTGCACACGTAATTTGGAAATGGCTGAGTAAGCCAGTAAAGCTGATGCGCGCAGACACACACACTCACACACACACACAGAAACCCAATCCGGCAGTAACAGAGAGAGGCATTGTGCTGGTATCAGGTGTTGGCGTGACCCAGACGTGTGATAAGGGCAGGAGAGCCCGGCTGACTGACTGTGTGGGGTCAGCTGAGCTCTTCAATGGGCTCCGGCTCCAACCAACACAGCCACTCTCCGCTCCTGTATGGAGCCTTTCAGCTTTCCACATTTCACTTCCAGACCCTTTTTCTGGGCTTCTGGCCCAGGGGATGCTGGGAGATATGTAACCAGTGATTCAGCAGGCGAGACAGTGAAGCTTTTTGTGTCCTTTTGCATTCTCTCACTCATTTTCACACAGACGCACAATAGCCCTCCAGTCATATGCCTGAGACCGTAAACTGTGACGAGAAGAAAACCTTGTAAACCACTCTGTCCCCTGCCTCTTGTTTGATGATGTTTGCATTATGCAGTCGCACAATGTGTGTCTTTGTCGATGAAACTGATATTCAGTGCGTCACTCCCCCGATAGCTGTTTCCTTGAGCGATGCTCTTAAACAAGGCCAAGACAAATCCTTTCCTCAGTTTTTCGTCAGAATTGGCCTGCTTATTAGAGGAGCTAAAAATACTGGACATTTGGCTTTCAGAAGACTTGCAGCAAAGTGTGTATAGGAAAGCTATATTTGGTATGATTGAAGGAGTGGTAGTGTTTTATGATGGTATGGATGGGTATGGATCCTCTATTATGGAGTGATGGAGTGGAGGAGTTGTAAAGATCTGAAAGACGATTGAAATCCCAATAAGAATGCTTTTTACTGTTATAATTCTAATTCTTACAAAACAAGCAGTACATTTTGATATTAATGTTACCTATTACTTTCAGTTTCAGTCTTACTCAGTCAAAATAAATAACTGGAATAATCTCAGAGAATGTTACTTACATTGTTAATTTATAAATAAAATTATTCTACACAAAGAAATTTAAAATGTAAATCAAAAAATATATTTTTGAGCCGGGTTTTCACAGGTTGGGTCACATTTTTACATAAAATAAATAAAAAATAACTTTGATTTATTAGCTGTTTTCCTCAAAGGCGGAAAAAATATCCAAAATTGCCCCTCATGATACTACTTTCTACGCTTTACACCGTTTACAATATTTATGATGTAGCATCAATGGAGCCACGTAAAAAACGTAATCTAATATGTTTCACGAGATGCCCACAAAACAATACTGTCTCAATATTATACTATACATTTGCATTTAAATACGATTTTCTTTTTAAACTTTCTTTTTATTTAGTTTCTAATTCAATAATACACTTAGAAAATGTCTGCATGTGCCAATACATTGAAATTATATTATATATTATCCAAGCCTTATCCTCAGTGCCTGACAAAGTTTTGAGCTGTAAGGAGGAGGAAATTGAAATAATTTCTGTGCATGAGCGAACCGACATACATTTCCTTTCTGAAATCTTCCATTTTGCACATTACATTATTTTAAGTAAATTTCCTTCATCCGCTGTGTTTGTCTAACCCTTCCCTTATTTATTGTTCCATTCCTTCACCCCTGTTTCCCTTTTTTTAGTTTGTTAGCATTCTGGCTTGAGGAAAATTTTAAAGACATCTCTGTGTCTTCCATTATTTTATCACAAAGGAAAGTTTGCGTAAGCGAGTTGTTATAATCACAGTGCTCGTTCTGAATTAGTCGTTTTTTTCCGTTGTAGTGAGGTAGCTTGACCTCATCTGAGGACATTAGTAACACTGTCAAATCTCATAATACTCATCACATTATAATAATATAATCTGACTGAGCTCATGGTTGATTTATGTTACATTTGACTCTTTTGGAATGTAAAAATGTTCAGATGTTACGCTTTTTAAGGCTTCATAGCCAGGGCAAGAATCTTGGATTCATAGCCAATATGATGACATTTTAGCTTTTCAGAAAGCTGAGGCTTAGTTCACATGATGTCGTAGTTTATACAAAGCATTCTGCATCCTCATACAAGCTAACATAATTGTACTTTTTATCATTTTTATTAATTTAAAAGAGATCATGCAGGAAGGTACCTTACCATAATCATTGTTTAGTTCTATTCTGGTGTGTCTTATAATAAAATGTGAAAGATCTAAAACAACTATTGTGATACACATGATTTGTAAAGTTTGCATATTATACTTTTTATAATATTATTTATATGATAAATATTATTTAATTAGCAATAAAATATTATTCATATTTTAAAAACAATTCACGGTCAACTCTAAAACTATCCCTTGTAGGGTAAAGTAATACAGGAGTAGCAAAAGGTTTTATTTTATTAGAAAATATGCATTCCTGCTGCTATTGATTTAAATATCATCAAAAATATATATTTTGTTTACCCAAAAATGAAGATTGTGTCATCATCTGCACACCCTCAAGTTGTTACAAACATATAAACCTTTCTCCGTTTAACATAAAGGAAGATATTTAATAAAAGTAACTGAGCCATTCTGGGTCACCATTGACTTCCACAGAAATCTTTGACTGGGATACAAAGTTTCATTAAAATATGATTTGTTTTGCACAGCATATCAATGTATGCTGGCTTGTAACATTTGGAAGATGAGTAAATGATGACAAAAGTTTGGGGGAACTTTTCCTTTATATTTAGCAGTGTGTACAAGTAAATTAACTAATCCAGTTCCACTATTCACATGTAATTTCATACTGGTGTGGTGCAGCTTGTGAAAGCACAGTCAGCAAGGTCTTAACATTAAAAAAACATTCATTAAACCATTGAAATAGGATCGGGACATCTGCTGCAGAGTTCTTATAATGTTGTGGCTTCCCTGTCCGTTCCAGTCACCGCTGGGGAAACTGGAGCTTTTTTCAAACGTGCCATACAGGCCATGGCATCGAAAAATAAGGCCGTGGCTTAAACAAATACGCCAGAGTTTCTTTAACCTGTGCTCGGGGTGGACAAACACAGCCGTTTAAGTCTAACAGTCCTTCCTCCTGGCCAGAAGAACACTAGGTCTCATTCAGAGTCTGCCCACGACACCGCAAAGCAACATCACAGAGCTTTAATAGGCACAGGGTTAACAGAAGTCCATTGAAAGGGACCCGTAGGTCACTGCTATATTTATAAACATTACTTTGCAGATTTTTTAGTGGCCTCACCGCATATCCTGTAATTTAACCCTCTTTCACACACCCAGCACCACCCTAATGTAAACATTGTCACTGAGGATAGTACTACACTTTGCACTAAAATGTCAGGTGACAGGTAGAGATGTAATAGTTTGTAGGGTGGAACGGTGTACCGGTTCTATGTAAGCATCACGATACTTAAGCTTCAAAATACCTATGTTGCTGCCTCTTTTTCTTAAATGGTATTATCGTAGCACTGTAAATAATGTTAAAATGCACCGTTGTTCAAAGACTCACGTGAGTCTTTTTGCCGTGTTTCTTCCCTAAATGTTTATGATTCAGTGAGTGATTCATCAAGATACTTGCTTCGTTCTTAAATGATTCAGTCATTCTGAACGATTTACTGAATCATTCAAAATCTCTGCAACCTACTGGCTGCTATAGTTTTACATTTAAAGTGAGCCTTTGCAATTCTGTGTTGAAGAAATTTGTTGTTCGTTCCCATATGAATAACCTAGTTTTCTGTTCTGTGTCTGAGTCTTAAGAAATAATAAAGTAGGCTATTTTACACTTCTTGCTGTCTTTTAATATTTTGTTGTAGTTACTGCAAAATCTAATTAGTCTATAAATAATAATGTATGGTGTAATACAGTTCATCATAGTAAATACAAGATTTTCCATTTAGGTTTGAGTTTTAATGATATGTGCTTTATTTTGTTAAATTAAAAAATAAAATGTGGCACTGCACCGTAATATTACTTGGTACCAGACTACTTTAGTTGGTTTGGGATCGAAAGATATCTTGATGGTATCGTAGCAGCCCTTATAGGGGTAAAACCAGTTGCTTAATTCTGTTGTTGAATTTTATATTTTAAAGTGATGGTTCACCAATAACTAAACATTCTGTCGTCATGTACATACCTTTGATTTATGTCCAAATTGGCTTATAGCCTAACATTTATTGGACTTCACTTACAATAGCAGGAAAAGTTACTTTATAAATTGGTTTTGTTCTGTTGAAAACAAAATGAGATATTTTGAAGAATTTTCCATTGCAAGCAAATTCTAAAAAATCTCCCTAAAAATCATATTTTTATGCAAGATTTAGAACAATTATAGTGTGAGTAATTCATGACAGTATTTTTACTGTTGGATGAACTATCCCTTTAAGGCAACAAAATTCCCTATTTAATACTCAAATTTCTTACATTTCAATCAAATAAAAATTTACAATAGCTATTATATATGTGTTTTGAATATTTATTTTACTCTTATTAATATCTTTTCAAATAATAATAATAAATGTGAGCGGTTGTCGGTGTAGAAGCATGTTTCCCAAGAATCATTTTAAAATAAATTTGTATCATTCACGTGTTATCAGTTACAGTAACTTGAAAATGTTTGCTGATCTATAGTTAATTAACATTTTTATTCTTATAGCAAAGTTTTGCTCTCTTCTCCCCTCCTCCTTCTTTGTCAAGTCGTTCCAACATCTGAATTTCTTTTGTCAACACCAATATCCACCTTTCCATCTAGTCTCTCTCAACCCCTTCCTTTTTATACACACACACTCTCTCTCTTTCCCTCTTGCTGAAATTGATAGTCTGACTACGTCCAACTCAACAGATAAAAGTGTTGATGTATATGCAAGTGTGGAAACATCAAAGCACTTTAACACCGTAAATATGTTCAAAATCTACTTGGCAGAAAACCTTCCCAGCTGAATTAAATTCGTCCAGCAGGAAAGTGTGACACTTCAGCAAGTAACGCAATGAGTGGTGATGACTCACAAGCACAGCCTTTCCAGCTGTTCCCACAGGATACGTTTGTGCTTAAAAAAAGCTCAGAATGGAACAAAATGAAATTATCTTACAGCACGACTTTCAAAGTATTTTTAGGTTGCTGTGACGTATTAGAAACATGAAAAAAAGCGTAACTAGCTACGAGTTTTCTTTTGAAGACATTAATCAAAACTCAGGCCTTGTGTTGTGATATCTGAGGGTACACAGGGGTCTATGTCCCGTCAAACAAGGTTTAGCACAGACCTTTGTCTGAAGGTTGTCTGTCTGGAGCTGGAAAGATCCTTGCCATGATGGTGGATAGATATGAGAGAAAAGGGTTTGTTCTGATGTTTACTGCGGGTAGACAGTGTCTTTCTAGATGTGAGGAATAGAGACCTTGGGCTGCCAGGCCAGTAAAACACATGTCACCTGTATGTCAAGACTGTAGACTCAGCAGCTCTTCTTTAACTGAGCACACTGCTGGAAAAACAGCATAAACAGATCAACTGTCAGGAATCCGAGACAAAGTAAAGCACAAACTGCAGGTGAATCTGATGATACCTTCCAAGTAAACAGATGTTACCCTCACCCCAAATTTACTATAATGCAACAGGATCCAGTACAGTAAGATTTAATTTCTTGTATGTAATTAAATTAAATATGTCTGGTGTTTCATTTATTCGTGGTAAGTGAAAACAGGTGATTTACTTTAGCTATTACCAAATGCATTTATGCAGGATTATTTAATGTTAGTTTCAATTAATTTCAGCATTTTCTAATACACTATTAAAATAAAATGTTGTTCCTTTTAACATAAGTTACTGCACCACAAACAAACACGAATAACTGCCGTTATGTATACTAACATTAACAAGGATTAAAAAGTGTGGAAAATTTTAATTGTTCTTTGTTAGCTAATATTAACCAAATGCATTTATTGTTGTTAACAACACATACCCACGATAACAGAAATGTGACATAAGTCTTGTTTTCTTTCAAGAACTAAAAAAAAATTACATATAAAAATATAGATGTTCTTAAAACTTTGATGTTTACTTCATAATTTAATTTAACCCTCAGATCTTAGTGCTTAAGGTTTCACCCAAAAATGGAAAATCTCAAGTCATCATTTACAGAGTTGTTTTAAACCCTCTTGTTTTAAACTTTTCTTCTGCGAAACACAAAAGATATTTTTAAGAATATTGGAAAGCAAACAATACTGGTCCAATGGTTCCATCGTTTGTTTAAAATAAATATTTTTAAGAATAAGGTAGAGTAATTAAAGAAACAATTTTCATTTTTGGGTGCACTATCCCATTGAGGGGCGCACCCGCAATGACATAAACCTGACATATCACTTTTTTCATTTTCTTTCCGCCTTCATCTTTCCATGTATTTAAGAGGTGCTATTTTGGGCAAGGCTTGTAAGCATAACTTCAAAAGGGAGGTGGAGAAACACAAATCTTGTTCCAGAAAGAAATGTGATCAAATTTGAAATGAATTCCACACCACAGAACCTGTCAGGAAAAAGAAGCTTTCGAGTATCCGTAGCAGCTTCACACACAGTCTTTATCCACATCTGCCTCGGCTGGGCACCAAAACAAAGTCAACATTTCATTTAATAAGAAGGAAACTTTGGACTAACATGAACTAACGGTAAGAGTAAGGGATTGGAAAACGTTGCCTGTGAAAGCTCCGGTTGGGTTCAAACATTGGGAGGAAAACTGCATCCATTAAGTAAAAGGATGATGTAATGAGTAATTAGATAATTGAGTTAGTCGACTGCAATCAGCAGGAAGCTGTTGATGGTTTGATGGATGATAATGGGGGCTGAGAAAATATGGATATTTCAAGGTGACTAAACTGGTTATCCGCACACCAAATCTATCACTGCCAATGTTTTAGAGGCGGTATTAGAATTCAAAATCATGAATATTTCTGCTTAAACAACCTTGAGCATATAACAGTCATCCATTGGTCTGTAAAGGCTTGTAAAAAAAGAAGCATTTTAAATGTAACAGTTTCCATTCATTTCTTCAAAGCTATTAAATTTGCGCTACTGAAGTAGCTTTGGGAAAAAATAAACCATATGTTCAGCAAAACAATCAAATCGCAGATTAATATCTACGGTGCGGTCCGAGTGAAACCTCACCTTTTAATAACAGTACCTATCAACTCTCCATGTTATTGAACAGCACAACTTGGAGACTATTGATTTTGCTATTATTGTGTTTTCTGAAGTTCTGGCAAGGTGACACAGGGGGGCAAACTCCATCCCTTCCAATGACCCACTGTTCCCACTGGACGAGTGCAGTTGATAAAGGACGTAAAGATTAGTTGCCCCTTGGCCTTTATAGATTAACGAATATAAGCTGTCAGCACCTCCCATCTCCATTTCCAATGATTCGCGTCAAGTTTGATGAGCCTGCCAGGACTGGATAACACACTCATAGGCTTCTCTGCCTATACATGCACACAGTCCACCTTCTAGCAACTGTTGGTGATTTATTAGAAAATAACTATGTTTTGTAGATCATATGCATGCCTTTACACATTCACTAAAAATATATTTTTGCAGTGATATCAATACTCTTCATTTTAAAGAAACGGGGATTTTTTTAAACTTAGCATATCCAGATATCAGATTTTATCACATAAAAACTATTATGTAATGGCTGACATTGGATGTTGGTGTATTTTCCACAATTATCTATTATTTATCATAGCCCTGTGTGCATGCATGTGTGCACACTATACATGTGGTATACTTAACACAAAGTGTATCACAGTTTTGTCTGATAAAGACTTTGCTTAGAGGTTTTAGCCAAAGCTCAGCCCTTGATCCAGAGTCACAAGCTGGTCAGAACAGTCTGGACACACAACAAGGCCACATGATCTTGTCTGAAACTATTATCAGATTTGACTAAAGCAAATTCATTTTTCATGAGACGGAATGTTTTGCTTTTAAATGCAACTGGAAAAAAACATTTTGCAATAACTTTACATAAAATGTGTCCACTACACACAGGCAGATTCCTATACGTAAAACGTATTTTAGATGTTCTTATAAATGCTATAAATTATAAAGTAATTATATAGATTAAAATGAATAATTTAAAAACGTCACTTTACTTGATCATACAAAAGCTTTTAAAATTTTTATAAAAGCTTGTTAACTGTATTTTTTATTTCTTGTGTCATAAACTAATATAATATCTAAATTGGACACCACTTTGTACTTTCTTTATATGGTATATGGGAATGGGTTAAACCAATAAGTAAAACTAATTTGTATACGCAATAAACGTGTATAAGGTTGACTTGAAAATATGCAGAGACAATACATTTGAACAAAATATTTTCTTTATTCTGCGAGAGAACTGAATATTGTGGAGTTCCATTGAGTATATACATGAGTTTACCTCATAACAAAGAGTCTACAACCAATACAAACTATTGTAACAGATACAAGAAAATGTTGTATTGTGGTGAACATTGAAACCGAAGAATTACCAGTAAGTCTGTAGCAATAATGACATTCAAATACTGAGAGAGAGGATTCCTGGAATCTCTTGTAATCCCGATAAAATGCACACATATTATAATGTCATATCAGTTTGTGCTATAACTTGAAAACATGAAACACTAGTTACACACAGACCGGAGCTGGAGCAACAGGTTTAAAATGTATACCCTGGCCATTGAGGCCCGTGGCTTATTGCTCAAGCTGAGTCCAGAGATGAGAAACACTGCTGGTGTAAGGGATTCTGTATATACTGTATTTATGCAGAATAAATTCAGTTCTGTCTTGTCAAAAATATGATGCAAACATATAAGTTTAATGTTCTTCAAAAAGAATGCATTTAGGTTGTGCAAAAATCAGTACTGTGAGCCGTTTTATATTGCTTCAGTTGTTTCCTCTGTCTCAGTTTTTGCGAACAATATCATTTTGCCTTATTCTCTGCAACAAAGGACTCCAACCCATTCTGTCTTTTTAAAAGCTATATTTAAATTTATATTTGACTACACCATAAACAGACAATTAACAGTTTTGTTCCACATCTTTTTTTATGTTTAAGATTTTTTTACACAAAACAACAGTCAATAGTACCAAAGAAGCATGCTGGGTTTTACGTATGTCAAAGTGGGAAGGAGAGTGAGTTTTTTTTCTTTATTTTATAAATCTTTTTTTTAAGAAATGTGCTGGATATCACGGTGGGACAGCTGTGGTAAGAACACAAAGACTCCCAATGAGAATCACAACATATTCAAACCTGACTGCAAATAAAACTTTGCAGAATTGCACAAGGGGACAATAGCCAATGCTAGTTAACAGTCCAGAAATAACCTTAGCCAGGTCTTCTAGTCATTACACCTGCTTATTTGACTGAGATTGACTGAAAACCCAAGCTGTTAGATAGGAAAAAACGTTGTTTTGGTTCATGCCCAAAGCCTCTGAGCTTTCAAGCAATGCACTGCTGATTCTGTTGACTTGTTATGTTAGTTTCCCCCTTTCCCACTTTAATACAAAAGAATCTTTTTTTCCCTCCAGTAAATGTCTCTCATACGAATCCCCAATGCAATGCTTTTTCATATCCCTGAAAACTTTCAGAAGGAAAAACAGAATATTGCATGCTTTCTGGAGTTTAAGAACAAAGAAAGCCAACACACCCCACTGCATTCTGCCCTGCAGAGAACGGCAATGCCGTTTTTTCTGAAACCACAAATGAGTTCTGTTTTCTTTAAATCAGTTTCCAAAGTAAAAAATGAAACCAGCAAAGACCACTCCAACTACAGATCAATAGTCCGTGAATGCAAATCAAATCTTTAAAGAAAACACATAGAAACACTTGAGTTTGTTGATTTAGAGGTGTTTTAGTGACCTAACAAACAAATTATGGTTCAAGGTAAGGAAACTGTGATGGCACACAAGAATCTATTTAAAGATTTTCTTCCAAATAAGTGAGTGCAAAAATGAACCAACAAAAGAAATACATTTGCTTTTAGGCCAATCTTTGAAGCTTAACAAAACTAAATTTAATTTCGGTAAACAAATTGTCATCAGTTTTTGAATGGCAAAAAGACGCACCCCAAGCCAATCCACAGTGCACTATAATGAACTCTAAAATATACGGACAGAAATAGTCAAGGACATGGTTATTTTGTCAGACAAGCGAGGGGTTGGCGGTGGCAACCCAAAAACTAAGACACAAAATTATGTTTGCATGAAAGCAAAGCAATTGAAATACAAGGAGAAAGATAAATGAATATCTTTAAACTAGTAGAACCCAAGAAAAACAAAACCAAACTCAAATCTTTGGTCTCAAGCCTGGGAAAATGCTCTTAAAATAAAAAAGTTAAAACATTTTTTAAACAATTCTTCTATAAATGTTATGTACGATCACGGCATGAATTATGTAACAATGTTTGTTACCAGTAACTCTTAAAAACTCTTTAAATATGATGTGCTATATTGGTCAATACACTCCAATAAACAGTCATATTTGAACTCTGTGAACATAAATAAATCCCATTCATTTCACTAAAACACCACAAGAGCTCTGTGTCTTCAAGAGTAAATGCATGAACACAATTGTTATACCCCTTTCCACTCCTGCCATATCGGGTTTTCCTGCGTTTTAATAAACGGATATATGTACTATAAAGACATTCAATGGTGAGCGATGCAAGAGTTCAAGTAATAGACAGAGGACCCCTCAGGGGTTCAGCTTAAAAAATAAACATAATCTAGACCTCTTAAACTATTTGGAGGATCAAAGAAAACAAAAGCAAAAGCTGTTCATACGAGACCAAACGAATTTAACCTTCCACAAAAGCCCACAACCTTAATACAAACTCTATGGAGATGTGTACATGAAGGTTGCATACACAGACAATAGAAATGAGAGGGCATGTTCTGATAAAAGTCTGCTCTTTATAAAAGTCAAGTCATAGGTATTCTGTAAGAGGTCTTTAAAAAAATGTTGAAAACTAACAAATCTAAGTGTGAACTGAAATACTTAACAACTGGACATAGTGCCCAACAAGAAAGGGAAGTGACGTGTACCGACACTGAATATTGTGCATATAACTGTGACGATCATCATAAAGGTTTTATTGTGCGACATTACAACCAGGAGGCAGCCAAACAAATGTTAAACAATAGCCAAAATCAGTTAACACTAAGAAATAAAGGGTCATTTTCTGTATGACTATCTGAAAGAAATGTACAAGGTTCAAGTGATTATGGCTCTTTGATGTCACTTAGATCAGTTTCTCTTACGGACCCAGACTGCCAAAAGCTGGATTGGACTTTCTAAAAGTTAATGTATGTATCTGCTCTTATGAGACTAGTCGCTTATGTTCACTGAAGAACGAAGACATTTCCCTCATGCCTGCCTCTCAATTAAAATTCTAAAAATCCAATTTTGCTGCATCAGACATTAAGCTTAAGATGTTATATTACATATTGGTGTAAAATCATGCAGCGGTCACTTGTCTTTTGTATTTTTAAGTGCTTCATGTCGACTGTGTCTGTGCATGCAAATTTTGTTATAAAAATCAAAATTGAGCTCATCTTCACAGGACATAGTTTTTAACTATCATTACAGTTTCCAAAAAAGTGTGTTAGGAATTATCTTTTACTTTGATAAATTTAACCCAAATGCAATAAATTTAAAAGTCCTCCCTGTGCCAACTTTGGTCTCTGTACTGAACTGTATCGGTCTGAAATGGTCAGAAAGGAAAGAACAAAACAAAACAATCAGTAAAAGTAAGGGTAAAAGGAAGCTTTTTAAGACAACACGTTCACTTGTGCCCTCCCAAAACATCCCCCAATCCCTTATTCAGCAGCAGTCACTGTGAGAACACTCTGAAAAGTGTCAGTCGTCTGTTTGCTACATAGTTTTGCCATTTAAAACAGAGAAACATAAAATTAAACTATATATTTCTCCTGCCGTACATTTAGTTAAGATGCAAAAATAATACAATGGAACACAAAGAAAAGCTCAGTGAAAAACATGAGAAAAGAGCGGCAGGACAAAGAAAAACACTAAAAACTAAACTGAAGCATGTAAAAAGTCCCAGCTGGAGTTTAGGTAGCAGCGCAGGTCACCTGAAACTCGCCTCCTCTGCTTCCTTCTGCTGTTTTTTTTTTCACATTCACTAACATTTTAAACTTCCTTGTGCAAATCAAGCAGTCTTTAGAAAGAATGCCCTCCAAAATGTTCTTGTAAAAATATATAACTCCAAGGTGGCTGACGTGTGTGTTGCAGCAAGTGTTTTTTTTGTCGGTAGGGTTTTTTGTTCAGTAAACGTTCCCCCCTCACCAGAGTTAGACAGTTTTATTAAGGGGGGCAAGTCTTCATCTGCGGGTGCCTGAGGGCATCTGTGCATACACAGGATACGCCAACCGCACGTTAAGCGAGTCATTGTGCTGGACCAGCGAGGTCTGGTGGTAGTGCAGGACCAGCTCTTTCAGAGTGCTGTACAGGTTGTAGGGCTCGGCGAAACCATAGCCGCGAGCCGTGCTGTAGATGACGCAGTGCTTCACCTCACCCTCCACGCTAAAGAGAGGAACGAGAACATTGATTATCAAACTGTTTTAAACTAGAATCTGACCTCAGAGACACAACAAACAAAGGTGTCAATGATGTGAAAAGTCAATATTGTTTAAGAAGTGACTGATTAAGCCCTGCAGTGTTATCAAACATCAATAAGTTGATTGTAGGGTACACATTGTGTAATTGTGGAAAAAAAAGGTTACTTCTGATAATACTTACACAACAGAGCAGGCGTAACAGCCTTTCTTGCTGCTCTCTCGGATGAGGAATGCTCCATCAGGTTTGCCAATGAGCAAGTCCTCCGCCTGCGTGCGGTTCAGGTTTCCAACAAACCAGCTCTTCTCGTCGTAGTGTGGGAGATTTTCATCTTCCTCACTGACAAAGTATACACTGTGAGGAAATTGGTGATAAATGTAATGGATGCCAATCATTAATTAAACCTACAATCCTAATGACTGAAACGTAGAAAACGTTTGATAAACTTACTCATCTGTGGTTTCGTTTTTTATCCCCAGCCAATCGTTTATTCGTTTCTGTCGAACACCTTTGTGGTTGAGCCACCTAAAATAAAAAGTATGTTGTGAATATATAGTACATAATGAATATACATATGCATAGAAAATACATTTCCATGAATTTAAAGTGTGTAAACAAATGTTCCTCTTACACAAGGTACTGATCTCTGATCTTTCTCAGCTGAATGAGGTCCGGCTTTAAGCTGTTCATCTTTTTGTCTGTTTCCCTGTTGTCTAGAGCCTGTGTTTTTAGATCCTGTTCAAGCCGTATCTTGCTTTCGTGAATCTCACCCAAACGGGACTTGAGCTTCTCGTAGTTCATCATAATCCTATGAAACAAGAACAACCCACAAATGAATACAGACATCCACTAGAAATCTTTAAAACGAGCTGGATGTAGCAGTGCATACCTTTCAATCTCTTTGTCATTTCCCTCTCTACAGAATCGCTCAATGTATTCTTTACTGTAGCGTTCCTGCGTGTGACACTGCTCTTCAAAGATTTTGATGGTCTCATTGAAGGCCTCTATTGCGGTACGTTTCATCTGAATCTCCTGCAATAAAAAGTCAATAGATCAGGCAACAAGCTCAACTTGCTGGACCGCTAAAGCTGACTGGTTGAAACAGTTTGTGCGGCCATACTGAGCTATGCTGCATGTCCTGTTTTATGCCGCAACTAATAGGTTGCTTGTTTATTGATCAGATGGTGATGTTCTTTACCTGTGAGGTTTTTGTGTGCTCCTCATAGAGTCTGTCATATTCTTTACTCTTCTCCTGATATTGATTGTGATATTCCTGGAGTTTCCTCCCTGCTGCATCAATGTTGTCCTCCTTTACCAGCTGATCCTGAGAGAGAGAATAAATGCATTGTTATTGATATAATCTGCAGAGAGTAGAGCAGGAATAAAATGCTTGCAGCAGGTTTGGCTTACAGTAAAAAAGTATTTTGGGGGGAATTGCTTACAGGAATTATTAACAAGAATCTCGGCATTTCTAAGTTTTTTTGGTAAAAACCCCTTATAATGAGCACCTTTGCACCTGAGAAAGGTACCAAATGAGAAAGGAGTTAGTAAAAGGAATAAGAGCATTGATGGCCTTTTGACATTGTGCTGTGGCAATAAAGAAAATAATATTTCAAGCCAAAAGCAAAAGCATCCTGCCGCCTTTACTAGAAAGAAACGGCACATTTCATTCAGCTTACACGCTTTTTAGGGCAGAAGTTAGGGTGGAAGGACACAAGGGTATTGCGGAGATGCTCAAATATAGTGTTGTTTTCACACAATTGTAAATGCGAAACCCTCACCTTTGGTATAAAGCCAAGCCAATAATATTTACCTGTTGATAGCGGGAGACGGGATACATCAGCTTAACATCTAGTTTGGTATTGTACTGGGCTAGAGATTCGTGCCTGTAGTGACTGATGAGTTCCACCACTGAGGCAAACGTGAGGGGTTCTGAGAAACCATACTTCCCGTCACGGTGGTAGATTTTTATTAGCTTGTTGTTTCCACCTTTCCTAAAGGAAAAAGAGAGAAATCTTAGATTAACCAAAACTATTTATTGCAATATTCCAGAACAATTTAAAATGAGGTTTTTAAGTTACCTTAGAGTAAGTGTGTAATCCCCCTGCATCTTGGTGGAGGCATCCCGTACCAGAAAAGTACCATCAGGCATGTCCCTAAGTTTGTCGTTAACCTCTTCCCTAAATAAAAAAAGACAGCAATAAATAAACTGAGCAATATCTAAATACTAGTAGCAAATTTTGCTCTTAGTAATTGGCTAAAAGTTTTCTGCGGTTTCAGAGAAATGGTTCACAGAAAAATCATTCAGCTATTTTTGGTCTGGCTGGGGGGCACTGGTTTATTACCACAATGTCTGCTGCAACTGTCTGAGACATCTGAAAATAGTTTAACCATTTACCCTGTCTCACACACCCACATGAACATTCATCTTAAACGTAGAGTGTCTATTGTTTTAAAAGTGCTTTCTAACACATCCCTCCTTTTTTGCCCCATTTCTTTTTTAGTCTGTCTGGAAGGAATATCATGCCATCTTCCAGCTCCTCCTTTTCCCCCCACACTGTCTGTGCCCGTCGGCCAGAAGCCTAGTCACACTGGAGCTCAGCTGACCCTGGCTCTCTGGAGGGGGGAGTATATTTAGCCTGCTTTGGGGTGCTGAGGTAAGGAGCCTATGAAAGAGTAATGCTCCCTCACCTTCCAGAGGAGTCATCATCTCTAACCTCAGCGTTACACTGGAAGCTGTGGGAACTGTGCACATTTTAGGTTGCAGTGCATCAGCAAGTTTACTATTGTGATAGGGGTGTTGGCATATTTTAGCAATGAGTTTAAAAGCTAATTTGTTTCCAGTCAGAATATTAGACAATATAAAATGATGTGACTTGTTAAGCACTAATGAAAGATTACCATTCATACTGGTAAATCCATTAATAAAGATATTTCATTAGCATATTTGAAGAAAAATTCTGGCATTTAGGTTACAAAAAGTATAGCTCTCCTTTTAAACCTAAAGACTTTTGCTTGGACATAAAAAAAATTGAGTGCACCACATCAATGTGCTTTTGAGTTTTACTTTACTTTAGACACTACTCACTTTAAACTATTCTGCCACAGAGGACAGATTCCAGATAAGGCTAAAAGCCCCTGTGAGTACATCTGCAAAATTTCTGCTTGCCTTACATCAAACAGGTCTAAAGCTGGTCACTAAGCACCAGACTAATCTGCTAAAATCTGAGAGTTTTATGGGCTTGGTTGGAACTGGGCCAGACTGCTTGACATTTTAGAGATTTTGGGTTCTTCTAACCCTCCTTTTAAATAATGCAACAGACACCCCCTCTTCGAAAACGTTGTATCTCCCCCAATTCATTGCCTTTGTGCTTTTGTACAGCTGCTGCCAAGCATACATGCCTTTAGGACAAGTGAGCCAACAAAAAAGATCATTGGCTCCCCTAAAGATAGAAAAGAACAGAGAAAGTTGGCTCTGGCAGAACAGAGCCCAGAAGCTTTGTCAGATTGAGCAACATGACACGGCAGAGCTGCATTTAAGACTCAACCTTTAGGCTAGTGATATAATACAGAAAAGTGATAAGGTGGGGAATTGAAATCTCTAACATCTGCTGATGAACAAGTAATATCCAAAGAACATTTGTGAGTTTACATTCAGCTACATTCATAGAGCTTAGTAACATATCGTGTTTTATAAGTATATAAGTAAATATTTTATAAGAACAGTTTAAATCAATCAACAAATTAAGTCCAGTAAGTATTGCAAGTCTTACCTTGATATGTCTCCCCAGTACCATTCTGCCTCTTGTAATGAACCGCTGGCAGCTTCTTTCACACCGTTACCGTTTACTGGTGTCATGGGTTTTGCTGGTTTCGGAGGAAGCGCTGCAGAGGAAAAAAGAACAAAAATTTAAAACCTAATCTTTTCTATATTCAACATGGTTAACAAATCATTGTATATTATCAAAGTATGTTGACAACACAGTCAATCCCCATCCCCATAAATACATTTGTACTTCCAAGAGAAAAGAAAATTAAGCTTAATTTTATTCAATAATAAATCACCTGAAACACATACCACAAAAACCTACCAGGGCAAATAATACTCACAAATCAGAACAGCAAAACCGACAACGTTGTGTTCGGATAGTGAAGGTTGGCTATTTTGACTGCTCTTAAACAAGAAACTGTAATATTATGCAGGTTACCACCCAGCCTTTCGAACCCAAAGAAACTTTTTCCCATAGAATGCCTTTCTCTGCAGCCTCCAAGCTCTGACCCTTTTACGTAATCTGCAGTTTGTTTCGGAAAGCACATTTACTGAATTCCACTGAAGATGCAATAAGATCAGATATCATGGAAAATGCAACAGCAACATATTCTGGTCGGTCCATGCAAACTGTAAACAAAAGCCAGATGACTTCTTTTCTGCTACTTGTTATATTTGCAATAGAATTGCAATTCCCTTCTTCGCATGTGGCACTTCCTTTGTCCTCAGCAAGCGCAAACACCAGCTGCCCCAACAAAGTGCAGGAAAGTTGGGTTTAATGTTGCTCTTGCTGTGTTGCAGGTCAGGGGTTACCAGCATGTGCTACTCAGCCATGTAGTATATCATGACATTTCTGTTGAAGTATGCTCTACAGCATGGGTTCTTTCAAGTACCTATGTCTCAAATTTAGAACCCAGGTAAATCAGGAAGGCTTAAACTGATTATAACATGCATGTGCAGTCAAATCTTCAACAAGAGTTTAAGTGAAGCTAGTCTAAACAACTCTAGATTCAGGGCCCTTGCTGTGAACTTTTGTGAAGCTGGTGCTGTGGCTTTATCAAACTTGCAAGTTTTCAGTCAGGTGAGCTGTGGGCATGAACTTGCTAGTCCAGACCGAGAGAAAAAGGGAAGGCTGTAACTCCGTCTGAAAAATCAAGAGATGCAGTGTTCATGCCTTGCACCTACCGCCAAGCCAAACTAACCTCCACCTGACCCAGTCGAAAGCTTGCTGTGACGACCTCGAAACACAGCATGCATGGGTGTTATTCTTGCTCGAATAACAGCTGCAGTAAGCTTTTAAGTGAAACCGAAGACATACCCCAAGCTTTCTCACCAAGGCACATATTTAGGTGGCAATGCCTTGAAATACTACTGAACTGTTTGCATAAATGGCTCGCAAAGAGGTTAAGGATATAGCCAATGGTGTTTCCAAAGATTCTTCAATGAACACATATAGACATGTAAAACGAAATATACTACAGCTACCCACCTGTCCTTGCACAGCAGAGACAAGGCTGCACAGAAGAGTATATCTATGCTAGGGTAGGGGTTGCTGATCTCATAGGGAAAGAGGGGGATGGCACAGAACAAGGGAGCATATAAATATCGTAAAAGCTCAAGCAGATTCTAGAAGCTTCTGGGTCCTTCTAGCTAAAGACACTTCAATTTGGTAGGTCACGTTAAAAGGAATAGAGGTGGGAGGTCATTATGATAAATGTCTCACTGCTTTGACACCTTCAGAAACTATAGAAATTAGGATTAAAGTTCATTAACAGCACATATACAAAAGAGTGGTGCAGAAGTAAAAAATGGCATGAGTTGAAATGCTTAGCCAAGTTTATGAACTTCTTATTTCGTTACATTGCAACTTTTAATATAAAGAAGAGATTCTTTTTACTTAATAGTTCTTCAAAGCCTTAAGCGAGGGGCAAAGGGGTGTGTGAAAGGCTTTCTTTGAGAAAGTCATTAATTAAAAGCTGTGGTTTGGGACGAAGTCTAGAGTACGTTAGAGACCTGGGCACAGGGACAACTCCTCCCTCCGCTGGTCCAAAGGCAACACCTTAGTCTGGTGGGGTGAGCGGCCTCAACCAGTGAAAATGGAGCTAGTGCAATGGACACGTCCCCACCCAAACTCCGCTCCTGCAGGTGCGCACACACACATGCTTACTACATTTCATTTTGCCAGATGGATTGGCAAGATGCCTTGACAGGAAAAGGATCATTTGTGTAAAAGAAATACATTTTGGAAGTTCAAAATGATGGCCTTTTTACACATTTTCCCGTTATAACAAACTGTGAGGGGAAACATTGGACACCTTAGGGGGCTGTTTGTGCAATGGAGAAGCTTCTGTAGAAACATCTGACAATGCATACCTCTCAGTATACCCATAATGAGTGCCATATTAATATTAAATCTGCACATACCCACATGGGAACCTATTTTACAGCTGTAGTGGTGGGCGAATTGAATTTGCATGTTTCTTTGCTTTATATACTTAAGGACATGAAGTGTCTTGTGATCCTAGGCTTACTGTTTAAAATGTCCAACACAATGCAATTTAGGTTAAACATGTACATTTGCTGACGTTCAGATGTCAAATCCTTAAGTAACAATACAAAATTTTGCAATTTATTAATATGTGTTTTGTATTTCTTAATTTTTTTAATTGTACTGTAAAGTTGCTTTGCAAAACACAAAACTGTAAAAAGTAAAACAGAAAATAAATGTTTTATACATTTATTTTAAACAGCGCCACCTTGTGGACTTATTTTAAATGTAAACCCTGGTGATGTATTGCTATTTGCTACAGGTATACACAGGTTTCTAAAGAAAAATGTTAGTGCCTCAGAGGGCTTCATTTTGTCACAAAGCCCCTTTCATCGCTACAGTAGCAGGAGAGAAGGGAAATGACCCCCCTCTACCTTACTCTCTCTCACTCTCTCTCTCTACAGCAGCCAACGGCAGGTGCACCAGCCCAGCTGAAACCTCAAATTCCTGCCCACCAGTTTTCCACCGTCAGCTCTTTCAGCATGTGTACGACCACCTCTGTCCTACACACACAGGTATCTTTATGAAATACTGTTTGGATGTGTGAAAGAAAAGACCATGGCAAGAAAGAAAACAAAAGGAAAGAGGGCAAGGAAGAGGCAGAGTTGTGACTAGGTGATCTCGTTACTGCACTCATCTCTTTCTGTGTTAGTGTCAGATGTATCGCAGCAGGGGAAACACAATGGAAAGCCCACATAACCTTGCTCTTCTATAAATTTTAACCCACGAATTTCAAATGCAGACAAGTTACAATCTTTATTCACAGCAACAGGAGAGAAAGAGAAAGAGAGATGTCTAATCTAAATAACAAAATACATTTTAATTTATCTTGATTTTTAAAATCCCAAAGTACAAAGCAAAACCACAATTACATCCAAATTCATGCAAAATATGAAGCAATAAAATAGGTAAACTCAACAAAGAATCTGCATGTTTATGATTATATTATCTGAACAACAACTACACATAAGACAATGAAAGCAGAAGATAAAAAAGTGACCAGGAAGAAGAATAGAATAGGTCAGGAAGAAAAGAGTGAGGGGTAAAGCAACACTGCGGAGCAGTCCATTCAAGTTGCGCAGCTCTGAACAAAGAAACTCCACATCTATAGGTTTACTCTGAAGCTCTCTTCTTACTGCCAGCATCTTTGTTGCAGTACATCACCAATCATATCCCACTTGGTTGTTAAATTGTGTTTTGTTTTACATTTTGATGTCCTGTAATGTTAATTTCAAATCAGCCAACTACAATCAAAGATTGAATACAACCAACTACAGAAATGCATCTATATTATTCATACTAGGTCAAAAAAATGTAAACAAGAATCATTATATTTACTTTGCAGCCAAGAGTTGGGACATTTTTAACTACTACTTACTGCAGAGATAAACTTTATATTGCCAATACTTATTCGACTACAAAGCTGACAAGAGAGCATGTGAGCACCGCATTTTCATGAAGTAAACTTTTCACAGCCTTTTTGCTTCAGCCTAAGTCACCAAGCTCATATTGAAAACAAAACACATCACTTTGCTTTGTTGCCTCGAGTAACTCTCAATATGTACCAAGCTTAATACCCAAAGCCAATTGACAATCACTACAATACATCCAGGGAACAAACAAAAATGGCAAAAATCAATTATAAGATAATGTCATTGTTCTATACCTTTAGAGAAAGACACAAACGAACTTCCGCATACACACGTGACATTTCAAGGCCAACTGTAAAGACAACTACTCACATACATTGAGCTTGGTTTGGGGTTTGAATGGAGGGTTGCTTTTGCATGCAATGGGAAAGTGAAATATAGAGATGACAATGCCATCGAGAGGTTTAGCAAGCGTGCGCTGCCACGTCCCAGAGCGGGGGGAATGAATTAAGCACCGCATCCACATGGGTGGTTTAAACAGTCGATTAGGGACTTTCACAAGCCCACTCATAAACCAATATGGGCTTTGTGTTAAAAGATTAACAAAGAAACAAAAACCCTCCAAAGCCTTTTTAAACTATGAAAATAAATAAAATTACTTCTAAACTTCAGAATGGCACAACCAGGCATCAGCAGATTTTCAACAATAGTGTGTATTTCCATTATTACACTTCCCACACAATAGGACAAACACTAATTGTCATTGTGGTCCCCTGACAGTCTCTTTAGAACATTACAAAAGCGACTAGACAGAAAAGACAAAAGCAAAGAAAATGACAACAGCAAAGCAGACGAAAAGAGTCTGTGTCTCCCTTACCGTCCTCCTCTGGTTCCTTTTTCAGCTGCATGTATACAGTCTGCACTCAGCTGTCCCTGACACGAGTCCTCTTATTCTCTCTCTCTCGCCCTCTCTCGCTCTCTCTCACACACACGCTCTTGCTTTCTCTCCACCCTCCCTGCTTACTCCTTCGCTCTGCCTTTCAGACTAAAGCCAGAGGGAAAATCCCTGCTCCTAAATTCAGATGCTGCTGGCTTAACAAACCCTCTCAATGGAGTGTGCAGCAGCCAATGAGAAAGCAGGAGGGGAGGTGGACACAACCATATGAGACTGAAAGAGAGAGAGCGCAAAGCTCTGGGGAGCGATGTAGGAGGGGGAAGCGCTCCTCCCAGATAAAGACAAGGCACAGACACTGGCGTACGCCGAGATGGACACAAAGCAGGACACATGCACTGAGCCACATACAGACTGAAAACTTGATTGTCGTCAAAACAATTGGAATAAAAAATAGATTTTATTATATAAAATGCATTGCAAGAATTTTTTAATTAAGCAAACGTGTGCCGAGAAATCGAAATGTCAGATCTATTAATCAATATCAGTTGCAAAGCAAATACTAAAAACCTAAATTCGCAAATAGCACAGAACAAAGGACCATGTATCAAGAGACAAAGTGATTCCCACTTCTTATGTCAAATGAAAAGCCAATCGCAGGAATGTACCAAGCAGACTTTTTCCTTGGTGTCATTGCACTTTTGTTGTCCATAGAGCGAACGGCTCAAGAAACCTTTATTACACTCACACATCATTGGCCCTCAGAGACAGTGGCCAACTTTCCCCTGGGAGGCGTAGCACCTGTGCTCATTGGACACTGCAAAGGAACAAAGCGGACGCTTGCTTATTTGCGAACACACACACAAGGCCAGTACCCTATGTGCAGTGCCTGAACCTTTACCATTTCAATTCTGCTGTATTGTTAATAAAAAATCTGTACGTGACCCTAATCCTGTTTCATTTTAGTGACTCATAAATGCATCTTCTCACAAAACCATCAGATTTTCTGTCCCACAGTGCCTTTAAAACATCTTGGAAGTATTGAGAGTTTGTAGGACCAGCAAGATGAAATGCCAATGAGGCTCTTGACACTACATGGAAGGAGGACACATATCTGATAAACCTGCGTGCAATGACACAAAATGAAAGATTAGATTAATGTGTGGGTTGATCCATAGTGCTATGCTCATTCATCCCCGCGGCAGAGCAATCGAAGGGCTATTAAACCCAGGATCCTACTTGCCAAATTCATTCAGTCCGACGCTGCTTGTTTTCTTAGAAATGAAGGGTTATGGCCGTATGTTAAGCTTTGTTCTCCCTTACAACGGACAGCATGCCATAAATGTAATGAAATGATTCATCCTTTTCACATTCACTGGCTCGCTGTTGGAATAAGGTTTGGATGCAGATACAGCAAAGCCTCTATGGAAATGAAAAGACAGTGCCATTTAACAATCACAAAATACTAAATGATGGCGTGAAACCCAATACAATCTAAATTTGGTGTAAAGCAAAGTCTCACTGAAACCATTTATGTGTGACGATGACGACAAATTACATGCAAGCCTAAAGTTACACCACCTCATGTCTCATTTCGCTTTTTGAAGTGTCATCCCTCTTTTTATCGCCTCAACCGTCCCATCAAGAATTAACAGGATGAATTGATGGGCCATTGTCAACGATGCCAGTGACTTCAGAATAGGATCCTGTTTCCAGTCTGACATCATTGACAATGCCAATAAAATGGTGTCGGAGCTCAATACATGACACATGTACGGGTCCTGCAAAATTACAGAACAAAAGAAGCCCAGAACATTTCGAAAACTGCCAAACTTCCTTGGACAGCCCATGCAACCCCCAATAGGGTTTAAGCATACAGAGCCCATCAGGCAGAGCATAGGTTTGAGGTCAATTTAACACCAGTTTAGGTGAATGCATTTGGTCCCTCCACTCTTTGCATATCTAAACAATCCACAATGAGTAATGCAAACCTTTGAAATCACCTGAGGATATACAGACTATAGCAGGGAACCTGTAACACAATACCTGTCAATGAAGAACACTCATTAAACAATATACAGGCCCACAACCATACACAAAGAAAGCCAAAGCTCTGCATATGAAGAAACATGCTGCGCAAAGTTGGTAATCGCGCACTGAAAAGGTTTACGGTAATGCAGGAGCTCGATGAAGGCGCATGAGAATATCAAATTCACATTTTATCAAATATCACCAGGAACAGACACACAACAGTGCTCACAAATAAACTAACGTGACCCTGTGCATTATAAGTGCACACTTTTATGTCAATTGTGTTATCTCTGTACCTGGAGGCTGATCCATCTCAATGTAAAATATTAATTCGGTAGAATACGGCATCATCACGTCCCTCCAGTCGTCGTCATCTTTATCTGTAGTCCACACTGTATTGTACATGGTCTGAGTCCCTATGAGCGAGGCGGCGAGTCAGTCACCAGGTGTTCAAATATTCAAACGCCGCCGGATAACGGACACATGAAATGTTCTGACTAAACGCAACGCTTCGCTTCAACGGTCTGAATGCCGGCTTCAGAACAAATGCGTGACAGTTAACCAGTCAAAGCTCCAGGCTTCGTGCATGCGACATCGTTTAAGCTGACATTTTATTTAAAAAACCCTAAAACTTACGACAGAATAGAAAGTAGATACCAGCTCTACTATCCACTCCGTCCTATCATGACGAAAGCGAAGACTTCATTTCAGTCAGACTCGGCTCCAACGGCTCTACCGTTCACCGGGAAGAGTCCATTCTCTGCATATCATGGGGGAGACTTAATCCCTCGGACATACTTGGTAAAAAAAATCACCTATTTTTATTACAAACTAGCGGTTGATTATTCTATTAATAGTAAAGGAGGAGGAAATAAATACGAATTTAGTCATAATTTTGCCTGATGCGACGCATAGGACTGTACTGTTTCGTTCAAAGGTGACATCATATCCCGACACCCCTTCTCCGGCACGCAATAGTTTCGCCCGGATCGCTCGCACTGCTAGGTGAAGTACCGCACGCTGTCTCGAGCCAATCAGAACGCGAGGGTGCTTCAACTAAGTTGCCAAAGTCAGACTTGCGGCTTTAAGAGCACGTCATTGGCAGCCGCGTGAGTTTAATCAGCCAATGGACGTATTAGAGGAGCGAAAGTCGACTCCTTATTGGTTGAAGCGTTACTATGAGGCGCACACTGATGCAGAGGGTTGAAGAAAAGATGTCAGGTTTTGTTTAACCATGACGAGCACAAATTCATGCTTATAAACACACTGACAAACTTGTGTTTTGGGTCTCTTATATCAATTGTGATATATGTACTGTATTTTTATTTATTGCATTGTGTTGTCGTATACCTCACATGTGCAGTGACAAAGTTAAATCTAATATAATCTAATATGAACACTAATAATGAATTCACTTAATGTTAGTTAAAAATGGCATCCCGATTAAATATTTGACTTGTCCTGATCATGTCATGCATTGTAGCGTTTGCTGGTGGCCAGCAACAAAACATAATTATTTGGTGGATAGCAATTGTGTCCTTTAGTTTCCCCTGTTAGCATCTGTCTGATCTTTCCTTTAAAAGAGAGGACGTCCCTCATCTGTGGCGAGAGCGGAAAAAGGATGACAGAGTTTGCATCTCTTTAACGAGAGGCCGGGAGGACCCTCCAGATGGCTCGTGCCTGACAAAGGCTGTCCTTGTCAACTGTGTCAAACTTGCTTAATTGTCGCTGTCTGTGCTTCAGTTCAGCATGGACAGATGGATCCAAAACAATGACAAGCAACCGAAAAGGCAGAGTAAACCACAGAAGCTGTGGGAAAATATTAATCACTTACACGCAATGCATAACGAGGGCGTAATAAATGCCACAGGCCTGTAAATTCAGGACAAGCACATTTGTTTGGGTCAGTCTGTTACTTAGAAGGGGACTAAACTGTACTGTACTTAACATTGGAGCTTAACATTGCACAAACTGCAACACTTTTTTACTTTACAAACAAATCCTACAACACAAACGTAGTGTGCTGCTCTTGTAGTCAACATTGCGGAGTGCTGTTAAGTGTGGGCACAATACTAAAGGTAGACCAAAAGTTTAATCGATATCAATAAATGTAATAAATATCGATAAGAGGTACCTTTATTTTTTACACCGATCACGTTCGTCACGTAACGCCTGTTGAGGTTTTTGTTTGATTTAGTTTAATTAAACATTTATTTTATAAAATCTACTTGCATTTGGGAGTTATTAAACGTGTAAAAACTTTGCTTTGTAACTCCTAATATGTTACTAACATATAAAAATTTTATACTGCTAAATCAAATTGTATTGTAGACATTTTTGAAATGATCGCATAGGTACTGAAGAATTCGTTATAGTATTGTGTCATTATAAAATCAATTCTAACCCTTATTTGCAAAGTTAGAATTTCCACGAATCAGAGAAATGACTTTAAAAGAACAATTCCATTGGCAGGCACCATCAAGGAAACTAACCTTTAAAAACGAGCATTGAATACACGCTGACAAAGCGTAACCTAAGCTACCTTTTAACAGACAAATGCAAAAGGACATGAATTCTTTCCTAGTCTACCAATTGCAAGATGGTACATATTACCAGCTGAATTCATTCAACAGTTACCTGGCTGAAATGCCAACCTACAAGTACTTAAGGTTTGTGCATCTGAGCCAATGAGGCAGGCAAGACTAGCAGATTCTAATCTGCCTGGCTACAAGACCCAGCTAAACGATCCAAATCCTATTGAAAGAATAAGAAGAAGGAGGGCCGGAAAACTTTGAATGGTTCCTTGAGCACCGAGGAATGGTGAATGGAAACAGATTTGTACAGCATGCTGAATTCATGAATTCACGATACAGTATATCCAATGTTTTATCTGGGACTAGAGTGAAACGTATGTACAATTCCAGTTCAGATGCAAATGGGATGCTTCATTGTTCCATATTTAACACAGACATTAGGGCGGTACTGAAACTCGACCGCAGAGCTGTTGTGTGACCACTGGTGTGCACTATACATAATTCATAAAGGAGTTGAAAGCTGAAAGAAGCAATATCATTGTTCCCCAGCTGATATCGCAAAGGGGGAAATTAATTTCAATCCACTGTAAATTACACACGGCGAGAGCGATCACCTTTTTCGTTCATTCTGCTGAGCTCATGAGAAGCAGGCTGCTCTCTCAGTCACTGTCTCGATGCCTGGAAATGTGATATTACGAAGGGCCTGAATAAGCCATAAGCCGTTTCTCTCAAAGGCACAGGCGGAGGAAAAGAACAACTAGAAGTGCACTGACTTGCTTTAAAGAATTCGTTCACCCAAAAATGAAACTTCTACAATAATTCACATTCCTTATTCTCATCGCAAACCTGCATGACTTTCTTTTCTGGAACACAGAAGATGAGTTTTTGAACGATGAGGCAAGCTCTGAAAATAGTCCCCTACTTTCCATGTAGTAAAAGTGAATGACAACTGAGGCTATCAACCTGACCAAAAGCACTGTAAAATATCATAAAAGAGGTTCAAACAGTGCATTTAAGTCCAAATCTCCCATCATACAAAACAACTCTGGTCAGTGATCTGGATTTTGCTCCTTCAAACAAATCACTCCAATCTTGTTGAGTTCCCCCAATTGGGAACTACAATCAGCATAATTATACAGCAAGCTTGTTCAAACATTTAAACATTGCTTATTCATCTCAAATAAAAAAAAAGTAATGGCTAACTAAAACAAATATTGTTTAACTTTTCGTAAACTAGGCAATCCCTTTATTTCTACAGTATCCATTAGAAATGTAATCTAGAATACATGACTAAATCACAACCTAGAGCCTTACCGAAAGGCCATTACAGACCGGAAGCACACTACAGATTCGGTTCTTTATTATCGGATATGCGTTCAAGCATGACTACATATCGGTCTCTTTTATCCACAAGGCTGCACTAATAGGCTCTTACGGGTGCACTCCGCAGACGGAGTCATGTGTCTTGGATAATGTACGCTCTGATTTGAGTTAAACGATTAGGCATGTCTTGTATTTATTCGCCACCTCTTTTCATTTCAAATTCGCTTTCGTCAGGGTTTGAAGGGTGCAAACATACTGTATAAAATCTCACTTGTGGAGCATGTCCTTGCAATAGAACGGCCGCAAAATGGCAACAAAGTGTGAATGATGCTGACAAAGAGAGCAGCCAAAAGGCATCCTGGCCCTCGGCTCATTAGTTAGCCAAGATAGAGGCATCTCCGTTTCTGGGTGGCAGGCACTCTGCGCTTCTGTGATGTCATCCTGCAATGTGAGCATCCCTTTCGGACTGATGCAATACTCTGGTGACACATGGTAACAAGGAGCCGGCGTCTGCCAATACCCACCCCCATGCCCCACCACTTTCCCCCATTGTCCCTCACCACCTCTTGGCCACTTTTTCTATCAGCACCCTCAAGTTTTAATCAGCTTCTCTTTCAGCGTTCTACCTTTCTTGCTCGCTTTTCTCTCCTGGGTGTACTTTTCTTGTCATTCCTTTTCTCTTCACACGCCTACTCTTAAGCTCCCCTTCTCTCTGGTTGTCATGGCATCAGGCACCATTGCTCAGCATTCTGCAGTTCAGCAGATAAAGGACAGCCTGTTTAACTCTTGCCTGTCTCGCTCAGTCTAAGAAAGGATTTATCCACATTCCCTAGACTAATGACCAGCTTACGGCAATGATTAAACAGACCCTAAAACCACATATCAGGCATGATAAGATAAAATGCTCAACAAACAGAACATCCCTATTGATATGAGGATTCAGTCTGCAATAACCCAAACTGCAGTGTCTAAAATCTTCAGGAAAAAAGACCATTGTTTGCTAGAATGACACTTGGGAAACCTGCTGGGTGCACAGCTACCTTTGTGTTCTGGCACGAGATATGCGGCTAAACAGTGTTTGCAACTGTGATTGTGTAAACTTGAAGCAAAAGGGCGATGCATTAACCCTTTGCCTGAACTGCAAATTTCCTTGTTCCAATGTTTTAGCTACATAGTCATATAAGCTTGAACAGTTCAAAGTTTGTAACCAAACAGTGGCTGGACCCATTCACTACTATTGAATAGACACAAAACCCCAGAAAGTGATTGGTCGCTGTCGCCACTCGATTACCAAGATTTCTCTTCTTTTGTGTTCTGCAAAAGCAAATCATAGAGTGAATTCAGGTTGATCAACCTGAATTCACCCTTAAGGTTTGAAATGACATTAATATGAGTAAATGATGACAGAAGTGTCATTTTTGGTAAACTAGCTTTTTTAACCGTATAGTGTCTATTTATTGTTCACAGCGAGTAAGTTCAACTCAAGTTACCAATGTAAAGTATAATGCAATTTATACAACACTTCTTTCTGGTTTTTAAATCTTATTGTCTGAGAGCCATGCAATATTTGACAAGAGGCCACAGGGCTTCTGAAATGGTATTCAGAAGATATAGAACTATACCTTCTCAAGCCACATTGCCTATTAAGTTACTTTATATAAATGCTGACATATGCATATATGTAAATATATTAGTGTTGTTTCTGCAAAAGATATATTTCAAAACTGGCAACAAAGTAAACTTATTTACTGTTAGTAAAAGAAGTACAAATATGTAGTTAAACATTGATATATATTCATAGTATAATCCATCCGGTGGTTTAAACGAGGATGCCACTCTTATTTGCATCTTTCCATTCTTTGTTTGGATGCAATTCAAATGCCTAGCAACCACAACCGTGGGAGTTGAAGGCAATCAGCAGAAGATACAATGACATGCAAGTGTCGCTGAGTTCAGTCTCCTATCAAGGGATGAAACAGGCATCAGGTGCTGGTTATAATTGTAACTAAGGGCAGGGGGGAGAGGGGGTATATTGGATAGTTTGTTCACTTCAGCATGAAATCTCATTGGTACTTGCATGCTTATCAGACAAAATTAATTAAGCACGCAACTTTTTGATCCCTGTTAAGATCCAGGGACTTTTAAAACCCAAAGAAACCCTTAAATTGACAAGTCTCAGATTTATGTAATGACATTGGTTTCGTACGTTATGCATAAAGGGGCCCTTGATTATACAATAACACACTTCATATATAAAGATGTAGAATGATGTTACAGCAATAACTTAATTACAAAACTTAGGATGAAATTTGCAAAGCTTGATGCAATACATCATAAAATATTTAATTATGCTTTAAATGCAAATTTAGCTTTTTATTGAATCGTGTTATTATGAAGCAGACTTTAAGATTGAATTGTTGTTCCTTACACTTAAACTACATATAACAAATTACAGAAAAGTTAAATATGTTGACTGTTACCTGTTAAAAAGATGTGTGAGATGGTTATTCAAAATGGCCACCAAGGGACCATGCTTTGGTGAAATTCATCAACTACAACCATATGTGTGAAATTGTACACCCAAATGCATTTTTTACAAGAATTTAACATACCTTTCGATAGCTATTGACAGAACTACAGTTGACCTCAAGCTTGTCTGCAGGGGTGATCTGTTTGCACAACACCATCCTATTGAGAGAGCATAAAGGCCAAGCCACCCATGGAAACATTTGTGGTATTGGCAGGATTGGCTGTGGTAGTGTGCGATTGTACAAGGGACTTGTAAATTGGGGCCAGGTGGATAAACATGGTTTCCACAAGCCCATGAGAAAAAAGTACACTGTTCATCCACTACTCCTTCTCCTACACGTACAGCACACACACATATGTAGAAAAATATGTTTGTTTGCATTTTATGCAAATGCAGACCACACCGTCAAAACATGAAACACTTCTGTGCAGCAAAACCACATGGGTTCGAAGGGTTCAAAAAGTTCATGAGATGATCTACAACACATGATATAACAATACTGGTCAACATTAAGCTGAGGAAAATCACATTAACGTTGTTGGAGTGTCTAAGGACACATTGAAATCAAAAATTTCCTTTTGTGTTCCACAGATTGAGGAAAGTCACAAAAAAGACATTTCGAAGAATGCTGATAAGTGGGATACATTCAGCTGCATTGGTTGCCATTGCTGTTTGGACACTAACTTTTTTATAAAATATCCTATATTCTGATCTGCGGAAGAAAGAAAGTCACGGTTTGAAAAGACAACAAGAGTTACAAGATGATGACAGGTTAAATCAGTTTAAGTGCCTTTAAAAAATCTAAAAACATGTCTTGTTTTATTGCATTATTGTTTTTAATCAACTTGATACAAAAAATGAATGGCAACCAGTGGTAAAATTGGTGTCTTGGGAATATTTAGGCAACGTTTACACTGAACGTTTTAATTGAAATCCAGCCAATTCAGTCTTACAGGTATTTAAAACTCGTACATGTGGCTAATTCTTACAAATTTGTACAATAGCTGTCATACGTTTCATACTTCCATACCAGGGAGGTTACGTTTAACGTTAGAGAGGGGCTTTGTTACATAATTATCTTTGATATATGATTGGTTGCAAGAAGGTTTTGAACATTTTTATTAACTTTTATATTATCTTTAAAGACTGTTGTAAGAAAATGTGATGCCACATAAATCCAATTTGAAATGGTAAAATATGCCATATATGACATTGTCATCTTAAATAAGAGAAAAATTTTATTTATAGTGAATATATAGAATATATAGTGAATATTTAGGCAGAGACTGGATTTCAAAGTTTTACCTTAAAAGATTATTTCGCACAGTAAGGTAAATTCTGTATCCTTTGCAATAGAAAAAAGTTTATAATCAACTTATGAATAAATAAAGAGGCAGCATCAAAATCCATATGCAAATAGAATTTTTTACCCAGCCTTGTAATCGATTTTGTATTTCTGTACCAGGTTTGACTGACTGTGTTCTTTTTGACCATGTGCATTAAATGAGGGTACCGATGTGATTATACTATCAGATCTATCTGTCTCAAAGCCCAAAAATTAGTTTCAATCAAAAGGAAACACAAATTATAGAATGAAAGGTTAATTTAAGTGCACACATTTTTATGGTCAAAAGACAAGCGAACTGCAATTTACTGTGTCTTAAATTGACAGGAGCATGCTTATGTGCATTGAATGCAAAACACACAAACAGAGCAGGAACTCTGAGATTTTGCAATTATTTGGTATGAAGTGTACCTCCAATAAGTATTTAGTTATAGTACATGACACCAAAGTCAGATGTTTGCATTTACGGTTATCAAACCCTGATGTTTCTTTATGGGATACAATACATGATTGGGTAATGTGAAGTGTAACTTTATCCACATACAGGGCTTTGGAGTGAAAGAAAAGTTTCTCTTGGGAAACATGTAACAACCCTTTCATCTTCACGTTTTTTTTGACCAGAACGTTTTCCACCAAAATGCAGATCAAGTGATTGAGAGTCGATGCTGTGTGACCCTTCGTGCATTTTCTCTGTTGAGAGTTATAGAGGATTGGATCTGATGCAATGACATCACCTCAGAGCATGACAACTGACACCAGAGCTCTCATTGACCCAGTGCACTCTGGGCTTTGTTGACTGAGCAGCCAATCATTAGAGCACATCGTCAATTATTTAAGGTACTGCCATGTCATTTATCCTGTGTGATGAAGACGAATGGGGCCGCAGTTGTGGTATGAGACGGCACAAGGGTCTACTGAGGCCTTGCATCAAACGCTAAAGAGACAAACTCATGCGATGAGAATTTTTAAGTGTCGTCTGTGATTTCACATCAATGGCTAATGATTCGAGTGCATTGCAGAATGAAATGTGTCTGAACCTGTGCTAACAACAAACCAAGTCTTGTGCCCAATAGGGCCTGATTTTGTCATGAAAATGATGTTAATATTGGAAGACACTGAACTTTTAGGGATCAGTTGTAGAGATTTACTAGGCTTAAGTAAAAAAAAAAGTGTTTTTGACAGATCATTTTGAGTAGAATGAGTTGACTACTTCTTCAATCAATTGGCTTGAGTCTCAAGCCAGCGATGCTGATGTTGTACTCTTTTAATTTGATTCGAACTATGTATCATATTGCAAAATTTCTTTCCAACCTTGTACTCTTATTTAGTTTGCAAAGCCAATTTTAAGCTCCATTCGACCATTAGTGACTGTTAATTTTGGACTATACATTACTGTAGTTAGATGTGGGTACTTCTCCATTGAGCCCACATTATGATAATTTAAAGCCTTCCAAGCTAAATTAACTCGTTTGGCTCGTCTTGGATATAAAATGAGTGCCTGTGGACACCTCAAGAAAGAAACTGCCTCCTAAGAAGACCACCAAGTCAAAGTACTAAGGAAAAATGCTAAGTAACAACTGAAACCATGGGGTGAAACAAGGGTGAGAAGTTTAAGATTCACTGGGAGCATGTGTGTGTGTGCTGCAGGGTAAGATTAGGTGCTCAGCCTTGTAGATTTGGTTGCTCATAATGGGATTAATGGAGGAAAATCTGTTCGAATTAATCTGGCCTAACGCAAAGGGAGCTGAAATACACTCTGCTTCTCATCCAACTGCCTGTTTAACTCCAGCACTTCTCACTTCATGCAACTCCACCAATAAAGAGTGAAAAGTGGGGTCAGGAACTGACAAGTAACTATTGGCGGGGCATGTGGGTAAAACTGGCATGTGGGTAAAACTATCTTGATCCAAATATAACCTTGAAATGAGTTTTAACAACATCAAAATTTAAGTAACTCAATCAACAGGGATCTGGTGATGTCAGATCAAATCTATCTCGATACTATGAATAGTTGTAGATTAATAATAGATAAGATTATAGATATGCAACTGCAATTTAGCCCTAATGTTTTAGCATTTTATCCACATTGGATTTGTATACATAAGAATACAATATGCATTTCATTATATGGCTGAAACTAGGTCAGGCTATTTTGGCCACATAAATAAGCGTATGCATATACGCCTGGACACAAAAATGCCACACCCTACCCTGGGGGCTAACGTCTGGTGAGATGGCCTATGGTGTCATCTGCTCTCTGCCCAGCGGGTATGAATATCCAGCATCTGCTGCATATCAAACCTACACAAAAGCATGTACACACGCACAGACGCACAAAGCTTAGCGCAAGTAATCTGCTGAGAACACAACTTTCAATTCCAATCTCAACACTTGGTTCCAATCCATGACGCAGTTTTCTAATTGGTCCCGATGGAATCACACTCAGCCGCATCACTGGGCATTCTGGGATGAAGACTGACATGGATATTTAGCTCTCTAATGTTGATTAATTTCAGTTTGGATTGGCATGAACAGTTTATATAAATTAGAGCCACAGACTTTTGATGATGTGTGTTTTGTCAAATGTGACTTTTGGTTGAAGTCTGGAAAGTTGGATGAGATGCTTGGTATTTATCAATAAGGCTTTGTCTGGGAAGTCCAGCTAGGGCCCAGTTAGACATTGTTCATGTCCATGTAAATGTATGTACCTATGCATCAAAATGATGTGCATGGCATATGCATGGCATATGCATGTCAACAGACTTGTGTAATGGCCAATGTTGCCCATGTGTTGCATGGGTGACCCTACATCTACATGATTTGATTAAATAAGACAAAAGAACAGGTATTATTTTTGTAATTTCTCATTTTGTCAGAATTTTGTTATTATGCCTACAACTGACTGATGGCCTTTGTAATTTACAGTGGTTAAAGTTGTGAGTATGCACAAATGCTTGAATAAATGACATTCATCTTTATAATGTTTTGTTTACAGAAACTTATAACAAAAAATAGGTTTAAACTGTACACTTTGGATTGTTGGGGTGGTACCCTTAAAGGTTCCGTTTTAAACTTCTGTTTATATGCAATACATTAAATCTTTACCTTTTTGTGGGAACATTCTGGTTTCCCAAAAACAATTTGTGTACCTATGAAATATTGGGGCACAAAACAAGTTACTTTACCATTAAGACCAAACAGTAGGTCCTTAGCATATTATAATATACCCCAAAGGAATACGGTTTTACTGTACAACTAGATTGCTCTTGGTCAGTAAAGTTGTTAACAAATCCTCAAATACGAACATTTAAGTAGTTAAAGGGAAAGTTTTGGTTTTCTTAAGAGAATATTTACATGTATACCACTATGAGGCAACTGTTAGTGTGCAGAATTAATATGTAACTAAATGAAAAACTTTTTCTTTCTCACTTCTTTATTTTCACCTGTTAAAGTGAGAATAATGAACAGACTCTAATTTTACAATAAAAAGATTTCTGACATGTCCTTTGTCTTTCATCTTTAAGGCTTTCACTGGCCATCCAAGCAGTGGAGTATTTTGATGCATGTGATGGAGAGTTGTCTTGTATAAAAATGAAACAGGTGGCACTGGTGGTTGTATACAAATTAATGAATGATAATTCTTGTAAATGACTCTGTCAACACACAAATCCCATTAAGGTTAATTGCTTTAAACATAAATAAATTACATTAAATGTTCTGCAACTGCCATTCTGGCTTACCTTGGAGACTCATTGTAAAACTCTGCATAAGAATAATGTTTTTGGGAAATTTAAAATCTTAATGCCATTGCAACATTTAAATAACCTAAAAACTTGCTAGATTAGCTGCTACAAAATCATTAAAATATAAACTATATACAGAATCTCCCCATGATTTGAAGACTGGCTTAAAATATTAAATTGTGACACCAAAAACAGTGTTTTCTTGTATCATTTAGCTGTCAGTATATAGCTTCCGGAAAACCACATCCTGCAGTAATCTAGTTTTAAAAAGACTGTGTCTTTGATAAAACACGTTTTTGAAAGATTGGTAAGTTATTATTAAAGGTGGATTAATCTTTTTATTTTGTTAGTAGAACATCACCTTGCAAAACGATCAGTATTTTTGTGAAAAAACTGCACTTAAGCACTAGCCAAAAATTGCTGACAACAATGACTCAATTGCAATGTCAAATATGAGTTGTTCTCAATGTGGCCCAAGGCATGGGAACATGTTTAGACAAATGTTTAATTAAAAGATGATTTCTAAAATGTTTGTAGAAACCGCAAGATCTTCTGAAGTTTAAGGAAAGCAGTACTTTTTACCCATACACAGGATTAGATTAGATCAAACACCTGACTTAGATCATGGTACAGATCATGGAACTCAGAGGTTTCCAAGTGCTTACAAGGCAGGAGGATGAGTCCCACATAGAGCGTGTCTGCCAGGAATAAAAGGATTTCAAGTTCACTCTGAAAGATTGAAAAATGGAAGAGAACAGCAGACCGTGCAGAGATGCTGGCCTGAAAGCTAAACAGGAAGAGTTCATCAAGTCTGTAGAGCAATTTCATATATGTAGTAAATCCTACTTTTCAGTTCTGCAGAATACAATTTTCCCTGGATTATTAGAAATAATGACACAATAATTGTTTTAAAATGTTAACTCATGTTTTCTAATTACACACAACCAAAAATTATTTCAATACAGACTCAAGCCATGCAATCAATGAAAGTACTGATGTGCCTTAGACTTCTGAACATTGCTGTGTACATATGTAGGACTTCAATTAAGATCACAAAATCACAACATATCTGTAAAACAAAAGAAAATATATATTTTCAAAAATTATAGATGTTAAGTGTTAAGTGAGAAATAGGGATCTTCACTAAAATCACCCCTTTTAATGCAATCATGAAATTACAATGGTTTGTTAATGGGAAGATTTCTCATATATATATATTTAATGTCTAAAATATTTTACTAACATTTTACCAATGTTTTACCTACATTCTCACAGTCCTGCACATGTCATTCATATTGCATTTGATTTGACAAAGCTTACGTTTTTTTAAGGGGAGCAATTGGTGAGACCCACATCCATTAAAAAGATGAACCAGCAGGGTCTCAAACCCCCCCAACCCCATGACCCCCTCTTTAACCCATTCCCCTTATCATCACCCCATCAAAAGAGCTGAGGCGCGCCAACGGCTCAAATCAGCTGACACACATGACAATTATGCAAAAGTGACAGCAGCCAGATGTACAGCTGTCTGGAATGTAGAGATTTTCAGAAGCAAGTGATAGACATCACCACAGGAAGGGATGATGGAAAGGGAGGTCATGGCAGGGGGATGGGGTGGTTCGAGAGGGAAGAGGGTAAGAGATAAAACAAGAGATAATAGGATGAAAAATGAACCGTTTGAGAGAAGAACAACAATGATGTTGTGAAGTAAAAAAAACGATGAAATCATATTTTCAAGGTCTATGCTGATGTGCCCTGTTAATGGATAGTTCAGCGCAAAATGAATCATTTTCATTCTCCTGTATCATTCTCAACCTAATAATTTTGTTCCTCAGCGGCACACAAAAGAAGATATTTTGAAGAATGCTGGTAACTGAACAACTTTGCATTAACACAAATCAACAATTTGAAAACCATTCTAAAAACATCTTGTTTTCTCCACAGAAGAGAGAAAATCAAATTTAGTATTGCAATAAGTATTTCAGAGTAATATCTAGATTAAATAAAATGAATTCGCAGACATGTATTTGAAAGATTCTTTTTATATTCAAGAGTTTAAAGACTGTAACTGTGGCTAAATCACATTACAGTAATACACTTAAGCAGTCATGCACACAACAAGACACCTGCACATCAAAGATAAGGTAAGGCATCCCGTCAATGGAATTATGAGGATCACATACATGGTTTAACGCATTAAGTCATCAGATGTTCAAGTATGCCAATGTGCAACACTGCATGTAGCATTGCCCGCCGGAGAGTTTAAAATCCACACACCAACTTCTAAATTCACTTATATGAGCTGTCATTTTGTATCACAGAGCCTGATGCACATATACTGTATAAATGATCTGCAAAGTGAGTTTGAGTTGACTGATGGGTTGATGAGAAATGCTGGTACAGGCAATTACGTATGAAGGAATCGGTGGCAGTGACACAGATAAAGTAGCACTTTTTCAAAGTCGGCATTGTGAAGCCGTAACAACTATATTTGGCTTATCGCTCAGGCACAGGACACGAATGGCTCCAACAATGGCGTCATTATTTACACCCAGATGGAGAGGCCAATTGATAGGCGTAGGTGGATTTATGTTGTGAACGTGAAGAGAAATGACCTAAACCCCTGACCTTCTTTCATCCGTGACTCAGTGGGGAATTGATGTCTGGATGTCCCAGGCCAACAATGGTGGACCTAGACACAGGGGAAAGGTTTCTGGGGGAGGGTAAAACGAGAAGGAGTGCTAAGGTTCATCCGTGACAGCCGAGAAGGAAATGACCTCTGACAAAGTGTAGTGACATCTCTGTATTGTTTTAAGCTATCAGTCAAAGCCCTTTCTGACTTGGTCAAGCAACTACACTTGCACAAAAGACACATTTTAGCATGAATTTGACTGTGTTGATATCATTGTCTAAGAACATAGCAGTGATTGGTTTTTTATTTCTTCAGGACTGCATCTTGTGGGGGGGCACCTCCCGAATTGTCTGTTATGTTTACATCTAGTCTGTAAATAATGATGTACCAACAGAAATGTATAGTAACATGAGTATCTGGTTTTTCCCCAAAGTCCTTTTACCCGCGCTCGGCTTCCTGTTTTTTAAAGAAAGCCGAACAGCATGCTTTGTACACCATAAGATTATGGTGTCAATCATTGTTTGACAACAAATTACCTCTGTGGTTAAAAGCGAACCTACCCACAATTACCCCACCTTGGCCAAGCAGCAGCATGCAACTGCTATGATAAGACTCAAACTCCACAAAAGAGAGACCGAGCTTTTCGACAGCTTTTGATGTAAAATACCCATCATCTCCCTCGCACCTTAAACTTTCCTATCACCTCACCAACTAAATCTCCACTCTTGGCCTTAATCGTATATCTAAAAATCCACTGCTGGCCGACACCAACATCTTCGGCATACCAAATTGGGAAAAGGCCCTTGAAGACTTCTCGCCTCTATAAAATTACGTTCTGGGCTGAAAGGGTATCTGGATGTGTCCCCTTGGACTTTGTAAGCTGGCAAATCTCCAAGGTCACTGCAACTGCTGATATGCCCACTCGTCTGGTTTGACAGACAAGACCATCTCCTCCGTAATAGAGGCAGTAATCCACCCAATCAAATACACACAATGGAAACCTAAGGTCAATAATGCAAATCCGTCAGAGCTCGCTTCAAGGAAACGCTGAAAACATACAGACTGTAGTTCTATGTGATTTGACTCGCACAATTCAAAGCAGGCAGATAACCAAGGTGAAGTTTACTTTAGGGAAACCATTTAGGTCACTGAATAGCTATTTGAATGGCAAGAGAAATGACTAGAGCGAGTGACAGCAAGATATTCTGGCCAATACACTGAAGGCATATCATCTTTGAGGCACACATGAACAGGCTGATTAGATCAGCCTCTGTCTATTGTGATGGTGACACATCCATCCACAGCCCATTGTTGTCTCTTTGTCGCTGACTACAACTAAATGCTTAAGAAGCAGATCCGGCAGCATGGAATAGGGTACACATGAAACTAATTTTGCATCATCATCACTGGCATCATTTTCGGTGCAGTGCAGCATGAAAGTAACCTACTTTATTTTAAAGATATGTAAAAATATGCAAATACAGTGATGTTTCCATGCAGCATCTCAATTAATGTGAGGTCATAAAACGGCAAATGCTGTTTAATGTACGTTTACATTAGACTGTTTCAAAGTAGTTTTTAATGTACTTAAAGAACCAGACATTAAAATCCAGCGGTATATAGAGGCTTCATTAACCCTTCCTTTTGAATGCACCATGGAGACTGTCAAATAATGTGTTTCCATATCATAAATGCTTTAAAAAACATTTTATAATATTTAACTTGGTAAGCTTATTTGATAATTCAATTCAATTGCAAATAAATGTTAATTGTAATTGAAAAATTACTTAAATTGTTTTTTTCACAGTATTTATCATGCGGGCAAAAAACTGGAATTCATACTATATACTACTGTCCTGGAGGGTACAAAAAATATTTTTTTTATTATATTTTGCAAAAATATTTAGCAAAAAAGCACTACAGCATATCAGGGAACATATATTTTTGGAATATAAAATTAAATATCAAAAACTAAAGCTTGCAGGAAATACAGAAAACATTGACTACAAATGTTTTCTGTATTTGTTGATCCTCTCATGTATATATATTTTCCTGCCATTTTTTATCTTTTTAAACTTTGCTTATGTGTTTGTGTTTTTATCAAGCTCATTTAAATTATATATATTTTTTTACCTCAAGGATAACAGCCTTTGCAACATGAATACATTTTTTTTCAATAATCTTAAAATAAATATCTTAAAAAGTGAAAAGGCCAAAGTTGAACATCACTTTTGACAAGGACTGACCTGAAGGTTAAAAATAAAGGTTTAAATAGCATGATGGTACAAAAATATAGTTGTTCTACTTTAAATTGGTACACTGTATGACCATCTAGTGTTTTAAAAGAAAATCTTTTAGATCGCTTTTCAAAATGAGTGATCAACGTGTCACCTTCATTACATTTTAATGCATTCCTCTTTTCTTTTCATGCAACCTTAAGAATGAATTATTACACAGGATGTAATGGACATGCAGGAGTCTGGATCAATAACTCTATATAATGACCGGTCTGCACACTTTGCCCTGTCTGTGCAGTGTGTATATATGCGTGTATAAAGGCCTAGGGGGAAATAATCCTGCCTGCTTAAGATATTGTGTTTAATCAAATATTTGTTTCAGGCTCTGTCGACCCACTGACAGGCTCTAGTTAAAATGTATACATTTCATTGGTATGTTTGATCGATGGTGTGTTTAGCTGTGTTTTAAATCTAATGTTTAACCTCGGCTATCATTATAGCTTGGAAAAGCAAAAATGCGGTCTGACCCCTATATGTTGGTGGATACGCTCTGTGCCGAACTGATTCAAGAACAGCTCAAGTGAAGCCTCAAGTGCAAGGCAATCAAAACAGAAGTAGTTTATGCAACAGCATCAACCACTGAGGGAGCAGATAAAACTGCATTCCTATTTTACACACACAATGGGATATCAGGCTTGCTGAGTGGAAGATTTTCTGTTATGTTTCTTTCAAGGGAACACTAATTTTCCTCTATAAGAAGTTTTAGCCATATTCTTACTCTCAAGGGCCATTCATGAAACAGTTGTGCTATTTTTAAAGATATTTCAATGCAAAAGAAAAAAAAACGAACCACATGCAATCCGATTTAGCAAAATTCACAGAAATGGTATGGCACATTTGAACATTACGATTGTTTTGCAAACAATTATTAATTGATTGACTAAAAAAAATTGCATGCTGCAAATTATGACATTCCATAAGCTGTAGAAAGCAAACGATAAACTTAATGTTAATGTCTACATTAGTAAAGAAAACCAATGTCGGCTATATGATAGCTAGCTTTCTTTAAGATTGTACTGACGATGTACTGAAGACTTGGCATGCATGTTGAGAATGTTTTATGCAAAATATTAACTTTTAAAACTCGAGCCAATGCGTGTTTTATTTCTGATATACCTTTTGTTTCGCTATGACTGTTTTGCATATTTGAATTAAATCTATTTTAGCTGACAGGCTGTATTTTGCCATAATGCCAAATATTCCTGTAAAATAAATTTATTTCCGTCATTTCCGTCTTTTCCATCAAAATAGATGTTTTAAAAAATGTTGGGAACTGGCACCCGTTCAATTGTAGTTTTTGTGTTCTTAAAATAGAAGTATAAGAGTGCCACTGTGTCTAGTTAAGTTTCTTCAAAATATCTTCATTGACATTCTGCAAAATAAAGAAAGTCATAGAGGTTTAAAAGGAAAAGAAAGACACAATTATCATCTTTTGGGTGAACACCACTTTAGGCTTTTCTAAATTTGATACAATACTCCTAGTATTAGGTATTTAAATACTTAAACATTTAGTTTTATAGCAAACATTGAGCAAATATCCTGGACATAACTTTATTTTAAAGCTGTTTTCACGGTAAAACATATAGCAGAACATTTGAAATGACTTAACAGGGCATAAAATCAAGTTTCAAAGATGGCATTCTACAGAATTGATTAAGGTGCTTTGACTGCCATGATGAAGGGGATCTTCCTGCATCTGCCATAACCTTACATCCAAAATCAACTCGCCTGATCTGGAATTACAGCAAGCAGATAACATTTTTGAGCATTATGTGCAGTTATCTGATTTGCATAAGTTCGTTAGCGAAACAACACTGACAGTGTGTTAAATAAACTGATATTAGTTAATCATAGTTGGTATATCCCCCTCAGTCCCTCCAAAACTTGTCTCCTGTTGTTGCTCTACATATCTTGGTTCTCTGTCTCACAGAAAATACCCATCCGACTGGCGGGTATATGCAGGTGGAACATACCCCATGTCTCTTCCTGACCTAATTTGAACCCCTTTTCTCTTTCTTGAGTAAAGAATAGCCAGATTTAGGTGTTAATCCTTCATATTTAATGAACTCTTTTCGTCTCGCCAAATCCCCAACATACATACAAAAGGAGACCAGAGACAAAAATGTCTCATGCAAGTTAGCCTACTTTGCCATTAATTTACAACAGAGACACATGGCAGGCTGATTCAAATGGATATTTCTATGGGGACCCATTTCACATTACATTATCCAATAAGATTGAGGGAGACAGAATTGTAGCATTTGAGCCTTGAGGACAAAGTGACTGACATCAAAATGTAAATACCCCATTGATTTTTCAGACTCCAGTATGCTGCTTGTAAAGAGTGCACACACACATGCGTGCACACACACACACCGACACATCACAGCCTAGCTGACATTTCATGCTGTTCGATCCAAAAGACCCAAAGAACGAAAGCTTGGATGAAGGCTGGGATTCAAACAGAGAGAAAAGCGAATTGAAAGCACTAAAGCTTCATGCACACATGAACCACATCGTTTGACGGTTTATTTGATGATGGGCTGTAGGCCTTGCAGGAAACAGTATGTGTTTGCTTGTGTATGTGTGGTAAATGTGTCTTTGAGATAGCAAAGTGAGTGTCCAACAGACAAATACACATTGTCTTCCCTTCTGCTGTGCTCTAAACTACCTTGCCGGCAAGTCTCTGGCAGGACATGACATAAAAAGAAATAGATGGAAGATTCAAGTGTACCTGCAATGTTTCTCTTATATCTCTTATATCTCTATCTTAAGGTCTACATTGCTTTACTCAGTGTTCGTTGTGAGCTTAGAAGTTATAGGTTGTGTATTTGCGTGTGTAAATATTTAAAGAAAACTAATATTGCTTTTGATTTTATCAATAGCAAACTTTATAACAATATATAGGTTTGTGTGCTGCTTGGTCTTATGTCTGAGAGTCTCTCCTCTCCTTGTTAAACTTCTTAAAAGATTTTTATTCCTCTTACTCATGCTCATTAGATTCAAGATGTCCACTCAGCAAGATATTGATTTTAGTGCTGAATTTAAGTGGTTTACTCAGCACTGTAAAGTAATTATAAATAAACTGAATGTAACCTTATTAGTTCATTTACAAAAATCATGATGGAGAAACTTGTTTCGCTATTTGAGAAAGCTAGTTTCAGACATTCCATCTCTTTAAATATGCAAAGGTCAAGGGGCATTTCACCCCATAATTATTTCTGAATAGTGTTTTATAAAGGTATATACCTGTACAGTGGAATAAAATGTGTACAATAAGTGGGCTTGGACAGAGAAAGACGCTACATTTGACCATGGAATGAAAAACATTTGATATTTTCTTAAAGTGGTTACATATTTATATTAATATTTAAGTTTTATTTTCCGCTTAATTACCTAGAATATGTTTTATAGATCTGTGAGAGGATGTAACTTAAGAAAAGTTTATGATGATAATAATAGCTCTCCGCATACAACTTTAAAATGTTACATACAATGGAAGTTGTTGTTCATCTAAAGTTGTTAAATATATTTATAACATTTCTTTGGTTGAATTAACTAAATTGTAATAAAAATACCAATAGTCTGAAAGACAGTTAATCATAATGTATATTGAAAGATTTAACCATGTAGTCTGCTACAAAACCCTCAAACTTAAAGATGTAATCCGTATGGATCTACATATATCAGTCTCTCTCTTTGAAACACAAATCTGTACTTTACCGTATATAATTATTTTTAAGGGGATACCAAATGTTAAATAACATCAAATTTATACTTTCGTAACTGCCAGCGCCAATTATAAAACATTATTGTTAGCATTTTATTTTAGGGACACAGTTTTTAAGCTGACCAATTGTGTGAATTTCAGAGAGACGGGTTTCATAGAACAAGAAATAAAAGTGAATTTCGAGGAAGGAAATATTTGCAAAATATTGCTTTTTAGAAAAGGATTTGATAAAGATTAATAATACATGTATGTTATATTGCACCAAAAATAGTCATGACGAAAAAAACAGCAATCATATGTCATCAATCATTTTTTTTAAACTGATCTTTTATATAGTTGGATAATGGATTCCAGCTTTAAGCATGTTTATGATAATCTGAATGAATAAATAACTAAAAGTAGTACTGTAGGTTAAATCTTTTTTTATAAGTACACAACTTAAACCCCCACATCCAACAAACAGACAGATCATTCTGCCACAAGAGCCACATAAGGACATTAAGAATCCAAGTGACAAGATCTAAAGGGTCCTCACAAACAACAGAACATATAATCACAATACTCCAGCAACCGCTGACATTTCGCTATCTGATCAAATAAATGACCTTATGTTGTCTTGAAACTATCTGCCAGCTATTACGCTTCCATGGTGGTAATGATGCTCCAGCTTCAGAAGGTGTAATGTGTACAAACAAAGGTTTCAAAGCAGTTGGCTATTATATATATAGTTTTTTTTTTAAATGTTATAGAGTAAATGATATATCAATTCTCATTTCTTTCAGTACATAAACCTTCTAGAGAAATTAATTGTGGAGTTTTAATAAATTATTTTAATATTTTCCACAAAAAAAGTTATGCTTTTAAAATATTTTTGTTAATTTACAAAGCCACAAGAATCATTCTTTTACAGTGTATGGTTTAAAATACTTTTTTTTATATCTGTAAGCACACATTTGTAATTTCGAAATAACTTCCACTGTAGGCATTTAAATAGACACATATGGAATGTTTTATTCGATTTTGACAAGAAAAGTAAAATGATGATGGAAAGATTTGGAAACATATGGCATGAATTCACTGTTCGCTTAATCACTTATCTTAGTGTTCACATACCTGATGCTTTATAACCCATGGGATCGAAACACATGTCTGGGTTAAGTGCATTACAGCGTTTACAGTAAGAGCTTTACACACACCGAGCGGGCTTATAACCACTGAGTGTTTGTCTAGCACCCAGGGGAAATGACTGGAGGCAGATGTGAATGTGCTGTCTCACATACTTGCGCATACACACAATCAAACCTAGACACACATTCAAAGATTGTGATACCCGTGATATGGTAGTTTTCATAGAGCTTAAATATATTGTTTTTAAAAAACTACAATGCAAAAATACTGGATTTATTTGTATTGAATAGCTATTTATTTTATCCTTTGTATTATCATTCTTCTTAAGATACTGTATTTACAGTTTACTTACTTAATTTCAATTAATCAATTAAAGTGGCTTGTTTGCACGTTTAGCACTTTAAGACCCTACATTCTGACTAACTGAATAAAGGCGTCATGGTTTATTTGCGTTTGAGTAATATGCCTACTTAGTATTTGCTTACATCGTTTTGCATGTACATGGTTATAAAACATGTAATGTCCTTTGTGTACTGCTCAAAGCAGGTAATGTAAAACACAAGGCCCTGGATTTCACATGGTTGGATGCCAACAGAAGCTTCACTCCACCTGCACTCATTGCTGTCCAAAGGGATGTTAATCTACCGTATCTAAAGTTAAATATTATATAAAAGGCTTACATTAATGAATACATGTTACTTTGCTATACAGCCCAAAAGAAAAAATGAAACCTATATATACACAAGTATATAAAGTATATATATTAAGATGTGGTATATATATTGTTTAAACATAAAATGATAATGTTCTACAAATACGGATATATATTTTAAAAATATATGGCAATTATATATATATATATATATATTTAATTACCATATATTTTTATTATAATTTATGTTCGAATTAATACATGCATTTTTCTACAGTATTACAAATGAGCTCATTCCAAATCGCCCCAAAGGAAAAATCTGTCAGATTCTGTTAACATTAGGGAACAAATTTTATTCCAAACGATTGTTAAGCAGGTGCTCACACACACACACACACACACGCACGCACGCACGCACGCACACACACTCTTTGTACGCATAACCTCGGTTCCAAGCTCATTAAGTCTTTGGCGTCAGTACTTCATGTGGGTCACATCTCTTTAGTCTGCGAGACTTCTGGTCTGGTAGGACGTGCATGTGCTCATCTACCGCCTGGGGGAGCAACTAATGTCAGCTCCTCCCCCCGTCACTCCGGTTCAAACAGGGACACTGACCTAACCAACCCCTTAATCAGCTTAAAGTGCATCAGCCTTACTTGACCACTCACCCGATGTAAAACTCACAGCCAGCGCAGACTCCAGTCCCATGCCCCTTTCTTTCCCTCAGACAGCACAGGTCTGAAACTTACATAACAGGGCAATCCGAAAGCCCTTTTATACAGAGGAATTAGATCTTTGGAATGCGTAAAAAGCTTTTACGAAAAAAAAAAACCTTTTTCACCTTTTTAATTATTTATGGCATTTCTTTCTATTGAAACGACAGAGGGACGGCATTAGGAGTGAAAATGGTATTGAATATGGGCATGGTGCTGGACGAACTTGCACCTGCGTTCTAGTCAAAGAGCAAAATATTTTGCGTGTACTTCATCAATTTTATTCTTTGTGATAGGAATAAACAGCGAAGTATTAGAATGTAGGGAGAACGCAAGGTGAAAGCAAGCCAGAAACTAAAACATCAATCCATTCAAGTTATCAGTCCGTTGGAAATGTGGGAAAGATGAAACATACAAAAGTACAATCGTAGCCCTTTTTCTGGACCTTTCTTGGTTGCAGTAGAGGACAAAACATCTGATTAAACACAATTTATGGTAACGTAACAAGCTTCTTTCTATGATGGTAATGAAAAGTGGAGGGAATAACAGCAAGGGTTTGCAAGGCTTTTGAAGTTTGCTCCAAAAACCATGACTACAGCTCAGGGAAAACACAAGACGAGGGATCATGTTTAGAGGAACTTGCTTGAACATTTAATGGGCAAAGTGATGTTTTCATTGGCCTGAATGAAGTGCTATACCGAGCCTGTGTTAGGTAATAGGTTGACCTATGTGGGGCATTAACCAGATTCAATATGCAAGCGGTGGAAAAATCCAACTAGAAAACTAGAAACATACTGAGTAATAAGGTAGGGAATCAATCCCATGTGATTTGTGGCTGTTTTGTGCTGTTAAGCTATATCAGCATTAAAGGCACGGTTCACATAAAATAAAAATTCTGTCATCATTAACTCACATTTGAGTTGTTAAACACATTTGAGTTGTTCTTGGACCCCGTTGAGTCAAAAAGAAGGAACAATTATGTGATTTATAAAATGAGATATTTTGAAGAATGGCGGACAACAAAAAGTTATGACTACCATTCTATTTTTTCTACTATGGTTGTCAATGAGGCTAGGGAAAGGTTTGGTGACAAGAATTCACTAAACTATTTTTCTCGTTGTTTAGCAGAATAAATGAATTTATACAGGTTTGTACCAACTAGTTGTTGATATTTGAACGAACTATCTCTTAATCAAGCAAATTTCTTAAAAACAAGACATATATACATATACAAAAATTGTATAAATACATTTCTGGCATTTTGTCTCTGCTTCTGTTACATCATTCTTGAGAAAAATAATTTCCATGTTTCCATCACCAAGCCATTTTAACCCCTTTTCTCCAACCGCCTCTCTTGTAGAAACCTTGTTTCCCTCTTTGGGTTGTGAATGCCATTTTATGTTGACTTTAACTCCATGACTGAGTATAAACTCGAAAAAGGAATCGAGGATGGATTATAAGCAGGTATGTTATTATTTATTACAAGAGAAGTGGGGAGAGGATGAGCCGCACTAAAGTGGATGACATAAACATATAAAAGGACATATGCATCACAAGTAAAGGAAGTGCACCTAAAAAATGATGAGTGTACAAAATGACAGCTTATAACTTTTACACAAACAGTGTGTCAGGAAGATTAGATTGAACCAGTTTAAAGAGATTAAACCGGTTACAAGGAATTAAAGAGTCGATTGATGAAATAGCAAACTACACAAAAGTGTGTCAGGCAGTTCTGCTGGGTTTTCCAACAATAAAGATTCAATATATAAAAGCACATTTAAAAGTCATAAGTAAAATAAAGGATAGTTTACTTATACATGCAATATATATTTACTTTGTAATCAATAACTAATAGAATTGTGTTCTTCGATTCTAAGGTTTCCTTAACTTTGTAATGCCCCACCCCTTCTGTGACATCACAAAAAGTCACACTGACAACACACGTCATGACATATCAAGAAACGTACACTTGAGCATGAGTATCCCAAAACACTCATGTCCAAGATTAGCCGTTTCATCCTATACAAAATATTTCTTGTCCTTCTACAGAAGGGGCATTATACCGAGCTCACTTCAGATCGAAAAGATGCATGAGCTGCTGCCAAAAAGGCTTTAGATTCTTGTTAGCTTATACCTCCGAAAGCCCTCTGTGAATTTCAAAAGAATGCAAGCATGGTAGGCCGCTTTTGTTTCCCACACAAACCAGAGGCTTTGCAAAGGACACAGGAATTACGTCCAAAAGACGGGGTTTTCCTATTCGCCTGGTTCACATAGAGGACAAGCTCTTGGATTTCTTGCAAAAATCCCTTGGTAAAATTTTGCAATGTAAATCCATGCATGGAAGTCTTTCATCCAGGATAGCGAGTGAGACATCTGCCACACCGGTACAAAGAGGACAGACGGTATGGAAGATGAACCTTAGTAAGGTAACATCACCTGAGCCTTTTCTAAGAACAAGGTTACAAATGCTTTCTCTAATCCCTCACACCCAAATTTAAGTTTACCCGGAAAAGAAAATTTGGTTATCCTTTAATACCACCTTTGACACTTCAAATCAGACTTACTTTCTTCAGCAGAACACAAACAAGGATTTTTCGAATGTTGGTAACTGGCACCCATTCTGTTGCATTGGTTTTGTGTCCATTTAATAGAAGTGAATGGGTGCCGCTGCATTTCTGCCACCAACTTTCTTCAAAATATCTTTTTTCTGCAGAATTTTGTGTTCAGCCGAACCAAAAAAGCATATAATATATTTTCTACTATTGTATTAAATAAAACTTTGGGGCAACATTCTTCTTATTATCTTTCTTTGTGTTTATCTTTCTTTGTGTTTAACAGAAAAAATATTGGGGTGAGCAATTTATGTCAGAATTTTCATTCTTTGGTGACCCTCTTTGTAGTGTTTGAATAGATTATGTTTTCTAAATAAACAAAGTGCAATGAATCATTTTTGGGTAATTGTACTGTATAGTATCTACTTTGGGTCAAACAGAAGAACGCTAACCTTTTATCAATTCCGAACTCTCTCAACATCTCAGACTGAATCTATTTTAGTCCACATAATGCCTTTAGACATAAAGTAACAGAAATAAAAAAAAAGAGTAAAAAAACCTTACACATTGCATTGACATTTTTAAGGTGGCTGCAATTCATCCCGCGCATAATTCCTGATGAAAATAGACACAATCCCATTTCTGCTGTGTTTGGTATTCATGTGCCACAAGGTAAAGGGATCAATACGGACCCTCTATCAAAGTAAGAACCCTGTCAGTATTTACTCAAGCCCTCTGGAGAGACAGCTGGAGGTGAGAGATGGAATGGAGGAGGAGGAGGAGAGGGGCCCCAGCTCTCAGTCAGACGTCTGGACTCGCGTGAGAGGTCGCGATAGAAAGCACGCGATGGAATCCCTCGCCTCAAGTGCAGCCACTCGCAAGTTCACCCACACGTACACACTTTTTTACACTTTGTTCGCCAAGGACAAGTTGCTGGGTGAACGGTGCGGACTGTCATTTGCAGTGCCTTGCCGTGTCACTTTAGCATGACGGTTGTTCCCTTTGGGACCTCCTGTCCAATAAGCCTTGATGGTCCTGAACATCTCCCATGCCTGCTGTAGATGGATGTTATACATGCACGCAAGCTGCGGTAAAAGACAGACGCTCCAGTGAAGCAGGAAATGTGTATGTTTTATCTACAACAAGAGAAAGTCCAGGGACTGTCTTTCTAGAGTTGTGCTAGAGTGTTACTGTTATAAATGTTGAATGGAAACATTTGAAATGTAGTTGAATGAATCACTTTTTTGACTCAAGAATGACTCTTTCTTCTGAAGATGACAAAAGAAGATAATTTGAAAAATGTTGCAGTTGCTTTTCTGCTTTTCTCTTGCTTAGTGGTTAGAGCATGGCGCTTGCAACGGCAAAGCCATAGTAAAACACAAAAGATATTTTAAAGAAAGGTGGCAACCGAATAGCGGTGACACCCGTTCGCTTCTTTAGAAAGGACACCAAACCATTGGAAGTGAATGACTTTCCAGCAATCTTCTAAATTTCTTATTTTATGTTCTGTAAAAGAAAGTCATAAAGGTTTGAATTGACATAAGGGTAAGTACATGACCCGACGCGATCACCCATTACAAAACTACACGTGACCATACTTGTGAAAACCAGGCTAAAGTGGGAAAAATAAACTTAAGTGGAACAATAAGCAATCAAAGATTTCAGCCATTAATTTCACTATTATGTTTTTAACACAACCTTACTCTCTCTATATTAAACGTATCAAAATTCTATTACAACATGGTGTTCTTTAAATCATCTTAAATAATTTCATGTAGAACAAAGTAAATGATATGCTGGGTAACAGAGTATAAAGCTTGGTTGATCCATTTGTGGATTTATATATTTTCAGCCTCAGTTTTAGACACAAAATGATATTTTTAAATGCCGCTATTGTAATACACAGAACATAAATACACAAAACCAACCCACTATTCACTTTTGTGCACAATGTTAAGGCAAGTCATAAACCGTTATCAGGGCCATAAAATATATCAGCTCCCCACTTGTGTAAACACATCTTAACAATAAACCCCCGGGTAATCCAACGCTCATAAAAGCAAAGAAACAGATAAAAGAAGAAAAACTTCAGAACCTGCTGAAATCCAGAAGCTTTAAAACTTTCAAAGATCTGAAGACTTGTGATCTAACTTGGTTGAAGAATGTGTGGTGCGGCATACTGAGGTCAGTACTGGCTGGATTTCTCTTTGATTGCTACAGTCAGCACCAGCAGGCTGTGTTTTTTCGTCCCTGTTGTCCCAAAGGCACTTTGAAGAAACATTAAACATGAAGCAGCAAAGCAGTGGGTCATTTGAGGCTAATCAGATTGACTTCAAGACCAACATTATTCTGCAGGTACCTGTGGGAATGTGTGCTTGCGAGAACATGAAAAAACAACTAAAAGTGATGTCTTCATGATCAATTCAGTTTGTGCAGGGTTGTGTGCTTATTACAAATTATTTTTGTGACTTATACAGATATGTACAGTTTGTGCAGTATAAAAACCATGACACCTGTTGACCCCATCTCTATGTCCAAATTCATCATTTAACCGAAGCGTAAATGACTAAGCCCTTAGTAATACTGTCAAGGTATTAAAAGCAAGGTATTACTGTCTTTGTTAAGCAGCATCAAGACGACAGAGGTGGAAGTAAAGATCATTAGAGTGGTTAATTTGGCTTCCACCATTAACCGATCTCGTGGGATTAACATAGTCGTTCATTGTCGGAATTGAATTAACTCATTCATCTTAGAAGTCTTCTGCAAGAGAACAAGTCAGTCGGCTTTGGTACCGTAAGCCCATTTGACTTAAGGTTTGGTCTATGAGTATTAGGAAGAGACTTGGATAATTGCAAATGGTTTTTTTTAACTGTTTGTTATAGAGATATGACAAACCAAAAAAGTCAGAGTAGATGATTAAATAGTAAATGTAAAAAATAAAGTGTAGTTTGATAGATTTTCGTCAACATCATTACAAAATGATAATTAATAATGTCTTGGTTTTAATTGGTTTTGGTTATGTTAGCTGGTTGTAAGGGCGAAGGTAGGTAGGTAAGGAGAATCAGAGTAAATAATGTTTAACTTCATTGGAGATGGTAGAGACAAGATCAACTCTTGCTTTTAATTTGAATTGTATAAAAAAGTGGGTTAATTTAGGTTTTATTCAACCAGTGCAGTTAAATAAAGCTGCATAAAAATACTTGTAACAACTTAATAATTTCAATAAGTATAATTCAATTGGTATATCAATAAGTTGGTGTTGTCACAATTGTTTTTTAAATTATATTATTAAAATTATTGATGCAAATTGTTGCATATTTTATTGGGTCTATAACAGTGTAGGAAAAAGTATTTTATCTTTGTATTTAAAAAAAAGTAAAAACACTTCGAAGTCAAGGTAAACTCTTTAAAACAAAATGCTCGCTCTAATGGGTTAAAAATAAAGGCAAGAAAAAACATGTTTTGAGAAGCCAAGAGCTTTTCCATTACAGTGTGTACATTAATGCAACGCAAAGCCTACTCGACCTTAGCAACGTTGTAAGTAAACAAACACGCCATAGATACTGTATGTGGGATGATCCATTGAATGAAGCCTGGCACGCCACCGGCCACGCAGCGGAACTACACGTTTCTGTAAGTATACAGTACAGGCGGCACCACATTCTATTCTCGTAGCGCTCGCTGCAAATGATGCTGTACGTCATGGAGGGTGCAGCCTGGGAAAGTGTTAGTGGAACAGAGGCCTCGGGATTGAAAAGTTTGAGGTTGAGGGAATTTTTGCTTTATTTCTAACAGTGACCAGGCCTCACCCTATGGGAACATCACAAATGTGAACAGCGCTGAAAGGAAGGATAACACTTCTAAGACAGAACACAATGTAGGACAGTGGCATAAAATGTGAAGACATTGAGGGGCAAAGCCCAGATACCAGTGAGGTGGTGGGTCCGGTGTTACTTGGGGGTTACAGTAAACAATGATGGCGCAGTTCACAATGTGTTTAAGGAAATTTAAACATTAAAACATTTTTTTGTATAACATAGGGCCAACTAACAAATAAACACAAGCTTTTGCAGCTTTAAAACTGCTGTATGGACCACTTCGCCAGATATAAACACTTGTCCATGAGCACTTCCAGTTTAAATTTATTTTATATTGAATGTATAGTTTAAATGTAATTATAATAGTTTAACATTTAAATTTTGTTATAAATTATCTTTTGGTTGTAATTTGTTCACACATTTGCGCTGAGATGATACTAAGACAGGAAGTTGTATAGTTGGAAGTTGTCTTTATAGAAATATATGGTCAGACACGAAAAAAAGGGAACTGCTTCGAGCATGCTAGCAATTTTAATGACATAAAATTAATTTATGAAAAATATTTTTTATTTTTATTGCGAAACCCTTGTCAAATGCCTCTTAATAAAGATCATTTCAAAGCGTTAAAAATAAACAGTTTGCCTGAAGTGTAATAGCGGGGTAGGGTGAAAAATGACCACTTTATAAGAAGTTCATTTTGCTGTCGGCACAATCCTGTTTTTTTCATTAAAAAGCCAGTTAGAAATATTTTTTCTTGCCATGTGTCTTTGCTATGTTCTTAAACAATTCCATATCTGCAGCTCTCTAAACACACACCATTATTAAGTCCACTTTAAAGGGTACAACATTTTAGTTGGATGCACTTTAACTATGAAAATTTTACACGTAATATTCAACAACCATTATAAGAACGCCTTTTGCAAGCCTTAAGTAAAAAGGCGTTGATTATAATAAAAGAGAAATTTGACTGATTGTGAAAAAAAAACAGATTTTTAGTACATTTTAATGCTTTGAAATTATTTAAATATGCTCTTTAAATATTGTGTATATTTTATTAAAAAATGTAAACCTCGTTAACTAAAATAATTATTTTAAGAATTCACCAGAATTCCTTAACATTTATTAGGGTTAATAAATTACATTAAGTAATGTAGAGAAAAATTATTGTTTTTAAAAGATTTTATTACGTTTTTATAACTGTTAATGTTTGTAATATTTACTAAGCCTCGTTTAATTTCTTTAGAGTGTATGTATGTCTATAAAACTATGCATGACTATGTATGCTAAAAAGTCTTAGCAAATAAAAAAGTACATCAATGTTTTGGATCTGTTGCGTGCAACTTCTAGGACTGGTGGTTTCTAGAGCCAGCATTCTTCTCTGACAGCAACATTAGCCAAAGCGAGTGAGGGCTGGTAGACGTGAACTATCAATAAAGTACCAGAGACAAGGGGCAGACTGCCAAAGCATGCCCAGAAAGAGTGGCTGAGCTGTGGGTGCAAGCAGTGGCTGGAGGCTGGCCAGGAGCTGATTCCCCGGGGGGTTTCCCTGGAGAAAGAAAACCCAGAGGCTTTCACTGCTTCACATTTCCTTGCTCCCTCCATCTGCTTGCTCTGTTTATGGCTCAAATTTTAGATGTGCAACAGAATCGCGCCAAGATCTATGTTTATACTACCCCTCTGCAAACCGCCATTTGGTTTTTACCACCGTGCATGTGCTGAAAACGCACATAAAACGATGTAGCAAGTGAATAACATGACAACAAGACAACATAGCCATAACAGCGAGCGGAGCAAAGCAAAGGTCCGATGAGGTCTTCGTGAAAGATGTTCTCCTGGCTCATAGAAGCTGCTGGCAGGCTGCTGATTGCCGTTCAGGCAGCGTGAGAGAGCAGCTTTGATGACAGACCACAGAGTAAATTTCCATTAATCTAAAAGCAAACTCGGCTACAGCCACTGCAAAGCCAACCACAGAAGTCCCTCAAAGTTCCAAAAAGTGTCTAAAGTATCAAAGCGCAGATGGTGCATGCAAAAACACTGCGGCTGAAGTGATCTTTAGATTTTTTTATTCTCAGCGGAATCAGGAGTGTTATTTTGTGGAAAATGTGTCTTTATAATAATTATATCAGGGCATTTGAAAGCTTTATTCTGATTGGTTTACGGATGTTTGAGGATGGTATAGGGATGGTTTACTCAAAACAGAAATTCTGTCATCATCTACTAACTCTCTTGTTATTACAAACCCAAATAACTTTCTTTTCTCCGCAGAACACAAAAAAAGATAATTTGTAGAATGTTGATTATACATATTAACAATATTCTTCTAAATCGTCTTTGGTGTTTTGCTGAATAAAGAAAGTCAAACAATTTAAACATCACCTTTTCTCTGGACATCTATGAAGAGGTTCCAAGATTATACGATCTAAACATTTTACAAATGATTACAAAGTTTCTAAAATCAGAAAATAAAGACATTCCTGTTTAATATATCAAATTCAAAGAACCTCAAAGTTGATCAAAACTAGAAAGAAAAGGAGCAACATTGCACAGTAAAAAAAATATTGAATAATTATTATTATTATATTATCAGAGTATTACTGCATACGTTTATAAGATTATTTGTTTAATGCGTATTCATCTACATATACAGTGCATTCAGATTTCAAATATTCATGCACTAAAATTTGTAAACTTTCCTATTTTTTTTTATTAAATTTTATTCATTTAATTCATCTTACACATTCAGCAATGAGACCAACATTTTGTTCACTATAATCTGCATATAAATTGTTTTCTTATCTTCCCAATTGCTGTGCTATTTTGAAGATTTTTTTATGTACATTATTTTTTTTATCATTTACCAATATATTTAAAAAGGCTTAACACTTAACAGTTGACTGTCAGAGCACTACCTAAACTCTATTTTATTTAGAATATATGGTAAAAACAACCACAAATATTCTTGCCTAAAAGTTCAAATACAGACACACACACGCAAGCACGTACGTACGCACGCACGCACGCACGCACGCACGCACACACACTACACTGCAATGCCGGGCACAGAACAAGAAGAACAAAGTTCACAATCAGTTATATACAGCATTCTGGCAGCAAAGCAGAAAGAGAAGAGAGATCATATTTTTCTGTGCTTATATAACTCCGCTGGAGGATAGGGGAGGAGGTAAATGAGACTTCGCAGAAAGTTAGCTCAGACTCTCAAACTGAGAAAAAGTGGAGCAGGAAGTTGGCGTGAGAATGTGCTGAGGAAAGCAGCACCAGTCTGAGATCCGCCTGAGGGCCATCTCATCCTTTGCCATTCTCATCTGCTCCTGTGGGTCAGGACCTTCGCTATTCTCTTGCCTGTTTTACAGAAGAGGTCCCACTCTCATTAGAAAGTCTGAGACTTCTATTCCCCCATGTGCTTACCCCTTTGGTTGCTATTGCTGCTTTCAAATGTTTTAACTTTAAGAGCTCTCTTTTATGAATACACATTTCTTTCATCAACACATTGAGATGGCTCCATATCTGAGGTGGAGTCTCACCCATGCTGGCGACCACTCAAGATCCATCCGAACTGCTCGGCCCTTTTATGTGGAGCTTGAGTGTGACAGTTCTGGAACTATGAACAGGCAAACCTACTCTAAAATCCAACAAGCAAGAACATTCAGTGCAGATGCTTCCATCACGCAAATGCACAATGTAAAACTGTTTCATGTGGCTTAGTTAATATAAAAAAAATAACAGTTATATTCACTAAATAAATAAAATATTTCAAATACAGATTTGTTTAGTGGAAAACATCAAAATAATTGGCTAAAATTCAACGGTTAATTTCAATAACATTTACGAATATTTTGAACGTTTATGTAATGAAAAACAAAACATATTTGTACTTCACCAATATTTTGATGAATTCTAATCAAAATATTTAATATAATCAGATTTACATAAAATGTATTCACAGATTTTCTGAACACATTTTATTTATGTAAACACAAACTTTAAATGGGATATTTATTTGATTTTAAAGCTCAAAGGATCACACATTTAATGAGTTTCTATCCGTCGCTGAAGAAAACAATATATTTGAAAGTAGAATTCCAAATCTGACATTGACTTAATCATTCCTGCACATCTGGTTTCTTATGACCCCTGAAGGTTTTCTGAAAGGGCACATCTATGATAACGCCTAATAAACCTCTCTTGGGTTTATCATTCGATAATGATTACCTACATCACTGATAGAATTTGCATACAGTAACTCTTTAACTTTGACTGTGTACACACACACACACACACACACACACACACACACACACACACACACACACACACACACACACACACACACACACACACACACACACACACACACACACACACACACAAACATTCAATTCCATATTTGTGGCTTGGAGGTTTGGAAATAATTAGTACCATAATAAGTTTCTCCTCCGGCAGGTTATGGCTTCAGTAATTATTTCAAACTAATCAAGACTTATAGTAATTAACCATGTATCAACATGCGTCAGTCCATCAATTAATGTAAATAAGCGGTCTTGTGATGAGAGCCCAATATCATCTAATGTCTTCGAATCATTTGTCTCGTGGGATTCTCAGGACGTGGTTTGTAAGATTAGCGAAAGCCCAGAGACCTCTTTCGTCCTCATGTTGCCCAGTGCTCATTTAACAAAGTGGATTACTTCCTAGAAGCTAATAACTGGTTATCTGAACCCATAGCTTACAAAGCATCAATGAGGTTTATTAAATATAGGTGCCGTATTGAATTGTTTAATTTTTTTTAACATTGATGATAATGGGGATAAATTTCAGAGGATCGACAAATAAACAGATCTTGGAATGTTTTACTGAATATAATCATTGTCTTTAGCAACCATGTGGTCTCAGGGTGAAGTAAGCTTTACACTAACATTTGCCTTGAAAACATCTGCACAAATATTGTGTTTGCTCAATTTATACATTAACTAAAGATATAAGTTGGGAAATTACTGTAAAACTGGTGACTTTTGAATAAAGAAAAAATAAGCAGTAAAGAAATAATGCAAATAAGAGGTACAATAACATTATGCAACGTAAAGCCATACCGATAATCTGAAAATGTCTTTTTTTTACAGTTTACATGACATAAAAACTGTAAAGTAAGAAGGGTAAGAAATGGCTCTCTCACACCTTCTCTGCATCAGTTCATCGATAGTGGAACCATCTGCCTCTTACAACACGATTGGCAGACTCAGTCTATAAAAACGCCTATAAACTCTTCTCGTCCGTCTACACCTGGCCCACTAGAAAACCTTCTTTCTAACCTACTCACTCTTTATAAAAAACAAATAGATGAAAAAAAAACTTTTCCTTTTTGTAAGTTACTTTGGATTAAAGCGTCTGCTAAAGGACTAAATGTAAATGTAAATGTAAGGTACAACAGTAAAATTATATTTATTATATTTACGTCTTTAACGTTAAATGATTATGAACTTCAGCCCCTGATCTTGGAAAGAAGACTTTCCTGCCATCTTGGCTTGACATCTACGAATGTTCTACGAAGCCTGGATTGGAACCTAAATCACTAGGACATCTTTAACTATATTGAGTAGCTCTCTATAGCCATGCAGGGATCTGGCACAAAGTTGTTTATCCTATCATGTCAAAGAGTAACTGATGTCATTCAAAGTCATTTCATGAAGAGACAGTCAAGTATGACATTGAGTTAAAGAGCATCAGGCTTATGTCCATCATGCTTACTCATACACAATAGAGTCTAGGCTAGACAAATATAATCTCAGGTTTCTTGAAGTCAACAGTTTTATATAAATAGACTACTTTGTGCTGTAAACCAAATACATTTTTTTAATACATATACAATATGTGTGATTTTCAACCACATGGTATTGTAACCAAAATAATTCATGATAACGATACTATCAGGATACATCTAATGCTATTCACATATTTGTTTATAGAGTTTAAATGTTGTTGATATGTTTATGTGGTGTTTTAAATGCTTAAAAATGAACTACATGTTATTGTTTACCATTGCTATGTATTTTTCCATAAAACTGTTGCGTTAAAAAGTTTCGTTTTCAAACCCATTATCTTGGCGTTGCTAGCACTATAATTTACACACTGATCTACAAGGTTTGCAATATCTGGGATATCCAAAAAACACATAAATCGTTTTCATCACTCGACCTGATTCAACCCCATGTCCAGCACAAACCCTGTGCTACGGCTTTGGAGGCCAGAAGGCAGCCCTGATTGGATCGTGAGTGAGCCTCTTTTAATTTCTAGGTAATGAAATCCAAACTCTTTAGCCCAGGGAGAATCCCTTTAGCCGACCATGCAGAATGCCCCCTTACAGCCAATCAGATTAAGACCCCAGAGCAGCCCTAAGACCAACTTCAACGCTCTCTCCCTAATTCAATGAAAAAGCCTTGAGCTCTCGATCTGTTTTAGAGGTTTGCTCTGTTCAGCGCTTACTGTGCATTTGCATTACAAATGTTGTTAAAACATGTAGGTGTGAAGAAAATTGTTGCAACCTCAAGATCGACATATATGTGTGTAAATATATTTATGAACTTTTGGAATGGTATGATCATATGTGTGGGGTTATGCATGCGAGTTATAACAGATTTTGGGAGTATGTGTTAGTTTAGTAATAGGATTAGTGCGAGTTGTGTGCGATTACCATGTAACTACAAAATAAAAAAAATATGACAAAATCCAAATTATTAACCCTGACAGTGCAAAACTGTTTGTCCGTCATGTTTGGTTTACCTTAGTGCACAACATCTGTAAACTAGGTTGAGGGACATGCATGAGTGATAGGAACAATAAAACACCACACTGCTGTCCCACATCCAATCTAAGAACTTTCCGACCTTACACAATAATCAGAGCAGGACATTCTGAACCCAAGGCTTCATTGATACATGGCTGGGCGTGATAGAACCAAATAATAGACAGGATATTCTTCGTGTCCCTAGTGAAGCAACACTTGACGGGGATGAAGTATCCATCAGCAATAAGCCATTCACTACAGAGGATCATGTTGCACATTAATGGCAGAAGCCGGTGGAGATGTCAGACCCCACAGGGAGAGGTTTTATTGTCTGTGGTACTGAGCTAAGACACTTCTGCAATGCTAAATCGGCACACAGTAGTGCTCAACCCACGTCAGATGAGAAGAGTTTTCTTACAGCACTTGCATAATCTCAATGTACACATCATATGCTGTGTGAAACATGAGTCAATACATATTCAAGTGCACCATATTATAGTTCATATTAGGTGTCTGGCATGTAGGAACATGAGCGATAAAGAAAGAAAGAGTGGAAATGCAATAGGGAAAGAAACCCGGAGGAAGAGAACTAAGGGGTTAAAAGGGGATACTGTGCAGTTGCACATTAAACTCAAGGGTCAAATCTACTTGACCTTTGGACAAAGAGGTGAAAACCTCTAAGCCAATGTCATGGTTATGTGATCACAGCCATGTATTGCTCAGTGTGTGCGTGTGTTTGTGGTAGAGAGAACAGCAGGGATGAGCAGGACAGCTGCTATAAGCTAAGTTTGCCAGCAATGACCTCATGTCCTGACTCAGTTACTAGGCTGAATATATGCATTACAAATGTCCCCGAACGTATACCAGACTATAACCAGGTTTGATTTATGACCATGAACATACACACACCTTTGTTGAATTTGTCTTCCCGACTTAAAAATAAATGTAAACAATGTTGGGACCTTTTAAACAGCACAGTTGTTGTATGCCAAGCTGGGTTTTAGCTAATGCCAACCGAACCTCACAGAGAGAAACCTGCACACAGTGGCTGTAGTTACACATGAAGACTGAATTGAAATAGTTTTATTCAGTAAGGAATGTCACACAACAATGGATGATCTAGTTGGGTGGGTTACTGATAACTAATGAATGGCCACCCTATTCCAATAAGCCTGCTTCAGCAAGGAGGGGGTGAGTGATGATTTGGGCTGAAATATTGTGTATATATGTACATATAGCAAGGATGAGCAATGTATGCATTATATATTTATATATACACACATGCACACACACAAACAGGCATATGTTTATCTAGAGTTTTTCTAAATATACATTTAATATTCTATTCATACTACACAGACATATATTATGCAAACAAAAGCTTTTATTTATAATGCAATCTCCTTATCTCCTCGTTTCATATCTCCATGTTTTGTGAAAAGCTGGTTTGGCAATACAAGTTTCCCCTCCAACAGAGACCATATACACCAAATGTTTATTCTTATGTGCTTTAGTGTAGCAAGAAAATCCTACCCATTGACTGCAACAAACACATGCATTTTTTAATTTTTTACTAGAGGAACGCATTTCTCAGGGGTTTTTTTATACATTTAATGGAGAAAAAATAATTGTGCCCTAAGGTAAAACTACAATACAATATCATAAGAAAAGTAGAAAGCGGTCAATACCAAATTCTCAAACTGCAAATAACTAGTATTACTACTCCACAGGGAGCCCACTTCATTACTCTTTCTCCCTCACAAAGGGACATGGCAATATATACAGATCACGCCTATGAGTTTATATGTATGCGCATGGGTGTTTATGGGACACAAATAAATGTTGACAGGGAAAACAGAGAGTGTGGTAGTGAGGGATCAAGGTTGTGTGTGTGTGTGTGACTGGGATAAGCTTTCATTGCATGCTTGTTTCCACCTTGCCAGCCTGACCATTACGATCCCCTTGCCGCCTATAAACCCTCTCGTTGAGAGAGGAAAGGTGAGGCTGCGTTTTTATTGAAATGTGAACAGAAATTAGAGGTGTTTTTACACATCTAAGCAAAGGACAATATCAGGGCCCATTTCACATCTTCATACAGGCTAACCTTGACCCCTGCTCTAAAGGTTTGCTAAAGGCCCATAATGTCACACCATTATTCTCCACAGGCCAGAGCGAGATGGTATTGGCGATGGTGCAGATGACCTGATAAACTACGTCGCACACACCGCTCGACCACATAAAAGCAATAAAAACCCCAGCCTGGGGCTGAGCCTCGTAAATCACACCACATTAGAACCTCGCTCAGAGTGGACAAAGCCTCCTTCGCTCATTTATTCAGAACTGGTTTGAAGTTCTAAACGTTTCACATGCTCAAAGTCTTTTTGTTCTAAGTTGACTTTCATTTCCACTTCCCGTCTTTTCACCATCTTCCACTAACCCCCTATGCCCCCTGGGTGACATACATTACTCATGGCAAACATCTTTGACAACTTGGTCTGTCTCACCCTTCAACTTTCTGTGTTTGCCAGCGTATGACATTAGGATGACAAACCCATGGGTTAAAGCATCTTTCTGCATTTACATAATATACAAAAGCAAGTTCTGGTACAATTCGACAAACACTGTCTTAGACTTGTCTTTATGTAGTGCACACACTAGACCTTTAAAGAGAAGTTATGTATGTTCATGATAAAATGTGGTTATTCCAACCGTCAAGTTTGTCAGTGCATACTAGTGGATATTAACTTCATATTTAAAAAAGCCATTTCATCATTCCTGTGACCTCTTGGATATTCTAGGATATTTCATTCTGATGTCACAAGTTTGGTAACTATTTTACAAGGTTGCTAATTTCCATGAATTCGTACATTGTGAATCATCAAAAGACGTACGCTTACTAGAAATAAGAAATCCCTATACCTTTCCTCTAACTACATTCCTTATTTAATGACACATGCATGATATTCAATCAAACCAAAACTAAACATAAGATTGTACAAAATTATATGAATTACCCATCTCATAGTAGTATTGAAATACCATGAGTTGTGTTTGAATTTATGGTTTTATTTTCAAACAGGTTTAAGAGACCGGTTTTCACTGTAGTTTTAATAGTGTAATATTTAAGTTAACATGATGAAAAAAGCACTTTGAGTTTTTTCTCATGAGCATACAAACACAAACTCAAGCCAGACTTTAATTGATTTGTTGAGTTGTACTTGCCTTAGTCGCTCTCTCCTATTTTTCACTCTCTTCCGTTCACTATTAAAAGCAGACATTTCAAGTGAAAAACAGGTTTTGTACTTATAAAGGAGTGCTTAAACTAAAAAAAGCTAAACAAACAAATGCATGTGTTTGATTTGACAAAGGCTGACTTTGAAAGACACTGAAAGACTTCAACTTAATGAACTAGTGCATATGTGCACATCATCTGGAGATGTACGAGCAATGTTATAAGTGTTCATTTAATCTTATTTATTGGAATTTAGATATAAAGTAGATGCCAGCACTATACTTGATAAATGACAAGAAAACACTTCTGTAAATTCTAGTCAAAAGGTGACTGCATTGAATATATTCAAATATAACAGCTTTGTTTTTTTTGTTTTTTTAATGTCATAATGAGTTTAATGTTTATTATTAATACTAAATATGGAAAAATATAAATAAGTAAATAAGTAAATTAATCATTCCTTTAAAACGGTAGTTAACACAAAAAATTTTTTATACTCCTCTTTACCGGCTCCTGGGCCACTGGGACCTCTTTTAGCCAAGTACAAGGTAGGCAGTATTTTTCCCTTTTTCTTTTAAGGCAATTCTCTTTGTTGGCAGCATGCCAGTGTATCTGCATATGACATTTATGCATGTGTGCGGGTAATTTGTTATAGTAATTGCTCCGGATTGTCTCTACAATTCTGCCTCGAAGAAACAGAGTAAGAGAATATAAGAGAGAGAAAACACAACGAGAAAGAGAGTCAAGGTCGAATATTTATGCGTTAGGATTTATCTGTTTTTTTATGATGGTATAAATTCTTCTGACACGCACTTGCTTACACTCACAAACAGACACCCATTCCTATAATCCACCATACAGTTTGTTTGCAATGAAGGATACAAAGATGCTGGATGTACTCTATTGTCTTTGTACTAAGACCATCTGACCAAATAAATCTCTTTAGGGTACATCATGTGATGTCACAGCTAAGCAAACACATAATTGGATGAGCTGTGGCGAAGTAGGCAACCATTGGCTGACGAACACAAAAGCAACGCAGATTCTTCTTTAAGTTCATGTGCCCAAACATAAACGTACGGTACACTAATGAAGTACACGAAAAACTAGTTCATAGCTGGTAATGAGCTTGGCATGTTGACGGAATACAGATCCTGAGCTTGCTCTAACGCCTACTGACCCGGGGTCAGGCACTGTGTGCATAAAAGAAAGAATTTAAGACCTCAGCAAAACCTTCAGACAGCAGATTTATTCACTACATCTATTGTATATATACCTCACATGCTTAATGTATTAATGGAAATTCACTCACTCCAAAATCATATTTCATATCGAAGCGGCTGTGCCGGCAGTGAAAAGTGTGTGCGTGTGTAAACCAGATACATATGTTGTGCTGAGGCAGTTATTCAACTTTATAAGAACCGTCAGGGCACCATAAATGGATTTGTTTTGAATGAAAACAAAATTGTTGGTATTATTGGTTTGCTCATTTTAAAAAGACATTATAACAGCAAGGGAAGTCAAGAACCTCAACACCATACACAATGACACACAATGGTCATGTAATTGTGTACTAGTCGTTTCAACTGACACAATGTATGAGTTGGATTTAAAGGAATACTTCACCTAAAAATGAAAAATCAGACATCACTTACGCACTTCTATTCATTTGGAATCTTTATGACTTTCTTCTCCAAAACACAAAAGAAGATATTTAAAAGAATGTTGGTAGAGAAAAACCTTGATCTCTATTGACCTGCATTGGTTTCATGTCTATACAATAGAAGTCAAGGGAGATCTTTGTTGTTGGGTTACCAATATTATTCAAATTTCTTTTTTTGTTTTCTGTGGAAGAAAGAAAGTTACACAGGTATTAAATGACAAGAGGGTTAGTAAATGATGACCGACCTTTCAATGCATGGTAAGTAGCTGTAAATGTTAGCAGCAGATAAATAAGTTCTGCTGCCAAAGACATGTCATCCAAACAATTACTCCAAAATAAACCGTTAGGGGGAAAACATTGAACTTCTTCCAACTTTTTGAGTAACTACTGGTGCTTTCAAAATGCTTGCATACAAGTTGACAATTTCAGAAAGAGATGTTGAAAACTTTTTGGATAGTGTGTAGAGGTAGCATTTGTTTATACAGAAAAGAGAAAAGAAAAATGTACACCAACTGATGTACTTAAACCCTTTTATTTTAATGTTTGCATAAATACTGCATAAATAATCTTTGCCAATTGTTACCCAAGATACACTTGATGTGACAATACACAGTTTACAAAATAGAAGACTGTGTCGATAATGCACATTTGGAAAGAACATTTCACATATGTTCACAAATCACCCTCTCTTTCTCTTTCCGTGCTGAATATATCAGGTAATACATGACATTTTCAAGATCTAATCTGTGTAGAGATTGTTCCAATCGCTTTTAATGTGTGTAAAATAGTGGGCAGACAGTAATGAGAGTCTGGCTTCATGCCTGTTCCACACCGGCTGTTTCATATCAAATATTTGAGAAAGATTAGATGGCACGTCGCCTACAGAAACTATTCATTGTGTGTGTGACCGTGTGTGTGTGCCTTGAGTGTATTTTTAGTTCAAACTTCCAGGTATGAATAAAAATGAATTATATGGTTGAGGTAAAAGAAGAACTTATCGGTGAGATCCCAGTCTCATCAGGGTCATGCTGCGAAAAAATAACCAGAGGTTGGGCACAACAAGTTATGGCTCCGAAAATATCCGTCCATGACATCCTTATCCAGTTCAAGCTCATTTTATGTGATCCTTGACATGACATAATACTTGAAAAAGGTGGAACAGGTCCTTGTATTTACGACTGAAACCTGCTAGGATCTGGCCATCGACGTCAAGCAACGGCTGCGGCTAATTTTACTCTGGATCGCCTTATCAACAGCGGCAAACTGGTTAAACAGCTTAAGCATGGCCACGTCATATTAATCAGAGCCTGATTCGCTGCGCGCTAAGAGCGGGCAGGGGATCCTTAGAGGAAGATTAATGTGTTTTAGAGTGCAACTGAGGCAACCTTAATGAGATTGCTATCTCTTTAATGAAGAAATGCTGTAATCAGAGAGATAAAGGGAATAGAGAGAGAAAGAGAGAGAGCATCTGGTTTTCTTAAAGAGGCAGAACATTCTGTCATCATTTACTTGCCCTCGTGACATTTAAAACCTGCATTTTTCTGTGGAACACACAAGAAAATATTTTGGAGAATGTTGGAAGCCAAACAACACAGGCTCTTATTGACTTCCATTATATGGTACAAAAAGGGACATTTCTCAAAATATTTTTCTTTGTGTAGCATAAACGGATGTGTTGGATGTCATTCAACTTGGAGCCCCCCCAAAATGACCCCGCTCTTTTATATTTGTAAAAAGGTAAACCAAAACTGCCCAGTCTACAAGACTCCAGCCCATAATGACAACCCTGCACTAGCCTGGAGGCTTGTATGACCAAGCAGAATCCCAAAATTAAGCTTGAGCTTGCAAATGGCCCCAAATGGATGAGGACGGATGAAGGTCTGTAGAACAAAGGCCACAGAGAGTGCAGTTCAAAGATTATTACATGGTACATTGAAGCATGTGATTGTGTGCAGCTGAAATGCTACGGAAGGGAGAACTGGTCATTTTCACCGGGTCATCTGGGACTCGGGGTCAGCCAGTGGGGAATTCCATGAGGTTGCAATCCGACCTCAGGAGAGTTTGCGTGTACGTGTGCATGTGTAAATGCAGGGGTTAAAATCAGCGCTGGAGGGCATGACCAAGAACAGCTTTAAGTGATGTGAAACGGAGCCCGTGACAGCGAAAGATAGAGATCTGACTTTTTATTGACAAGTTCATTCAGCAAAAATATTATCTCAAGAAGACTTAAATACTAAAAACGATACATTAAAGGAGCCTGAGAGAAAAGCAAACATTGGAAAGAGGCATGAGAAAACAGCATGATGGGGCTTTTAGATAACACAGATCTGAGAAGAACAGAAAGTTGACCAAGGACCATGGACTATTGATGTATGCGTCCAACACCAGATCAAACTATTAACACAAAAAAATTATTTGTTCATGAAATGTTGGTAATAAAAGTTAATACTGTAAATGATGACATTATTTGTTTTGGGTGAAACCTTTCAGCTATTTTTGAAGCATTTGCCATTGATTCTGTGAGTCATTGGCTGCTGACATACACCGAGTTGCCTGTCCTCTGCTTTTGGGTCATCTGAAGGCCACATCTTGCGGTTTCACCCTTATTTGACTCAACCAGCTTTTTCCACTGCACGCTTTACCCCTCTGCCCACTTTCCGTCTTTTCCTTTCCTTTCTCACTTTCCCTACAGAGCTCAAGCTAACAGCCACAGTAAATCCATCAGCGTTTGACAAGTGGAGTCATCCAGGAGAGATTGTGCCTGATGCGGCCCCTGAAAGATTGCTCTTTAAATGCAATGTTTTACCAACAAACTTCACCAAGCTGGAACACATTAGGGTCAGACTGAAGAGCTGGAGGCACAGGAGGGGGTGGGTCATTCGCTAGAGCCCTCAAGGTATAATATTGCCTGGCTTGAGCAGTCAGTCGTACATGGTTGGGCTTTGATATGTTCCAGCAATATTTTGCTTTTGGAGCTTTTTGGGTTTTGTACAGTATAAATTCACATTTTGGGCAGTAGTGCTTGCATGCCACTCATTTGGCTTTCTATCTTTTCTTGTCTATAGTGAAGAGAACATACACCACATATCACCAAATAGGGTTGATACAGAAACATCAATTTTTTTACCTAAAAGTACAAAAATAAGTAAAATAGATTGAATGAGTTCTAAGCAAACTATAAACTTAAGCTTGGCATCCATTTCATTACCCTTAGACCTGCCTTGGGGCCGAGGTTGTGACCCCACAATAACAAGAGCTGGTCACACAATATCCCATAAATCTGTGTGACTATCCATGGGGGTGCATTTATTGCCAGTAACTTCTAGTCGGTCACTTCAGCAAAAAGTTTTAAATAACATTATTTAAAAATTATTTTATATTGAGGAGGGGAACATGTACCAGTAAGGGTTGCTTCAAAACCTGACTTTATTTTCTGGGAAACTAGAGCATTATTTTAGTGACCCACTTTTGTGTTTATTCGTGATTGGTAATTTGACATACACACATACATTTAAATGAACCTACATCATAATTGTAACAAATGTGCTAAAGTTTACCCAAAAATGTAATTCACTTTAATACACATAAGTTTTGTTTCCAAATAAAAGAAGTGGATGGGTACCACCATTGTTCAGTTACCAACATTCTTCAAAAGCACTTATTTTGTGTTATGTGAAAGATAGAACACTATATAGGTCTGAAATATACAAGAGCGTGGAAACATAACAGAATTTTCAGTTTTGGGTAAACTGTGCCTTTAAGAATACTCTGAGATCAACATATTTTAGTAACTTTGCTGTAGATGTTCTTAAGTACATTATAGAGTTTGAAATGCACAACTACCATGTTCGCTACACTGAAATTCTAAATGATTGTAGGATCAATCCCAAAACTTTCATTCAGATTATTAGGAACAAATTTTTACACTAAATGCCTTTTTTTATCTGCCAAACAAGTATTTGTTTTGGATTTTGGACTTTTTTGGACTAAGACTATGATTTTACTCTTTGTAAAGGAGTAAAGATAAAAGAAGTTAATTCTTAATTATCTAATCAGAAGATTATGTACATCTGCCTGTTGTGATCTGTGCTGTGGGTGTTTTGAGTTTAGTGTTAAAATGAAGGATATCATATTCAGATCATATTCATATACAGAACATTGTTTTACATTGTTGAATTCCATGAAGTGAACAAGCATTGCAAGTGTAATATAGAAAAAAATAAATGTATTAAATGTGTTTTTATCTGTGAGTTTGTAAATCTCATAAGGTACATCAGGTTAAAAGTAGATCATCACGCAAAATGTCTCTTCATCCCTGTTTTAAACCTTTCATGCATTTGATTCATTTCTTATAAAAAGCTTAAAGCAGTGGCTTAAACACAGGACTAAGTAAAGATAATTATTAGGACAAAATGATGATTTATCAGATGTATTGTCATTTATATTCTATTCATAACATTTAGTCATTTTACAAAGTAAAACGGCGGACACTTAATATTTGAAGTCTACATAATAGCAAGGTCCATAACAAGATCAATCACAACTGTGGCTGAATAAAGCAAGTAAAGTAGAAGCAATTTGAATGCGGGTATTATTACCCTTAATTAAGCTCTTTATGGACATTCACTGAGCTCTCATAAAACACTTCTCTCCATCACAAATATACACAAAATATACACAAAATCCTCATCTATAGCTGTAACGTCTATCACCAGAAGTTTCCATGACTCAAACTACACAGTGCTATTATCATCTTAAAAAACCAACAGCATAATTTACTATGCAAAAATCTATTCATCAACCGAAATTCATTTCAAGACCAACAAAAGTTAAAAAACCTTAGTTGCTTACCTGGAGCAGATTGGATGTCCACTAGGCCTCCAACCACGATAAGAGCTTCAAGAATCTTTGCATGGTGTTCTGGGTTTACATCCGCACTGGAGTAAAGAGAGAGATTTTTTAGATTTATATATAAAATCATCAAACAGTAACTAAAAGTGGTGTGGAAATTCATACTTCTGCTTCATAAGGGGGATTTTAACCTTTAAATGCCAAATGCTTTTACATATCAGTTTCAACAAAACAAAAAAGTTTTGCTTGTTATTTGTTTAGCCTGCTCTCTAAACAACAAACAAGATTACTTCACAATGCCATAAAAGAAACTCTATTTGTCTCAATGGTACCATAAATAACCTTTCATTTTCAACCCCTTAAAATAAAAGATCCTGAGAAAGAGATATTTCTTTAAGGAAGCCTTGACTGAATGGTTCTTCATTGAGCCCAAAATGGTTATTCAACCTTTCGAGAACCATTATTTTTGTGTCATGTGTCATGTCATTCAAAACCTGTTTGACTATTTCTTTCATGAAGCACAAAAGTAGATAAAAAGAGGTATTGTGCTAATACTGTGTTTGAGAATGTGGCATGATTTGATTCTTCAAAATATCTTCGATGTTAAGTGGTCTGCAAAAGTAATTCTACATGTTTATAATGACATAACGGTGAATAAAAGATTGTTTTTTTTGTTTAATGTTATATGAAATATTGCTTTCAATCTGTGTTACTATAAAAATTAATATACTTTTACTACCTATATTATATATGTACAAAATAATTGTAATTTAAATGTAATTACTTTAATTTTCTTCCATTTCTTTTATTATTCATATGTTCCTCCATTGGGTACCCCTGACCAAAAACCTTTGCCCTTGTTCTCCATTGCTTGTCATGAAAAACCCACAAATTAACAATTAAATTAAACTCTTTCCGCCACCAATAATGTGATGAGATGAAGTGGCGTGTGTGATTGGCAAAGCGCCAAATACTCTTTCTTTCTTTTTCGCCTTTTTTCTCTTGCTCTCTGCCTGGACTGCCCTAGAGCTAGAGGACTATTGACAGGCTGTTATAAGCAAGGAAAATCCCACCGGAGTCTCTTGGCAGAAGGACAGAAAGGCAGCTCGCAATCAAATAAGACTGAGGCGACTTAATGGACTACAATGCGCTGACTGAGTTAGCTGTGACTCACTTGCACACTACTCTTTATTATGGGCACTAAATTCCCTTATTCAGAATGGTGTGATGTCCCTTGCAACATGACCTTCTCAACTACCAAACTAACCAAAAAGTCCCATGCTATGACATGGTCTGCTTAGGAATTGCTATACTGCTGCTTTACGTTGTTTAAACATTACTATGTTTTCTTTGTAGTATTCAAGCAAACATCTTTTTCTTACATTGACCAGTTTGTTTCAATTTTCTGGAGGTAAATGCCAATCCGAACATTTTTCATTTGGAATGTGGGGAAATATCCGTAGTTCACAAAATGAAAGAAAAGACAATGGGGCATTCAAATCCTTTATTCCAGATTAATCGCACCAAGAATAAAAGTTTGTGTTTATATGCATTTCTGTGTTTTGTATAGTTTAGTATTTACAAGTACACATGTATTAATTTAAAAAAATATTAAATGTAATTAATTTTAAATCTTAATTTACTTATTTAAATAAAAATACATTAAATATACATACCTGCATGTGCATGTGTTTCTTTTTGCGAAAAATATATGTAAACTGCACAGTACACAGAAAAATATTATGTAACTTTTTTGGATGCGATTATTAACAATTAATTATTATTACAGTCCTAAGTTTTACCAAAACACATAAATAAATAGTAAATTAATACAACGGAAAAAGTTAGAAAGGTCTCTTATTTTTCTTCAAGCTGCAATTCATTAAATATAAACCATTAAAATATAATCCTGCCTGTGAAAACCAGGCCAAAGTCGAAAATTTAAATTCTAAGAAAAAAAAATTTCTATTCATTTCACTAAATTTCAATCTCTGACGTGGCCTAACTCAGTCGATATTAAAGATGTCAATGTTATATTCTGACAGAATGTTCTTTTCATTTTGTAGAATGATGTTTGTATATAAAAGTAAATCCCAAAAATAACTTCAGTAGGGTTTCACAGGAAGGGTCACAAATATCGTACAAAGTCAGCCATTAACTTTCAAAATAACCCCAACAGGTCTGATATCACTTAATCTTTAAAAAAATAAATGGGATGTGCAGAGGTTACCATGTAACATCAAGGCAGCTGGATCACAAATCAGAAAAGCCAATCAGAAAAGAGTATTCCATTGAGCCATGTAATGGCATTCGTATTACATGTAATGAGAGTTATCAACATGCAATCCCTGAACTTTTTATGCAGCAGGAACATAAGATTGTAGTATAGTGCAAGCCGTTTTAATAAGCATTCCCATCTGTTATATATTATGATGCGTTCCTCTCACGAGATTGTACTGGGAATGTAGATATAAGGGGCCTGGCTCAGGGATGCATCATGGATAACAGCTCCCTCATCTCACCCTGCTCTAGTTTAATTAACTTAAAGGAATAAAGACAAGTTTGCGACACATACACAACTGGGCTTTCTGCTGAAACCAATGAATGTACATGCAATCTGGAATGTATGTATATGTGTGCGTAAGTAAATGCACATTTAGTCTTTTTTATAGGGCGTTCCTTCCATAAGAGTTACCGCAAAATTCAACATGATGATATATTCTTCTCCACTCTCAGGGCGAGTCCGAATTATACATATTTCCACTGTGAAGCTGCCAATTTTGGACTGGCTGCAAATGGTTCTGATGCAAATGTGTGTAGCTACATGACTTTAAAACGATTTTAGTTAATCGAAATAATGATTATACCTGAAGAGGTTGTGTTTGAAGATGGCCTCACTGTAAGCAAGAGCCAGAAGCCTGGGGCTCGCCTGAGCTGCTCCTTCACTCTGTGCCACCTTGCTTAGGTGTCGGGTAAGATAAACCAGGAGCTGGTGGTTAGCCTGAGGGACACTGGGGGAGTCAAAGATTCTTTTCAGCTGTTGTCCACACTCCTCCATGTTTTGGGTCTCTGTCAGGCACATAAACATAGACAATTTAAGATATTCATAAGAAATAGCCTGTATTAACCAAACTTTAGCTGTTTATCATCTTGATTGCGTTACAGGTTTAATTCACCGAAATACAAAATCGGTAATTATTTACAAACCTTTTTCCTTTTTGAACTTGAATTACTTTCTTTCTTTGGAAAAAGACAATAGAAGATATTCCAAAGAATGTTTGTTGCTAATATCTGTCACTTCCTATTGTGTTCTATTGTATAATTATCAAAATATCTTCTTGTGTGATGACAACATTTTTATTCGGGGTGAACAATCTAATCAGAGTTTACTCAAAATAAAATTGTTTGCATCCCTCACTCAAAACCCATTTGTGACTCTATTTTTTGGTGGAAAACAAAACAAGCTATTTTGAGAAATGTATGGTTAATGTCCATACGTTGGGAGCCAACGGGGGGTAATTTTGCCCAGTTATATTATTCAAACTATCTTCATATGTGTTCTGCAGAAGAAATTCATAAAAACGAATGACATTAAAGTTCAACCAACTATTCCTTTAATAGATATCACATAAAGAAGCAATATCACATAAAGAAGCTCCATAAAATTTTGTGAACATTATTGTATGTATACATGTTTCTATTTAATCCCTCAAAGTTTTAATAATTTTAACCGTCACAAAATACCAGAATTAACAATAAATGTGATATCAAAAACTCTGATCACAAAAAATTGTGATATTACCAATGATTTTAAGAGTTTTATTAAAATGTTTCACTTTAAATGCACCACTGTTCATTACATATGTTACCACCATAACCTGGACACGAAAGAAAGCTCACCAGGAGTGAGAATCCTAACCTTACACTGGCCTTTAATCCATTGTCTACATTCAACCACAAGGACAATGCATTTATTTAGACAGCTTCCAACATATTGCAAAACTCCTCTGAGATACGGTTTCCCACTGCAAACAGACAAGCATCTGTGATTCAGGGTTATCCGCACTAAAGAGCGCCCCTGTGGCAGAACAAAGATATGAGCATTTCATCCCAAAGTCCCTTAGACACAATGAATATTTGTCTTCATCAGCTGAAGAGACAGGGACACAGTCTGGATACATGAGAGAAGCTGTCAATTCAAAACATGCCACCTGAGATATGACCATTGCGACTCTTGGACACGAAACACAAAAACCAACTTACTCGGAATATGGATAATTTTTTATATTACTTCTATATGTTGGTCATAATTCAGTGTCAATGGGGCAGCTTGCAGATAGGACTGTGTTATAGACACCTTAAATCTTGCCTGTCACAGGACTTTCAATATAAGTAAGACTACTGCCTAAAAGCTGCTCTAATCCCCCTAACATACACCCCTCAACTCCTGCCAACCACATTTTCTAAATGAATTATTATTGTGAACAAAGCCATTTAGGTGATGGCTGGTTAAGGCGTCTCTGCAGTAGTGCTTATATAAGATAAGTGTTAAGAGGTCAGAGGTCACAGGCAGTGTTTGGCAGGGGGTCGAGTGATGAATGTTTGACAATCTGCCGATCAGAAAACGGGTCAGTATCTTGACCTTGGTCTGGAGAGCAGACCACTGGTCAGAAGCAGGACAGTCCCTCCATCTCCTCCCACCTAGAGATTGCCGATTGAGAGTGACCCCTGTTCAATAAAGGCCAGCGTCATGGGCTGCGAGATGGGAACTTGGCCGAGTCCATCTGGACTCAGCAAGACACAACCGGGGAAAGAGTAGACTAGCAGACGTCCAATCGCATTCTTGGAAGTAGGCACTCTGGCTTCTGGTCAGCCAGATGGGCACCGGTGCTGCAGGCATTTGAACCCTGACTGATAACACTGAATAATGTTTGGAGACTAATGAGACTTCAAACAGTCAAACAGAAATTAGTAAATCCAATAAAGTCTCTTGTACATGGAATAATGATATTAGGGCAATATCCCTGTTATGCATGTGACATTTTCAGTCAAAAACGTTACGTGAATAAAACCAATATATTAAATCATTTTTTTATATTTTAATGAACCTCTTAAGCCAATGACATGAAAATTGTAACCTAACAATGAAAAATTTGATTATCCTTAAATGGACATATATAAACATCTTGTTCAGATACCCATGTGTAACGTCTCACTTTAAGTTTTTAAAGAATTTTCATAGTCATATAAGGGATTTAGGATTGACTCATCAATATTGCAGAATTATCCTCAAAAGAGTTAACCCTTGTTCATGTGTTGGTCATTTTGTCCTTTACTTTGTCCTTTAATAATACAATTAATCTTAATTCACACAATTCAAAAAGTTTGTAATCTCCCAAAAAGCATGCCATATAACGCATGTTTATTTCCATTTTTTTGATAAAAAAACGATAAACTTCTTGTTGTGATGACTAATCACGGGACTCGTAAAAGATAAACAGAGCATATTTTGATTAAATATTGTTTGCATAGTGTTTCAGACCCATTACGAAAAATGTTGCATCAATAACGCTGAAAATGCTCTTATGATAGAGTCCAGATATTAGTCCAAGAGTTTTCTATTTTAAAAGAGAGAAAAAGTCATGGGTTATGGATGTGAGAAAAAGGTAATGCATGATTTTAGGAGATTAAACTGTAAAAAACAACAAATGAAGAAGGGATGGTTCTTCAAAGTCATGAAATATTAATTCCATTTTAAACTTTATGAGGAATTATGTATATGACAATTCATTTACCTGACTATAGAAAATTGCTTTGTAAATAAGATAAGTTCTTTATTTATTCGGGGTATTGACATGCTTGGTTTTATTTAAGTTATTTGGTTAGGATTTTTTTAATCCTTAATATATTCTACCCTGAAGTCATGTTTTTATAATTAATTGAAATTATTTCTCAAAAACAATGTGTAAGCTTTCCACATGAAACTTGTAATTGCTGTAAATAAACCATATCAAACAAAAGGAAGCCTGATTTCACAATTTAGGAATGAGAGCAGTGGGGTTTGGCATTGTTGGGGCACGTTGTGACAAAGGGGCTTTCTATGAAAGCTTATTTGCAATAACAGCCCATTGATTCTTTAAAACGGTTAATGCCGAAATGCAGAAAATGCCATATGCCACATCCTTCAGTGATTTAGCACTATAAGATTCTCTGAACGCACAGAGCTAATACAAAATGTATGGTAAGCCCAAGCGCATTATTGTGAGTCATTGCCATGATTTAAGATGGTCACCGCACCACAAAGCTAATATTAGTTCTCTCTTTTGGGAACGGAGATGCAATATTTTACTTTTAATCTTGCAATTCATTCAAGTAACGTGCATACCAGCGGCAGCAAAAGAAGAAGAAGGAAGGCTAAATTATAAGCTGTATAAGCCATCGATCAAATATGCTTCTACTGCTGGAGTTAAATGGATGCAATTAGACTGAACCCCGCTCTTTAGGACCAGCAACTGAGGCATTATGAAGTAATTCATCTGTTAATGGCTTTACTGTAGGATATTTCGGATAAGGACTTAAGGTATTGGCCTAAAATAAACAATTCATCCAAAAAGAACATGATTTACTTTCTGTCACAAAAAGAGAAATTTCAAATTGTTTGCTCGCTGCATCCTGTAAAAATGTTAAAGAGAGAGCAACAAGCACATTATTCAATATATCTTTGTTGGTAGGATGAGTTGAATTGAATTGATTAAAATGAATTGATTAAAACATCAAGCATCATCCCTTCTCTAAAGCTGAAGAATGCATGCATCATTTATAGATGGTTCTTGCATAACTGCCTTTACAAATATAGGACATGCTGATGAGCAGCTGGCATGTTTTAGAATGGATAGATTTAGTGTATGCATGTTTCATTGTCTGTGGGTGTAATGCTAAGCGAGGTCAGAAACAGATGTAAACTTACCCGAAGGCAAAGCAGTACCTCCACTAACACACTCCCTCTCTTTCTCTCCTTTGGTCACTCTACCTTTGTTCTCTCTCTCACTTACACCCACATCAGCCCACTGAACACTGTGAACTTTAATATTTTAAAGAGGACATGGATACCTGTCCATTTCAATTTTGTATTTTAACTAAAGAACCTAACAGAAACAGTTTTTTATATCATGTCATTCTTAAGCTGTAGTGGCGATATTTGAGTGTTGTGTTAGTCCCTATTTGTTATAATATATCATATATATCAATATATTATATCACTCCTGTTCTTCTCTGGGACATAACAAATACTTTGATCAATTATTCAGGATCCTGTTTTTAATGATATTTCAATGACTTATATTAAAAATGTATCCTCTTAACTTTGCTTTATATTCAAGAACCATATGGTAGCTTGGTCACTCAATCTTGAAACTTCAAAAATACATATTTCTTGTGCTTACATCCAGCCAACATTCCTACAAATCGCCTACAAATACAAACCATTCATAAGTAAATTGTCATATCTATAACAGTCCATATCCCTTATAAAATAAAATACGATTTTATATTCTTTGAGGAGCCATTCCTTCTCGATTTGTTGGATATTATTGCTTTTGGTTAGCACACTTAAATCCACTGAAATCCAAATATCTCATTCAAAAAAGCATATCACTTTTTATCATATCCATAATGCATGTATATTTCCCTCTTTCAAAACAGAAAAATAGTCTATTCGTTTTATTTTGTTCATCATAATATAAATAGATAAAACACCTTCTCTTATAATACAGCATTTTAAGTGGCTCAACATGTCACATCCATTATGCCTGAATTGCCCCTTTGTAAATACAGTATATGTTATTAATGAAGCATATTTATATTAATTCATCTCTTAAGAAAAAACGAATGGTCCTGCTGATAGTTTGGCCAGTAATGTCTTGACTCACCATTCAAACAAAGCATTCCAGAACCCTGTGTTTCTGAAAAACCCGTTCTATCATCTGTCTCATATGATATTGATGCACATAACAAAATAACCAACACAGTGGTGATGCTTGAATGTTTTGTGCTTACCCTGAGCAGTGTAGACCAGCTCACTGTACACTACAGCTGGGATGATGGGGCAAGGCAAGTCCTGAAGGTAATTTTTAAGTGTATCAGCCAATACAGATAATTCATATTGCTCAAAGTCAACCGCTGCTGGGTCTGTGCGAAACAAAAAGAAACAACAGAGAGAGAAACATGTTTAGGTACAGACATATGGAATGCTCTCTCGATTATTTATCCTCACAACCACATGCCCTTAAAGAAACCTCATAACCATGCATATACAGTGGTGGTGTGATCTTCTGACCATTTTTAGCCCCTCTGGGGACAGTGATCCAGTCACAAGCAGCACAATGAGAGTAAATGCGAGTCTCTTAGTCAATAACACAAAGCCTTGGATAATGGCAGCTCGGAAGACTGCAATTATACAGTAGTAATTTTAAAGAGCCTTTCTTTGTGCTGTAATCATAATGGTGTATTGATGTATTGGAAAAGGTGTAAAAGAGTCTGACAAACCTCACACATATTTTGCTTGAGAGAGTTTTCATTTACACTTTGAGTACAAGTGCACATATATAAATTCTATTGTTCTGTACACTCAACACAACCTGCTGGATGATGGACCGCAAGAACGGCGTGTGACCAGTGCAAAAATATGATTAATCTTGGAACATTTACTGTCAAAGTAGACATCTGGACTATGAATATTAGATAAAAGAGCTTAAAATAATTCTGAGTCAGAAAATGAATCAAGGGCCTTTTCTGATTCATTTCATTCTGTTTCTTCATCACACAAATAGGTAGTCCTAGCAAATACAGGTTCTTATAGCAAAGATAAATGGAAGAAAGGGTGATTATTAAACGAAGACCATAATAATAAACATTTTTCAAAAGCACACGAAAAATTAAAAACACAGACAAAATATGTTTTAAGGACATGAATTGCTGTGCAAAGCCTTTGCACGTCACCATATTCTTTCATGATTTTAAGTCATTTATGTATGTCATTTAAAGTATTTTGTCATCAGAAAATATGAGTTTACATTCCTAAACATTTATTTTACTAATATTTGTACAGAAAATTGTATGCACAAGACGTTACAATAGCCCATGCTCCACACAAAGATCTCTGTGTCACCTATTATTAACTTTTTCATACATAATAACATAAAAAGAGAGGACAAACTTAAACAAACTAAACCCAATAAATGCTTTAAGACGCTTCAAAATACCTAGAAGAAACCATTTTGTTGATGTTTGTTACGCAACAGTGATGCAAACACGAGTTGAACATCTAACATCTTTCACGAGCTTTTCTTTTTTTTCCCATTACCCTCCCAATAGATGCCCATCTGCTGATCTTTATGTTCTCGCCTGCCACTGGCCCAAATCGATTGTTTCCCCAGCTTGTCTTAATCCACATATCATTGGAATTTCTCTGACTGTGCTTTTAAAGGCCGGGTTTGTAAAGTGTCTAACCCACTACAAACAGATTTGTTTAGGTCATCAAGAAGCTTTTACCACACCCCGTCTGTCACCAGTCCTCCTTTTCATCCATTTACATGCCTGTCAATAAAGTCATTGTCAAATTCAACCTACCAATCTGTCTAGCCTAAAACTATTGATCTGCCGAGCTTTTGTTTGTTGTGCCTAGACCCCTAGGTTGGTCACTGGGAGACATAGTCAGTTATAATCAGATAGGCTTTACCTCAACACCATTTTTTTCCACTGCGGATTAGTTTGGCTTTATATTACCTGTTTAAAATGTGTTATGGGACATCACATAGTGCAGGATAAGAAGGTAGTGATAATGGCCTAAAAGCCTTCAGACTGGTTTTAGAGGTTAAAAGCATCATCACCATGATCTTTTGAGTAAAGGTCACCACCGGCTCTGGATAAAGCCACCTCAGCTGGTCATTATCCGCTGTTCAAATTTTACAGATGGCTTAGTCCCTGTGGAAGCACTGACCTACAAATCTCACACAGGCCGAGGAGAAAAATAAAGGTGTAAATTGTGGTTTTAAAAAAAATTCTCTTTTGTTATAAATTGTGTTGAAAATGAAACCTTCCTGACTTGCTGGCATCTTAAGCAGCGAAAAAAACAGATACACCTAAAGATCAAAAATGTGGAAAAGAGTGAAATGGCAAGATCATTTGGATGAGAAACAGTGAGAAACAGAGAGGGCTGTGAAAATGTGGCAGATTTTTTTTATTTAGTTTATATGTATAGTTTTCCAAAACAGCTTATGCCTATGAATGTTGGTTAGTGTAACCACTAGTTTGGTGGGGGACCAAGAGAAACATTGTCAATATATGTTTTATATTTACTTAGGGATAAAAATAAGCAAATAACTTTATTGAAAGAAATTTGGATTAGTTTACATATTTTGTTTTGTTTTAGGCTACGCATAAAAACATTAACTCACATTTACATAAGTATGTGCAAATCCAAAGGATGGAACCCCAGGCCTTAGAGTTGCCGGCGCTGCTTAGCCAACCACTGTGTTTTTCCATTTTAGAAATCAAAAATGTCCTCCAGTGTACTTTAAACTCACAATTATAAAAAATACAAAGGTAAGGAAAACCTCTGAAACAGGAATGATTCTTGAGAGTTAACACCTATGTCGTGAAAAAGACCTCTTCATTATTTTATTCTCAATCCTGGCAGGACAGCCGAATAGGAAAAGAAAGAAAAACGTCAAGCGATCAAACCATTTTCCGAGGAGTTTTCACATTAAATCTTATAATGAAGATTAAAGCCAGTATGGTGGTCCTGATAAAATGCTCTGTAAAGGTGAAGCAGTGGTGCTTTTTATGCCTAAGGGAATTGGGCGGTTCAGCGTAATTCCATTTGTCGCATTATCTCATCTTTTACTCCGCTCAGAGCTGTTTCATGCAGACAGCCCAGCTCACTCACAATGGTAAAAGCTGTGACTGCATAGCATAAAAAAGGAACGATTGTCAAAAAGTCATGGGCCTCTAAATCAAAACGCAGTGCAAAGTCTGTAAGCTCCATGGAGAATAGAGATGACATTAAAACTTATTTGCTCTGCATATCTTTATAGTTGCAACTAATCAGGGGAAAGGAGGATATTTATAACAAATTGAAAGAAATATCTGGTGACAGCAATTTAAGAGAATTATAACTGCAAATCGAGTAGATTTGCAAAGACAAATAATCAACAAAAGGTTTCAAAATACTGTATTCTACCCTCTGTGAAATGTATGCTTTTTAGGTTATTATAGTTTACTAAAACATATATGTATTGAGGGTAAATAAAATGGCATATACAATATTTTAAAATGTAAACGTAATGAAAAAAAGAAACAAATACTTTTGTTTATCCGAAATGAAAAGTCTGCCATGAACTCAAATTGTTCCAACTCCTGTATACATTTCTTTGTTCTGTTGAACGAGAAGAAAGGTATTTGAAAAAATGTTAGCAGCTGAGATTTCTTGGGCTCTATTGATTAACATAGTAGATAAAACATTTTGTGTTTTTGTTGTGTTGATTCCGAAAGAAGATATTTTGAAGAATTTAGGAACGGAAAGTATTTACATTTTTCTACTACGGTAGTGAATGGTGTCCCAGATATCTGTTTCTAACATTTTTCCAAATATCTTTCTTTGTGTTCAACAGCACAAATAAATGAATACAGGTTTGGAACAACTTGAGATAAAAAGACTTTCATGACAAATTTTTGGTTGAACTGTTTAAATAACTGAAAAAAGTTAACTGCACTTAAAAAACATTTTATACAGCAACATATATATATATATATATATATATATATATATATATATATATATATATATACACGTGTGTGTGCGTGTGTGTGTGTGTGTGTGTGTGTGTGTGTGTGTGTGTGTGTGTGTATACATATATTAGAATACATATGTATATGTATTATAAATCAGGTATCTTTAAATGACCTATTATTGGTTTTCTTTCAAAGCTTTTGTTAAATAAATAACACAGGCTTAAAGTAAGTTGCAAGTTTGGGTTTGAAAAAAGGAAACGTTTAAAAAATTTATCTTTCAATCTTCAGGACTATCCAACAGCAAACTAACTAAATAAAAATGAAACCTGTGGCTTCAACACCTTCAAGAAGCCTTCCAGATCAGGTTTCTCACAGCTGGAGTCACAGTCGATGCATGCATGCTGAATGTTCGACTGTGAGCCGCATTGAAATTTTATGTTGGAAGCTTTCACACCGTGACAGAAATGGATTTGGTTTTTCCCTCGCTTTCCTTCTCTCCACTTGACTCAGTTGAATTTTCACCCACACATCAAAGCGTTTCCTGCATGGCTTCGCACTACATCACACTCTAATCTGCTCATATGAACCAACATTTATAATACTGGGATCATGATTGCCAAGAAGCAGGTCCAGATCCAGTTTGAGATCACAAATAACTAGTACACTAGTCAAGAAAATAACAGCATAACGAGGACTACGCAGAATCGCATACCTGACCTTACCCAGGACACATTCGTGCTTTGCATGTGCACATAAAGCCTAAAGAAAGACTGACAATGTGTGAAAGTGTGTTCTTCTAAGCCTTCTTTAACCCTTAAGTTTGCTGTCCCGTTCCATGTCCTTTGCCAACATGGCACTTCTCTTGATCTCCTGCTACAATCTCATATCACCTCTTCTATCTTTCTGTCACCAGCAACTCCCTGAAGCAACACCAGAGTCCCAGAGGCTTTTGTTTATGGTATTTATGGGCACAAACAGAGGAAGGCATTCAGATGCTGGTCTGGCCGATGACATGCACAGAGGGCATTTAAGGCCCTTGTGCATGCAGATACCCACACCCTTCGCATGGTCGGTCAGCCTTACAGCTTATTTAAAACAAGGCAGGCTTTATGTTTAAGTAATGCTTTTCAAATCCTGTATATTTTAGCAAGTGTCTGCTCAGCTGATCTATTTTGACACAGAAAGCCTTTGAGGTTATGCTCTATGGCAATGGCGACTTTGTGCTTTGTGAATAACTGGATGTGTTTTGTTCTCCTCTGGGAGATGTAAGCTGGCTATATTCTAAGAAAAAGGGATATATTCTAAGAAAATGTTGTCATCATTTACTTAACCTCATATCACCCACATATCTTAGTATTTACCTCAAACCTATATTTACCACAAAAGAATATATTTTAAAAATGTGCAACATCTGCTTTGAAAAAGTGAGTAAATATCATTGCTTATTTCACCCCAGAACTATGTTAACCACAAAATAAGACTTTTGGTTGTCCACACAAAAGAAGTGATTGGGCAAAAACATTTTTCTCCAACCAGCATTTTTCAAAATATCCTAATATCTTCCTTTGTGTTTTGCAGAACTGAGTAAATGTCATGAAGGTTTAAACTGAAAGGGTAAGAGAGTAAATTATGACACTATTTTTATTTTGGACTATTCCTAAAAAGAAGGGAGTAAATGACATCATTTACTCAACATTATACAGTATCATGCAAAAACTATATTTACAACAGAATGAGATCATTTCTTGCCCCATTCACTTCAACCGGTTTTGTGTCTATATAATAGAAGTGAATCGGGCCGGTTTTCTTTTACCGGCATTGTTTTGAAACAATATCCTCTTTTGGGTTTAAAACGACAGTAAAGTATGACATCACCTTTATTTTGGTATGAACTTTTCCTAATCTCCACTCATTGTGCAATAAAAACAGATACACATTGCATCCATATTCATTTGAAATACTTCCAGAGTTTTACATGCATCTATTTAAATTGCTTATTGGGAATCTGAGGATAAATGTCTGGTACAAAGTCAATATTTTACTTAACTTAAATAATAATTCATAATCCAGGGGACTTACTGGAGTTACTGTAAGACCAACACTTGGGCAATTATATTTTCCTCTGCGTTTGGGTGTAGCGTGCTGTGTTACCGTTAGCTTTGATGTTACACAGTTGTTTTGTCAGAGGGCTGTTCCAGTAAAGCCTGACCTTTAGGAACAGGGAGGGGAAAATAGCTTTAGAGATGACAGCTTTCATTCCAGTGTGACCGCAAGGCCCACGGCGAACCGGGACAGCAGGGCCATGTTCCTCACCGAACTGAACCCATTCAACTCATTTACGGTTCATGGACCCCAAAACATCTTTCTGTCATGAGTGTAAACGGACGAATAATATGAATGAACGTTTTTCGATCCTAACGAAGACATGATACAGCTTGAATCTAAATTATTTATTCACTAAAACTTCTTTATTATTCTTAATTACATAAGGAACCATCACATTTTTATAACCTTGGAATGAGCTAGGGTAAATATGGTTTATCTGTTGGGTAATATGGGATACATAAACTCCAGTGTGTTTATTTCCTGTTGAATAAATATGAATTTAATAGAACATATAAATATTATATTATAATATAAATATTAAATCATTCCCATCTATTTTAATAGACTGTAGAACTTGAAAAATTGTATTTAGTAATTTGTTAACTAACAAAATGTTGCTTGTTGTTCCTTAAATTTAAGTTGATTATTAAATGTTAAAATATTTTTCGACAAAAGTTAAGGAATAATAAATAAATAGAAACACTCAATAAAAAGATGTTAGTCCCATGTAAAGGTTTCCTAAAGTTGTGTGAGATTTTCATACTTATAAATTTTTGGTGATATTGTGTTTGGGATGCACAAAGTAAGGTGAATAGTTTTCTTTAGCCCATTTTCATGTCACAGATTACAAAATGAACTGTCCTGGATTATCTAATTGAGGCAGATTTTTTCTGGCAAAAAAACCCTTATAAGTGTGGCATGTCTCATCTGGGTTATCTGTCTACATGTGGTAAGCAAACACTTTCAGGATTTCATAAAAATATGATCTAATGTGATGTAAATATCCAAATACATTTCAGAATTCAAAATTGCAAAAAAACTCCAACTACATTACAAAGGTGGAAATGTGATGACATCTTTGTCTTCTGACAGCCTCGGTAGTGGTTTAAAAGGGATGGTTGGAATGATTTGAAACATGCACCTTCAACCCTATATGCTGCTGGATTTCAATGACTGCTCCTTTATGGTTTCTAAAAGAAACAAGGGCGAGTAAACAATGACAGAATTTGTATTTTTGGATGAGCTCTTCCTTTAACATCTAAAGCGCCTTTAATTCTGGACTGTGTTGCAATTTTTCATAGACTAAAAAGAGCGCCACAATAACAGTCTGGCCCATACGCCTGCCACCTTTCTTGTGTAAACAAGTACAAGATATTAGTAGCACACAACAGATGAGTTCATTGTGAATGCGGCATGCCACTGTGTTTACTCTCTGGGGTGGGACAAGATTACGGTGAGCAGCATTTGTGTACGTGTGAGTATGCATGGAGAGGAGTGTATGAAATAGGGGGGAGATGTAAACATTTACAGTTGAGAAAAGCAAGGACGAGACACTCCTGCGCCGAGTGTAGAGGGACACGCACAATGACTCTGATCCATAGTATATAACTAGTACACAAATACAGGCCTCATTATATCTACAAGCCTGAACCTACCCTCCAGGACATAAAACAACTTTAAACATTTCAAATTAAAAAAAGATGGCAACTTCGCAAAAAAATGTATCTTAATAAAATTAAATTACTCTTCCCGGGCAGCCGATGTGTATTTTGGCTAGCGATAATAGATGACAAGTCTAAAGTTATTAAAACGGCCGGAATGGGAGACGGCAAATAAGTGAATGAAAGTTGAGTAAGGGGTAAAGCGAGCCGTGCAAAAGAGACACTTGTACGTTGTTTAAGCTGCTGTAAGCTCAAGATTTAATTTAGCTACGGTTTTGTGGGATTGAGGGATTGTGGAAGAGAGAGAGCAATGGAGATTGTAAACGTACTACACCGTAAAAAGCAGAGCTATAGGAATTTCGCTGGTAAACAATGGCATTTAAAGGGGGAGTTCACTCAGAAATGTCTGAATTTCAAACCTGTTTGGCTTTTTTCTGCAGAAAAACAATAAACACTAAAGAAGATATTTTGAAGAATGTTGGTAAGCAAAAAACAGCAGTGATTGCATTGGTTTTGTAACCACATATGAGAAGTGAATGTGTACCGCCATTGCAAGGTTACCAACGTTCTTCAAAATATCTTCTTTGTGTTCTTTGTTCTAAGGACATAATAGTACAGCTACAGAACACTGAACCTTTAACTATGCCAATCAAATCGACAAAAAAACGTAGAGACTGAACAGACAACTTTTAGCGGAGCAACTGTGTGTGTGCGTGTGTTTAAATGTGACAGCGAGTCAAGGGATGACATCATAGCTAGTGATCATTTGCAAGGCCTTATCTGCAGAAACCACAAGAGAGATGAGCAGGAAAGGATGGATTGCTGAAGGTAAAGCAGGTTAAACAAAACAAGTGACGACAGTTTAATCTCGCAGAAAGGTCAACACATCTACTGTAAGTCTGTGCAGGTGCATGTTTGAACAGTGAGAGCATCACGATGACATCATCATTATGACACATACATCAAATGTGTTTATAAGTCATATAATGACTTCCACCCAAATTTTTATTTCATTCTGCACAAATCACATGACAACTATATAACTTTTTAAAAACATTACTATTGTTGTCCAAACAAACAGTGTCCAATGTGGTGAAGATCAAACAAGCAAATGTTCTTGTCAAACTTTTTTATGTGCACCCCTGGGGTACTTTTGACGTTCATGAAAACTCTTGCCTTATATAATTAATATGCACAAATGATCGTCTTTCTGTATCCTGTAAACCATACGACTCCAAAGAAAAAAGAACATCATCTCGTGAAAAACACTTATAAACCCCACAAGCCATTCAAAGAGTCCCCGGGGCATTGAACCGTCTCCCTTTTGGAATCTTGAGGACTTTAGGACCGATTGCATGTGTGTTAATCAAGACAAACGCTTAAAGACTCTAATAAAACAAAGGGTGTGGAAGAGCTCAAGCGGCAGAAGTCTGCCCTCGCTGACTGTAAAACGCTGGACTCTAATAGGTTATTGACTATTGCATATGAGACAGGATGACATCATTGTCAGCCAATAGGAGAGCAGGAACGGTGGAAGATGAGAACAGTGTTTTTAATATGTGTATTGCTTAGCTCAGCTTCTCTAACGCAGGAAGGAAAGAAAAAAGTGCAACGATTATGAATGACGGAATGAACAAATGTACAAGTAGTCGTATGTTGTCAAGTTGGCACAGGTCAGCTGATGCCTGTATCCATAATAACTAGCGATATCTTTCCCTCATCCTCTATTGCGTCTTTGTTTCTATTCATTTATGCATGTATTTAAATGGGTTCATATTCATGCATGCATGCAAATATTTGTCGATTCATCCATTAGACTGAATTACTGTATGCACTTGTCGATCATCAATGCACCTGAATCATGAGTCATGCCTCTCGCAGCTGCTCTCTGATTCCCACGCAAGTACATCTCTCTTTCTTTCGTGCAGAAAAAGATGAATCTTTTAAATATGTAACCCTGCAGCTAAACATCTCTATGACAACACACTGTTGATCCATAAATCTGTGGTTGGTTAGCGCAAGCTCTAGCACGAGTGATGTAATGTTGCAGAGCTTTCTGTGGCCACCGGATTTCGCCGATTCTTGGCTGTGCTCTTAAATGGCAACCAGGATGCGTGTCTGCCAAAACACTGATGAGATTGACTGTGTATGCAACATATTATATAACTACAAGAAATGGATGCTGTATGGACGTTTTCCATTTCATGATTGGCTTGATGATGTTGTTCATTATTCAAGTAAAATGATGCATACACAATCTCTCACGTTTATCTCATTTCACACACTTAATTCGTGCTGCTTTTCTTATGTATTTGAAAAAACTAAATTAGTACATTTAAGTGTTTATGTTATTATCATTATAATCATTGTTATGTAATCACATTGTTATATTACTAATATTACTATTGTTATTTTTTATCAGGATTATATATTATAAACAATGAATATTAATGTTATACTATTTTGATAATAATACCAGAGATGCACCGAATACATTAGCAAATAAAAGATATGAGTGATTCACAATTGTCACATCCATGTTATTATACATATTTTAATTTTGCTGTTTTGGGGCTTTCTGGGATTGTACACAAATGGTTCAGGTCATGCTTGGAAGGAAGGGGGTTTTATGTAAGTATAGGAGAGCATAAGTCGAAGTGGACATCCATGAAATGCGGAGTCCCACAAGTCTCAATTCTTGCACTGCTGCTGTAAAGCCTGTACATGGTCCCACTAAGTCAAATCATGAGAGAGAACCAAATTGCATATCACAGCTATGCGGATGATACCCACATTTACCCAACCCTATCTCCAATTGACTATAGCCCTATTGACGCTCTTTGCAAATGCATTAACCAAGTGAACATTAGGATGTGCCAAAACTAGTCATCAAAGCAGTAACTAAATCAGCATACAATCATCTGAAAAACATTGCAAGAATTAAATCTTTTTTTTTTTCAGTCAAGACTTTAAGTAACGTAATAAAAAACAAAAACATTTGGTTATTATTATTATTATTATTATTAGTAGTAGTAGTAGTAGTATTGTTATTATTATTTTTATAATCGTTATACAACCACATTGTCATATTACTATTATTATTACATTTATGATTTATCTTATTATTTAATGATTTTTCAATTATATTAGAGATACACCGATATATCGGCAATTAATCGGTATCAATCTTTAAATATTTGAATACAAATTAACAAAACCATATCAGTATCAGTTGTGGCATGAAAATTAAAAAAGTGGTAGAATTGTTAAATCATTTTTTTAAATTTATTTTTTAAATAAAAATAAACTGTCGAACAGTCACATATGCATTCATCTTATTTTCTGTTTAGGTAGAAAAATGGGCATGTCTGTAACAGAAAATAGATATTTAAAAAATGTGCCGCAAATCATAAAGCAACCCTTTGTCCTTTTACGGATTTGTGTGTTTTGTTGTTTTGTTTGTGCATGCACGCGTACGTCAGTGTATACTTCAAAGAAAATGACACGACCACATCCCCAGGTCATGTTTGTGCACATGTCATTGTCATGCTGAAAATAATAAGACTACAAGGGGTGAAGTGACGACACTTTGTTATGTTAGTGCAAGAGGTGGAAATTTAGTAAAGTAATAAAGTGTAAACGTAATATGATATAAAGCAAAACCTCTGGAAAAACTTCCCTGTATCTGAAAAGATTTTCTCCTCTCCTCTTCTCTGGGAACTGTATGCTCTACCTAATCATTTAGTAGAGCATGGGAGAAAAGGGGTGTGTGTGTGTGTGTGTGTGTGTGTTCATTTTAGCCAATGGTAGTGCAGAGGTTTTTTTGGAGCATCTCCCAAAAAAGTACAGAGCCAGAGCACTCCCTTGTGGTGCCAAATATGAACTTCAGCTAAACTTTTCAAACTTTTTAACAGCAGTGTCCTAGATATACAGTGTTAACAGACAGTTACTGATAAGCAGTGGTTTTATTTACTATTTCCCTATATTTATTATTAAAAATAAAAGATTTCACATGAACACCTTGAAATGCAAACGTCTGCTCTGATAAACATTCAATCTGCAATTAGCTATTATAATTTATTATAATACAAGTAAGTGATTTTAGACATTGCAAACCCAAATAATTAGTCTAGATTCTGCCCATTCGTAACTTAATTCTATGCCCAGTACAAAATTAAACAGAGACAGTTCCAAGCATGTTTAAACATACAGTATATATCATGACTAACCTGTTTCTAAAGCCTGAAATAATTCTTGAGGTCCGGTGGAGTTCTGGTTGCTCCGGTACAACGGCTCATTCTCCCATCCTTGAGCACAGAATAGAAGTCAAAGGTCATTTTGTTTAATTTCCCATCCAGTATGTTATCATTGTGTTAAGTACGACATGTCAATGAATAGGTTTCATTTTCATTCGATATTGGTATATGCAGGAGTGAAACAGGGCAGATGGAGTTCAATTGCAATATCTTGAGAATTTCCATCTTTTATCCATGAAATAACCTTCAAAAATCATGCACATTTCATACATAAATATAGTGTCATTTTCTGCATCTGTGGCTTAGACATAAAAAATATGCCACAACTAGGGATGACCCGGTGGATCATGGTGATTTTCAGCACTGGGTGTGAGCAAATCATATCAATTCTATGGAATTTACATAATATTTCAAGTTATTTCAAAGAATAGTATCATTTTAGTACAAGCAAATATCATTATATCATTGTGACATCTTAGTAAAAATAAACTCAGTGTTGTGTATCAAGCAGAAAATATACAGTTACCAGCTAGAATTTTAAAACATTTCAGGAAACGTCAGGAAATTCTGAGACAGTGAGCATCAAAGTTTGTTTTCAGCCATTTATTATAATGTAATTTCAATATTCAACATAACTTAACTCAGTCCATTTAAAATGCCCATGGTCAAATTATACAATTTAAAATATTTTCTTAAGATATTTTTCCTATGACATCTTATTTATCATACAATTTAGCTCTCGGCCTGATGCTCATCTCTCTTTAAAGAGTTCATTTACATTGGTGGGGGGAGGGAGGTGGGGGTGCAAACTCACCCTGTCTCTCTAGAGCTTCTGTAAGCCTGAGCACCACCGCTGGGGTTTGGTCAGAGAGAGCACACTGCTCCACAACATCTCCTTTTCCAAAAGAGCCTGTCAGAGATAGGGAGACATGAGAAATCCCACCGGTGAGACCAAATTCCCTGTTTGGGTGACTGCCTGTAAACCCACATCTCATCTTTCCTTGGGGAACGGTTAGATTGTCATATTCATGCAAGCACGGTAGATATTCAACATGCAAACACACACGCACACAAGAAATTCTAGGAAATACATCTTAGTACACTCAATTCAATTTTTTCATGCGAGTTTTATTTAGTTAAATTCAAAAGCTTTTAAACTCACTGTTTAATCTTTAAGTATATGGCAATAAAAATTCAGTTATTCCCATTACCTTAAAATATTACTATATGAATTCACCAAAATATTGATGTATATATCAAATACATTTGCTGCATAAAAACATATTTTTTCCTTACATAAACGTAAAAAATATTTAAACATTTTTTAAAAATTAACTGTTGAATTTTTACTCAATTATTTTCATATTTCCACTGACAATTTTTACAGGGTACATTAAAAAAAGCCAAATAATGGAGTAGTAGATCTGATATTATAAACAATGGAAAGATGGTTCCGAGCCCATATAAATCTTTATACAAGAGCACTCATATGTGTTGAGAACCCATGGGGTGTCCATGAGGGGTCTGGTTTTAAAGGCCACGCAGTAACCCAAGCAGTGCTGTTCACTTTTAGAGCACCATGTCAGCGTCACCTTGCCGGTGTAATGTGTAATGTACGTGACAGCACCCTTACATGACACCCTGCCTCCACCCTACCGGGGTGCTGACCGGGTCATACATTGCACAAATGTGAGAAACTGGTAGCTAGTTGGATATGCCACAATAGGAGTTCATTTGGTGGCCAATCTGATTACTGTGGGTAAGTCAATATGACCATGTTAACTAGGTCACTGGACATTAATAAGGACAGACTTATGTTTACAGAATTCAAACATTATGTGGAAGCAACTTAGTCCATTGGATAAAGACAATGAGACAAGACAATGAAGATAAGTTATAAGATGTGGCACATGCATGTTGTATTGTTTTGCACAGCAAGTTTTCCTGGCTCAAACTGAATCCCGTAGGAACACTAGTTTTAATTGAGGAGTGTTGGTTTGGTTTACAACTTTCTTCACACTATCTTCTTTGTTGTTTTGTAGAAGAAAGAAAGTCATATAGGCTTAAACTGTCAAGAGGTTGAAATAACACAATTTTCATTTTCATTCTCTCCACATTTAAACGTCTATGGCTTTCTTTTAAAGAACACAAAAATATATTTCCCTTTAATTTTTTTCACACATTAGAAATGAAGGGGTGATGCCCCTGTCTGTCTTACAATTTTCTTCAAATTGTTTTCTTTATTGTTCTGTCGGTGAGTGAATTTTCACAATTATAATGTTTGGGTTCACTGTCACTTTTTAAGATTTTTCGAACAAACAAAGCACTTGAGGTTGGCAGATAAATCAAGCCAAATCAAAGAAAAAATCTGTTGTATTCAAATGGTATACTTTTCTTTTACTGGAGACCACAAATAAAGAAATATAAAAGAATGTGTTAAATAACAGAGTCCCCATTGACCTCCATTGGGTAAACGCAAACAAACAGAGACATTTCTCAAAATATTTTCTTTGCTGAAAAGAGAGTATTATGCTTGTGTCCAAACCAAATGCGCTTCATTGTGTTCCTTATCTCACTCAAGTTAAAAATCTTTCATCTTTGCATTCCCAACCGTGAGTTTGTGTCTTTGAATTAACAATATATGTTATATCCTCATTCATATTGTTTAACTTGTTTTTGCTGTGAACACAACATTATAGGTTTTAAAAAACAGGATACATAAATAAAAAGGGCCAAATTAAACAAACAAAAAAGTTTAATTCACAATCCATTAAACTAAAAAGGGATGTGCATCCTCAGCTTGAATCAGCATGACGCTTCTGCATATGTGATTTGTAAGGCCACAGAGTGACATTTGGACAGATAACCAATCCATTTGCATCACATTTCCATTGGCATAATTGCGTGCAGATGAGAAATTCCGTTGTGAGTGTTTTGACGCTATTACGAGAGGAATGAGGTGCATGAAAGTGTGGCACTCGTGTAGAGCTGTTTACAGGCCCTTGTGAATTAGCGTCAGCGACAACACTCATTAGCACTGATGTGTACCACCCGCTAATGTCTACATACATCCTAGTGCTATATCTCTCTCTTTCCTCGGGTAATTAGGAAATGGCTATTTATTTACTAGAACCTCACAAACAAGCTTTTGTTGACAGCGGGAATCTTTGCGTTTTGGACACGTGTAATTGGTGTTTTAATCTGCACAGTAGAGGCCCTTGCAGCACCCCGCTGAAATTTTCACATGGGAGAATCGTACTTAAGTTGGAGGTGGTGATGTAACTAAAATTTTGTTCGCTTAAAGCAACAGATTGCCGAAAAGTACTTATTAATTCAACCACATATCATTTAAAACCGGCATGAGTCTCTATCTACTTCAGAACCTAAAAAGATACTTTGAAAAATATCTCCCGTAGAGTGGAAATAAATGGGGTCCGGTGTTTGGTTAGCTACATTCTTTGCAATATCTTCTTTTGTCATAGTATACACTCAACTGGTGGTGATTAAATCGTGCAGAATTTAGATTTTCTGGGGACCACTCTTTTAAACACTATGAGAAAAGTTACTGGAAATAATATAGTTGATGCTTAGGAAATGAGAAAAAAATCAGGTGATCGCAACCAAAAAAAAGATTAATGAAAAGTACCTCTGAGATGCAGGTGGCACAAAGACTTTGGGGGTTTGGGATTACACACGTTAACGGCGGAGCGCATTGGTATTCCAACAACACACTGCACATTTAATTGCTCAACATCCTGCTGGTTTCTATGGACCTCGACAAGCAACACCCTATGAATGAACAAACAGGTCAGAGAATGGTGGGAGGAATCATAATTCTCTCCGACTTCCTCTTACCCTCCCTAGTCCCCTTTGTTTAGGAAGCCTCACATTGCTTAATTGTTAGTGCGTTGCCGCTGTTTGATTTATAAGACGAGAGATTAATGCCGAGCTGTGCTCAAAATGTCAAGTGTACCCATTCAGATGGGTATTTCGATGATTTATGTTACTCAAATGCTTAATTGGTGAATTGCAGTTGTATGAAAATCATAAAATTCACCATGTCAATGATTTTCTACGTGATTTCTGGTAGTCAATGTTGACATTCGAAATCAAAAAAACAAACAGGCCCCTAGACCAATAGAGTCTCACCCCCTTTCTGGAAGACCCTACTCTCACCTTCGTTGTCTGTCACTCTCAGCTAATCATTGGCTGCACGATTGATTTTGGACGCGGACTCGACTCTAAAACGTTGTCTTAAACATTTTTTAAACATTTATATAAGTCAAAGACCCTGCCTTTAACACCAAAACAAGATTAGAACTGGTGGTATAATAATCCTTTGTTTATACAGCAACACTTATAGAAATGTTAATGTTGCCATTCACAAAATCTATGACCTCGTGACACCTGAAACTAAACAGTTCACTGAAATATGAAAACTGTCACCATTAACCCACTCTCAAGCTGTTTAAATAATGTATGGATTCTTTGTTTGGCTAAATTCTAAAAGAAGATATTCTGAAGAATTTGAAAGACAGAACGGTTTCGTTGACCACCACACACCATACTACATTATAAAAATATTTCATGTTGCTTCGTAAATATCGTAAAAATAAACAGTTAAATTAATTGAAATAGATTTTATAACATTAAATTGATTTTCAGTAAAAACTCTTACTTTAATTTATTATAAATCCAATATCATAATTAATTAATAAATAAAATGATGTTTTACACTATGGAAAAAGGTATTAATTTAACAAATATTTATTAACATATTTACATACAACCTTTTTACTTGCAAATACACAAAATTTAAACACTATATTTATACATTTTAAAGCTTTTAATGTACCATTTTTTGTGCTCAATTGTTTCAGATGAAAACACAGTTAATTTGTATTATTAAAAAAATGTATAACAGACAACAGTGACGAAGAACCTTCTGGTTACAAACATTCTTTTTAATATCTTTCAAATCCTAATAATGCATACAGAAGCATTTGTAAGAGCCTTAACCTGAACAATATATGAACAAGTCAAAGGAAAATGTATTATACTGTATATAATTTTGGAGTGTTTGAAATGTCTTTGTACAGCAACTATAAAGCCCAAGATCATACGTCAGCGGTTTCTGCAACCACACTCACTATATACTATACACAAATTGATTTAATAACAGTAATTAGGGCTTCCACAAGACAGCAAGTATGCTTTGCATTGACTGCCTAGGTTGAGATGAAAGTTTTTTTAATTCCCAGTAGTGTAGTGGAAGCTATATGCAGGTATATGGTGTATACCCACTTCCAAATCCTTTCTGATGGGCAGAAATCCTTTCTGACCTTGGCCCTATGACTCCATAGATGGCCATCCTAGGGTTGCATAGACAGGGGGTGCAGTTTTTTAATATCTCACAGTTTAAATTTTTTTTTCCTATAATATTAACGGTATTATTGTTATTCTTGTCATTATTATTATTACTATTATTATTATTATTAGTATAGATGCTTGACTTATCATTATTCTTTAACTATTATGAATACATGTATACTGAAATTTAAATAAAACATAAAAAATATATTTGTATTATAGTATACTATAGTGGTCCTCCTCTTGATCCCCAAACCTCCTTTTCTAGGAGTTTATTTCAAATAAAAATTTTACTACTACTACTACTACAATTACAACTATCGTTATTACTATTATTCTTGTTCCCTTTTATTATTTTCGTCACCCGTTTACTACCCACTCATTTACAATAATGTGGGTTTTATGCTGTTATTACTATGACAATTTCTAGAATAAGTTCCACCCACACCCTCCATCCGTCAATTTTTGTTAATAATATTTTATTAATCCTTTTTATGCTTTTATATTAATTTGATCTCTCTTGAATTCTTGAATTAACAAAAACACACACAATTAATCCAACTAACATATTTTGTCTTGTATTTTCACTAACAAATCCTCAAAATTTTAAAAAAAGTTTTAAATGAAGAAGAGTACATAGCTGCGACAAAGGGGTCTCATAACATGCTCGTAAACCCGCTGCTGTGGTTCCCTTCAGTAAAGTTAATCAAAGAACAAAAGAAAATAAGAATTTAATGTGTTTTCTAGCTTAATTTCCTCTGCATTTAATGCATTAAGCAGTAAAGACTAAAAGTTTTATATAACTGTATTTAATTTTGGTATATTTCCTAACTGGTAGACACGATGACTGTCATAACAGGTTTGATTAGCAAGTAAAATTATAAGTTAAAAGACAAAATTAAACAATGTTGGCATTCATTCATACACTGATGGTGTTAAGGAATGTTTTGTATCTATATGAATTCAGAGATTATCAACTATTTATGTTCTATAAAAGAGCTTTTTCCTTAACTGGGTTTTATTTCTTCATTAACAATACTAACAATAATTAACAATAATTGGTCATATTGAAAGCAAAGAGCATCCCCCCCAGAAAAAATCTGCTTAGGGCACCATGAAAGCTTGGCCCAGCAGGTACACCTGTACTGTGGGTTCTATTGATACATAAGGCATGTTTAGGGTCAGTACTCTTTGCAAATAATTAGTAATAAGATATACAAGACTGCATGTCTTACATGTCAATGTTAACCCTTTGGTTGACCTAATTGGAGATATATATATATATATATATATGGCTAAAACTTTATGGGTAAACTTGGTTTGTGTGGATGGCATGGTTTGTCATTAAGTATATTAAAAACACACAATAAACATTTAAAAACATCCTTACCACGGAGGGTCTATAGCATACCCTTGGAAGTCAGATATATGATAGTACAAATATATTCTACATACTGTATGAAGAAAAACTATTCAGAAATCTCAGTTGGTATTTACCACATGTTTTACTGTGTGTGCTTTTGAAATGTCAGTACTTCCCCCTCGATACACGGCAACGTGAGCTCACGTTTACATTTCCACAAATGTAAAAGACCTTTACATTTATACGGTCCGTGAATTTGGTCACAGTTTGTTTGACTCTGTGCAGGAGGTGAAGGACAAATTTCTTTTCAATTGAAGTGATACTATGCGTGTGGTGCTCCGATTAACGTCACTGTCAGAAAACATCACAAAAGCAATTTCTCAAAATGTGAGGCAGATGTGCATGGTTGAGACACACCTATAGCAAGAATGAAGGAACAACAGGGACAGTACAGAACACTTCAGAGTAAAACAGAAGAACTAATACAACATGTTAGAATGACACCAAACATGTATATCTTACATTTTCAAGGTATAGTTCATGCACTTGCCTTCTTTCATATCTCTATAGTTGTATAATGCCAACCATTTCATAACTGTATAATATTCTTCAGAATTGGATATTTTGAAGAATGTAATGTTGAGATGGTTTTGTGTCTATACAATAGATGTGTGCGAATACATCTTTTAGGTTTTGCTGAAGAACTGCGGTTACTTTGAAATGAAAAGAAGTTGCCAACGTTCTGAATATATATTTCTTTGTTTTTAACAGAACAGAGAAATGCATGCACGGTCAGAACAATTTTATATTGAGCAGTTATATAGAGAATGTTCCTTTTTGGTAGGACTGTTCCTTTAATCTGATGGTTACCTGTCCAGGTAAGTTATTAAATCTGCGCACTGTAAAAAAACAAATAAAGTAGTGCCAGAAAATGACCAGTACACTTCCTATTTATTTACAGGACATTTCTGCTAAGTGTAAAACACGGGTGAAACAGCTGTAAATATTATTTATGGAATATTCCTTTATATTAATACAGCACATTGTGCCCCATTTTTACAGATTTTTTTACAGTATATGTTTTCATGGTGCTACTTAAAGTCAAATTTAGAGATGTGCCAATCTTATCAAATGTGGTACAATGTACCTAATTTAATCAATCATTCAAATCAAATAAATAAAGCCACTGCAACATTCTTTAAAACGCTGTTTTTTTTTTATTCTATCACACTGGGTAGCCCTACCTATGTTTCATTTATCTACTCCGAAGTCTAGCTCCATGCAATGTGATGCCAGTTTTGACGGCACAACATTGTGCATTTTATTTGTGTTTCATGACAAACAAATTGCTTGTTGCCAAAAGCTTGTTGCATTGTGCCTGGTTTGGTCAGTGTGATTGTATAATGTCAGTATTCTCCCTCAGGGTTTCCTGTTTAAAAAGTATGGTAATTACCTTACAGGTATATGAATACAATCGGAAGATCTGCAATTTGTCAAGAAATACGGCGCTATTGCCTGAAGACCTCTAGGGCAAATACACATCACTTCTTATGTCCATTGTGGATCCAATTATAGCGTTTATGAGTGTAAAGTGCGAGACTATGTTAAAATGTGTGGGGGGGGGGGGGATTGGGGGGGTTCCACTGTCATTGTACAAAGCCCTGAATGTTCAAATCCAACTGCTCAGAAGCCTATGAGATCTTATCCGTTTTCTATTAAAAGGACAGAAAGCAATTTCTAGGATTTTCTCTGCCCGGTATGTGTGTTTTAACTAGCTGCGCTCAGGATGACAGGGAACTTCTGATCGGATGAGCAGTTCTGCACAAAGCCAGTAAGAGTCAGGGTCAGCCAAGTGAAAATTTGGACACATACGTACATAAGAGGGCATATACAAACGTGTACGAGAAATCTTACTAGAATTCATTTTAAATAAATCATTAGGGCTATGCGGTGAAGCACATTCCTGAACACGCTTAGTTCATTTATTTATATTCTGCACGCGTTTTTAAAACAATTGGCTTAATTGGGTCATTCATTTTAAATGTGCCATACAATGACCCGGCCTCTCATTAGGGCAGTTATGAATCCCTGTCACCACTAGAAGGAGCAGCGCTGGCCATTGTGTCACATTGATGCAGATATCAGAGCCTTTGTGTGCAGAATGGACTCATGTGGGATAGAGATTTACACGCTTTGAAAGGACAAAAGAATGGCACAAATCACTGGTGGAATCTTACATAAAGCCCAGCATGTTCAAACGGAACGTATTTAAATATTTACAGTGTAAACACAAAATACATTAAAATCCATTAATATTGCAGATGTTTTATGCCAAGAAAACACAATATGGATTCACTGCTGTTTGGTATAGAAAAAAAGTGTATGTTTGAGGTAAGTTCTATGTACTGTAATGTCGCAAAGAATAGTACACTTCATCATTTATGTATGTCTTTAAACCACTGATGGCTTTCTTTGTTCTTTGTTCATCCATGATGAACATCTGTCAATATTTACATATACTTTATTCGTTGCTAACATGTATGATTTTGTTTTGCAATATACAAAATAAATATTTTGAAATAATTTTGGTAATTAAACAGGTAGGTAACCGTTGATAAAAATTTTAATTGTATCTATTATTTGATAGTAGAAATGACTCTTTTCATTGTTCTGGTCTCTTGATGTGAATATCACTATTGTTCCAGTTTTTTATTTTGAAGGGGTAGTTGACAGCAAATAAAAAATCTGTCAGTCAAAAAAACATGTACAAGGCTTTTTCTTTTGCAGAACACAACAGAAGATATTTTGAAGAATGTGATTGCCAAAAAAGTTGGTCCCATACACTTCTATTGTATGGACACAAAACCAATGCAAGTGAATGGGGACCTGTGGTTTTCTGTGACCAACTTTCTTAAAAGAATAACTTTGTGTTCTATAAAAGAATAACCTTACATGTATGACATGAGGCTAAGTCATTTAAATGCACATCAAAGAGGAATAGTATTTCTAGGTGGCACCAAATATCAGAATAAAACTTCCCCTTTTATATGTTAAATGTATTTCTATGAATACCTTTCCCACCTCCTTAAAATTCTGATGTCAATTAATGAGAAGTGTTTTGTGCACATCCCAACAAAAGCAGCCGTATCTTCCTTGAATGGATCTTCAGAAGTAAAGAGTAGCAATAGTCTCAAACAAGGTCTGAAGTGACAGCCGCCCTGCCAAACTGATAAAGGATTTAGTCTCCTCCTGTAAACCTTTCGAATGTTTTGGAAGGATTTACCTCTCTTTCCTATTTCTCTCTCACCCCTCCCAACGCTTACAGCAATAGTAATCTTCTCTATTACAGTATGAAATTGAAACTCCCTCCTGTTTCTTCAGCTGTTTTGCTGCACCGTGTCAATAAGACCTGTTTAGCCTCTGACCTTGCCATCGGCTAGAGTGATGAAAGAAGCGGAGAGACCTGAAGACCTCCGTCAAGGCACACAAATGTATTCACACAAATGAAGACCTAAATAAGTGTGAACACCAATACAAATGCTACAGAATGTGACTTCCGATGTTCAACTAACACAGACACACACAGAACCCACCGGTACACACCGCACAGTTTTTAATATCTGCAATCCACAATTTATAAATCACGAGTGATAACAGGTGCCACCCCTTGCAACATGGGAGAGATTACCAGAGCTTGTTTCCATTTCACCGGATCGCTATAGATTCTCACACACCTGCACATGCACATATTTATCCACCGTGCATGTGTTTGGAATACTTTATTAAGATAATGGTGAAAATATGTCAGTGAAAATAATTGAATTTAGATGCACTATCCAAAGCAGTTGGCTGGATAGATAGAACCGCCCATCTCTTCCCTCACACCCCCGCAGCATATCGATTATGTGCTCATTGTCTATTCCTTGAGGAATAAGAAAATACATTACAGGAATCGATAGTTCCCACAAATTTTATCTGGTGCACGCAGACCGAGATTAAAATTATGATGAAGTGCTAGAAAGTGATGCCAAGAGGGAGATTGTCAATCTATTCAATTCTGAGCAATTTAGTAAATTTAAACACCAAGAACAACCTTGGAGGGGAGGTGATAGATTACAATACCAAGGATGTGATGTTGCTTGAATTTTGTATTAACATCTTGTTTGCAAAAAAAAACCATAAAAAAAAGACAAGTTAAAAATACAAAGCAACATTCATTAAACTCAAGCTTGCAACACTACAGATCTGTGTAAATACACAAGGGAATGGAAATGAATACATGTGGCTCAGGTGAGGAATCCAGGAGAAAGAGAGGGAAGTGAGTGTTTGGTCTTCCCGAAAAGATGCCACCTGGTAGGGGCCTGGCCTCAGATGTTTTGCCTGCAGCCAATGACAGAGTCCCACTAGAGGGGCGTTGAGCACATGCCTCATCAACTGAAGCCTTCATGAGAGAGGTGGTGTGTGAGAGAATGAGGGATCATAGTAACTAAAACAAGATTTGTCAGAAGGCCAGTTCAAAAAAAGCAATAGGGTGTCAATATTTTGACATAAACAAATAAAATACTGTATTGATATAGTCAGGGTCATAAACTTTGTAGAATTTGACAAATTGCTATGAAATAAGAGAAATAATAAACTAATCCAGTTAGATTTCTATTTCGGACTGTCCCAAAAAAGCTAGATCACAACATGCCTACTATTGTCCACAAATCCATTAAAGGATTTTATACTGTAACAGAAGTTTAAATGCTTCTACTTGATTCGATACTCTACTCTACTCTACTCTACTCTACTCTACTCTACTCTACTCTACTCTACTCTACTCTACTCTACTTCACTCTTCACCACTTCACTCTTGACAACACCACTCCCCTCTCATCCACTTTACTCCTCTCCATAATATACTACTCTGCCTTACACTTGTAAATTCTAGCATAGAATTCTAGGCTAGTGTAGTCTAGTCTGGTTTTGGCTTCTCAATTCTATAATATGCTACTCTCAAATAATTCTATAATACAGTCCACTTTAGTCTAGTCTAATCTGCTCTGGTCTAGTCTGGTCTACTCAGGTATATATGTCTGTATGTTTGTATGGTGTGTGTGTGTGTGTGTGTGTGTGTGTGTGTGTGTGTGTGTGTGTGTGTGTGTGTGTGTGTGTGTGTGTGTGTGTGTGTGTGTATATATATATATATATATATAAATCTGGTTGGTTTTGAGTGGATCCATGTGAAATAGAAGCTCTGGTGGTCTCCGTTTCGTGAACATTAATGCTCACTTACTGCAGTCCATTTAATGACCTGTTAAAGATCTCCTCTCAGCCATGAGGGAAACTAAAGTGTGTGTTTGTGTGCTACAAATATATTCATTCATAACTGCCTGGATGTGGCCAACCGAGGCATGCATAATTAAGAAGAAAAGGGAGATAAAAGCGCACTGAAGTTATTTTTTCCCTCTTGATGTAAATGTGTGTGATTCCAGCATGTATGCATATTATACATGTGGGGTCTCAGCCTGTGTTTGTGTGTCAGACTGTTTGGTTGTCTCCCTCACAGTTACTTGGAGACTAAAGTAAAAGACAGCAAATGTAGGCCAAATCTTCCCTGCTGGCCACTAAATATTTATTACATTACACATCCAAGCCCCGCAGCTCAATAACGCATATGAAATACAGACAAATCCTGCATTTCAAAAAGACGTAGGGTGCGTGTGTGTGTGTGTGTGAAAGAAAGTGAAAGGGGAAATGTAATTTAAAGGTTGATTACAAAACTGCAAGATTGAAAAATGGGAAGAAATAAGAGATTTGATGTGTGTGTATGTGTGTGACCAGAGGGATACTAAGCTCATCCATTTCTTCTGCCCGTTCCCATGGGTGATAAGCTATGTAATGATCAAATCTAATGCATAACATACTATCTCTAATCTATACGTTGCATACAATGCAACAGAAAGATTAAGAGCTTTTATCCAGCTAAATACAAATGTAATGAAAGGACATAAAAGCAACCTTGAAGACTGTTGTGTGTGCTTTAAAATCTCCTTCTTCACTCAAAGAAACTTTTTCTTTTTGTATACAGTAGCTATTTATAATTGGATAGCTGTGGCTTTTTGGTTGGGGGACAACTGATACTTTTTATTCTGCAGACTTTTTCTAAAGTAGTTAATAGCCTAACTGAGCGTTATGGGTATAAACTTATGAAGCTTCATAATAGCCTTGTGTTGAAGGTTCACTGTTTCTTTAAATTAAATAAAAATAATGATTTTGGCTGATAAATGGGTTTTAACATTTCTGATTAAGATGCAGGATTAGTTAATGATCACTTAAGGCTTCTCCTCTTTACCAGACCAGCTAGCCCACTTTCCATTAAAAATATTTAAATGGTATGCTTGATCCAAAATGTTTACGGATGTATACATTATATTTAATGTAATTAACGCATAAAATTTAACTTAAAAACTGAACACGAACCAAGTTTTACAAAAATTGCCCACCCCCTTACCTCAATGTACTATACTGTGCAGGGTCATAAAAAGAAGACAAAATACAACCCAATTTTAAAGATAAAAGTTCAAGACAATAAAATGTTATGTATGTGTAAATCGACAAAGAATATAATTTAAACATACAACTTTTTGTAGGAACAACAGAAGTAACCCCACATTTAGTATGTACTGGCTGAAGTAAACATAGTGTAGTTATTATAAATTAATAAATAAATAAATATTTTGTATTGTTGTAATAATATTGAAAATAATAATAATTATTATGATAAATGTTTGTTATTGTTGCTGTTTTTGTCATAATTATTATTAATTTATAAGCAGTAGTAATAGTAAATAAAAAATTTAAACAAATCAAAAACATGTTTACTTTACTGTAACTATTACTAAAACCAATATTTCTCAAGTAAAAATTACTTTATCGATTTAATTAATTTATAGCCCTAATTAAAAACTAGAGACAACCATTGCGGAGATACAGTCTACGTCTACGTGTCAATTTATACAAGCACACCTCTGTTAAACCCCCAGCCTATCCCTATGCATACAACAGACTGAGAGCGATCACTATGTGATCCCATCACGGCCACTGACCCTATCACTAAGCACACACATAGAGAGTGTGATGGGGTACGGGGTGTGTGAATCTTCCATGTCTGAGTGTCTTTTCTGACCCCCTACCACAACTCCAGCTGTACTTCACAGATTGCATCTGCTCAGGGGTCTACCAGCACACGCCGACAAATGGCAACTTCCCCACATGATTTACAATTCCTTATCATACACACCTGTGCCAGGTAACCCATTAGTTGCACCCTATCTTTCAAGTGAAGTTGTCCCCCACACTGTCCAACAAACCAAACGAATAAAAACAGCACAGCTGGCGTGGTGAGCGGGTCGGCATACTAGAATAATTGAGAGAGAAATGAACAAGAAAGCAGACGTGCAGATGCGCTGTTTATGTCCACGTGAGTGGATGACACACAGAGACTGGGGTCTACCGGGAAAGCCACGCGTGTGTGTGTTTGTCCTTATTAGTGCAAAGCAGATGTGCAGAAGTAGGGAGCACTAGGCAAGCTGTGAGGAAAGGCCCAGCAAGCCTGTCATTATATTCTGGTACATCTCTCTTGCTCTCCACAGAGAAATTATAATACTAACGGTTGGGACAAACACACAGTTGCTTGTTTAACCCCAGCAACACATGTTGTTTCATATCAACATTACCAGAAGTTACTTTTAGTTATTAAATATTTCCATAGGATTTTGATAGTCGTACAATAGTTTTGTTTGAAGATATCAGGTTGAGGGGATCTTCAACATTTTGAAGAAAGTGTGTTGATGGTTGATGTAATGTTATGTAAATGTTAAAATTTCTTAATGTATAAAAGTACATTTATTATTTTTTATATTCATTTCTTATTACAGTGGATTAGTCTTTATTTCATTTTTATTACATTTGAATAGATTTTATTTTGTGTTTTTATTTTACTTGATTAATTTTCTCTTTACGTACATTTTAATTGGGTTTACCGTACATTAATATATTGTACACATGTTTATTTTATTTTACATCCTTTTTATTTCACTTTACCTACCTTATTTCACTTTTCTGTACCTACATTATTTTACTTTACTGTCCTTAACTTTATGAACCAGTGTCCGAAACATGATTCTTCCAAGTTGTTTTGATGTTAGTTCTGTTGAAAAAGTCCAGATCTTTGAGAAAGTTTTTTTTTACTGTCATTAAAAAATATATGCAATTCATTATAAAATGAATGCCTGTATGCAATTAACACTCAAAATTGTTTTTAAACTTAATGTAATTTCTTTTTTAGTTAATTATAAAGAAATAATGGAATTTCAGTATTTCTCGACTCTGGTACATGACCTTTTATTGTTGAACTGCATGCACTTGATCTGGGAAAGATTCATAGAAATTTAAGACATTCTGTGAAATGTACAGTGTACCTATATCTTTACATCCCAGAGACTTTCAGATGTTACCACACATAAATTTATTCTCTGCAACCAATCAAAGTCAATCATAAAAAGACACATGCCACACAGACTTCTGGGATCACAAGGTAGACCTAATTCAATCTGCCTAATTGAATCCGACTACCTAAAGAATCTCGTTCCTGGAAAGTCACTGCTTGAAACACATTACTATAAGGTGAACCAAATTGAAAATGTTGATGTTTAGAAGGATTGCACTGAGTTTAATCATTTTGAACAAAGATAACTACACTTTTGCTTCTTGTGTTAGAGGTAAAAGTGCATAAAATAACTGGTTAAAAGACTAAAAGTCATCCACATCAAAATTCTGCTGAAAGCTCTATTTGTGCTGTAAGTGTCCCAAACAGGATGTAATAACAAACGTTAAAAAAAAAACGTTCGACTCATGTGAAAACTGAAAATCAATTGTAATTAAATAAATCGTTCAACAAAGCAGTTTCTCCGGAGTTAAAACAAGACCTCGGCTGCCCTGCAGTACCATACCTACATGAAATGTTGTAATATTTCATAGTTAAAGGGCATAGCAGGCAATTCTCTGTGCGCAGGTCACACTGGACGAATGAAATGTGTTTTTCTTTCTGTTGTGAGTGGGGTGTATAGGGAGTTGGTAAGATGGAAGAGGTAATGATGGCTGAAAATAAAACTAATACAGCATACCTCCTGCCCTTTAAGGGCTGTTGAACTTATCGTATCTCACTCCAGTAATGCATCTCAGGCCATCATCGTTTAATAAACAGTAATGGCTCACTGTCATCAATGACTGAGGCAATTCTGTCTGATAATAAAACATTAGTGTCAGGAGGATGCGGTCATCCCACATCTGCGCATTCTAAATTACCTCGGACATCGCAGTGAATATGGATATCAGGATATGATGTCATGGTCTAGGGTTAATGCTTTAATAAAAACTAATCAAAAAGATATACAATATGCAATATTTTGTACCGTGCTACTGAGTTTACAAAACATGTGCAAATATTACTGTTTTATTACTTAAAAGTAAATATAAACTGTCTAAAAAAGTCTGAAAAATTTCATAATTCATATTTTCAGTTATTTTGACCTGTTTCTCCCGCTAGCATTTTCAACAAATATGCGCAAATAGAATTTTTTTAATTGGTAGTAATATTGTTAGAAGTTCACAGAATAAAAAAAAATGATCATGATGATTCTATACCTACATCAGACAGCGAGTGACAAGGAGATAAAGCCATTAAACTCCATTACTGTTCTACAATGCCATTCTACGACAGCAATTAAAATCTGACCACAGTGTTGATATGATGTCACCTTGTGAGAAGGTAGTAATTATCTAATACGCCTTATCTATGTGAGTACAGTTTTTATTAAATGAAGCCTTAATAGACACATTGGTCATTTAGTGTCTGCACTGGTTATTCAAACACTTACAATAGTGTTACAAAAACATGGCTTCAAGAGATTTTCTGCAGCAAGTGAAAAAAAAGCTGCAGAAATAATGTATAGTTCATATGTTTTTTTTTACAAATAACTCATTGATGTGTTTTGACATGCTTTTTTTGATATGGTGTGAATGTTTCACTTATTTATATTTAAAAGGAAGTTAGGGCGCATATTGATTGGCTCCCCCCCTTTAAAAATGTGGAGAATGATGTAATCATGGATGACTCCAGAAACTCAATATTCTACCCCCTCTTTGTTTAAAGTGCCCCAAAAATAGTGATACTCATATTAGTAATTATATTCTTTGACTCCTCAACTATGCTTATATGTCATATAATTTTCAAAGAATGCATTATTGGTTTTCTAATTAACCTTGTTACTTCTGAAAAACACTTGCAATTAGTTCCGGACTCTTTAAGGCCCGTCTCCCAGTGTACTCTGATTGTTCATTAGGTCTAGTCTACTGTAATTGGTCAACTCAACACTCCGTAACGGCTCTCTGACGACACGTCACGGAAGAAACCGGATAATTACAATCATGACATTTGATGTAGTACAAGACATCTAATTTATATTAAAGATGATAACTCGCTTTTTCCCAAACTCCCAAAGGATTCCCAAAGGATTTATAACTTCACAGATCATTTACAGGAACCAACACACGAAAACAAACACACTACTGAAAACTTAAAACCCATTTAGTCTGAGGGATACAAATAAAATATTTGGATAAATGTCACAATAGTTTTGTGAGAGACAACAGAATCCAATGTTTCAATGTCAAGATATTTCTTCAAAATATTTTTTGCTGTTCTGCAGTAAATAGAAAGTCTTGCAGGTTGAAATGACACAAGGCTATGTAAATGATGAACAAAATCTTTCCCCTTTCCAAGTCAACCATGGAATGGTCAAGGACAATTCACCCTAAAATAAAATTCTACCTGCCCTTGTTTCATTTCTTCCATTGAGTAGAACATAAAAGAAGATATTTTGAAAAAATGATGATAGCTAAAAAACATTGGTACCCATTGACTTACATCATCTTAATTCAGTTGACCAGAAGATCCAGACAAATCAGCATTTACATAATTTGCAGTTCTTGCCAGAAAATTAGGTGACAATCTTACTTCCCCATAGGTAAGAAAAGGATGAATCCCATTTGGAAGCATCTCACGCTTGGAAATGGACCGGAAAATCGTGCTAAATTAGACATCACATTGAGATGTTATGTGTGAGACGGAATCTCTGCGGGGAAGGTGATATTAACACCTTTGTTTAGAAGCTCAAATAGCACACAAAAGCACTATGGAAGTATGCAGTGATCGTTCATGTTTGTGCAATAGTGAGTTATGCATTAATGTGTGTTATCATGAGCGACACAAATCGTTGTCCTGCTTCGCTCATCTCTCAGCAGCACTCGACTCTCTTCCCTGTCGTCACATTGCAGTTCTGCTCCCTTTGTTAGGAAGTGAGCCGTTAAACTTCTCTTTCCTCACTTACTTTTCTAATCGCCTCCCCGAAGAACGGCTCCTTCAGCTAAGTGCACTCTGTTGACCTCCATCTCCACTATTTACCTATGAATTCGGTTGAGTAGACCTGATATCTCTAGCGGTGAGAAAAGAAAGAAAATATGCTGATGATGTCATTTAAAAGTGATTATGGGAACCACATTTTAAGGGTCATGGAAACAGGGTTCAAATGGAGGAGGAAAGTGGTGTGTTAAATATATTTGCCATCAGAAACAACATTTTTTATAAAATACACCTCATGGAACAAATAATTTTTTAATTCTTTTTAAAACTGAAAGATATTTTCTTTTAGGTTTAGTATGTAGTAACAAAGACGTTTTCTTAATAGAAATTAAAGTGATGATGATTTTCAATAAAAAATGAAACTTGATCATGATTTACTCTCCCTTGTCTTTCTAAAGCTGTGTGACTTTCTACTGCAGAACACAATAGAAGATATTTGAAAGAATGCACTTGCATTGATTTTAATTTATACAATATAAGTAAATGGGTGCCACTGCAGTTCGGCTAGAAACTTTCCTATTATCTTTTTGTGTTCTAGGGAAAGAAGAATGACATTCAGGTTTGAAATGACATTTCAGAATTGTCATTTTGGGTTAACTAATACTTTAATAGCATTGAGAATGCTTGTTTCCATTAACAATAACATGGAAGCAATTACATCTCAGTAAAAAAGTTCCTAGTTAGGTAATTTACTAATAATCTTTATAAACTAAATACAATTTTTAATTATTGATTTTATTAGATTTTGAAACGCACAAAGATTTTGCTCCAACATGGTTATAAAACAAGTCCAACAATCACAAATTGGCTAAATATCAAATATTTCCCCTCATTGCTTGTGTTTAATCTCATAGCTATTTATAGGGTGACTGATTCATATGAATTGGACAATATGAATCGTACAACATATAAAGAACCCCATATAAAACACTTTGAAATTCAGTTGAGATTGTGTGGGTGTGTTTGCACTGTAACCTGATGAATGTGACCAAACTGGCACAATAAAGATTGCTTTGTCACATGCTGTCTATTTGATTAATATAAAGTCACAGAAAGAGTGATGACGGTTGTATAAAGAATAGAGGAGAGAGAGATACTGTAGGTTCACACCAGCCCTCCTGTGCAGATAAAACAAAGCAGAGCTTAAAGCATCTCCTGGGTACACCGAACACACACTGAGATGCGACAATACGCATCTCCAGCATACTCCAGCTATGCTCATCCGCATGCAGGTGCACATGCACCTCACAAACAAAGATAATGCACTCACACATAACACGAGAACTCCCTTGGAGTGAAAAGACAGATTTATCAGCGGACGGCCGAAAAAAGGAGGCATGCAATTAAAAAGAAAACTATCCCCCAGAGCCCAACCTGTTTCCCATCCGACAGCCCACTCGTTCACTCCTATCCTGGGACATACGGGCAAAGGGGCACGATTAGAGAAATGCCACCACAGCTTATCAGTAACGACTTCTCTATTCACTTTAACTGTGCAGATCATCTTCCTTATAATTAAGATAAGAGCCAGAGGATGTTGATGTGATCTATCATATTAATCTTTCTCTCGCTTTCTTCACAGAACTAATTTCTCAGGGACTCAGATATATTGTTGATATTGTCAAATGTGTACTTATAGTACAATTAATACACAGTAAAGAAAACACATAGGGTCAAGTTGATAAAAATGCAGGGAATGTTATACAAAGAGAGTGGGAAAAGGTTCATTAAAAAAAAAATCAACCTCAAATTGTTCCAAAACTGTATAAATCTCTTTGTGGTTTTAAACACAGAGGAAGTTATTTGGAAGAATGTTAGCAACTGATATATCTGGGGCACCTTAGATTACAATTGTATTTTTTCAACAATGCTAGTCAAAGGTGCCCAAGCAATCTCAATTGCAAACATTACTCCAGATATCTTTCTTTGTGATCACCAAAAAAGAAACGCACACAGGCTTGGAACAACTTGAGGATAAATTATTAGAACATTTTAATTTCTGGGTGGCTTTCAAATAGGTATTTCACCCAAAACAACTAATATATCCCACCCACATCTCATTCAAATCATATATATTAATCTTTACTCTTTGGAACAAAATAAAAGATGTTTTAAGAAATGTGACAGCAGAGCACATAAGCCAATGTTATTCAGTTACTACTTTTGTATTTTGTGTATTATTAAAAGGTTTGACATGACAAAGAATTATCTTTTTTAGCGAGTGTTGCTTTAAAGCTGCAATCTGCCACCTCTCGTTGAAACATTTGCAGGATACTCAAGTCAAATTACATTAAACCGACATTTCCCACAAAATCCTACCTGACAGCTCAAATATAAATCATTATTATATGCATACTGTCAAGTATAAAAAAAAAAAATCAATATCTGATTGCGTTTAATCTTTAAAGAATTACAGATTTATTAAGACTGATTCCAGCACGCATGATAGTGTCAAATAATATCAAATAAGTAATCAAATATGCATTTGCGTTCAAAGCGTTCAGTTCCCTTGACTAAAGTACCATGAGATTAGAGTGATGTACAAGATAAAAAAACTGTCACATACAGCCACTTCAATTAACAGCCTGATTTGATTGCATTGTCTCTCTCTCTTTGTCTGAAGCAACTACACCTGATGACCTGATGAGAAAAGTTAAATGAATTCAAATGAATCCTTCTCTGGAGAAATAACTGTAATGCCTGTATTAATATTCATTTTAAAAAAGCGAGCACAGATTTTCATCTAATCCAGCATCAAGTCATCGTTCTATTGTTACCTGCACCACCACCATACAATGCCGCACTTCCAATGCAGGCGCAGAAACAAAGACATCCCATTCCTAGCTTGCGGCACACAGTCAAAATAAACATCTTATCACGGCAATGATGTAAAAGCCACATATTAGTTTTGGAAATGGATTTATAAAATTCACAGTTCAGACACTTAGATAGAGAAACACACTCGCACACATACAAATAATGCGAAACGTGTGGGAGATAGAGATAATATCCCCTTCTGGCTTGCTAAAGCCCAGCTTATCCTTTTCTTACCTAGGATTCACTCTATATTCCAACATCTAAAGGGAAAACACTGGAACACATGCTTATCATTACCAGAACGAAAGGGCAACACACATTCTGAAGTCGTTTTATTTGCTTTTTATGGAGAACAAAGTTTCTTGACATTTTTTTACAGACGTAGATTATGTTTCCTTCTTAATGCTTAATGCAGTTAACTTGCCCTGTATTCTGTATGGGGAAAATGACAATGGCAGTAAAAACTGTTGTCCTACATTCTTCAAAATATCTTATTTTGGTGTTAACAGAACAAACCAATTGAAAAGTACTTGTTTTCTACTATGATTGTCACTGAAGTCCAAGAACTGCCTGGTTACACCCAGATATTTATTCTGGGAAAATTTTCACACAAAAATAATTACATTTTAAAGCTTTGAAATTAAATAAACAAACTCTTTGTATTATGTAAAAAATGCATAAATCTGATTTACTCAAATAATAAAATAAAATATTAGGTGTTTATTACAAATATATATTTATTAGATAAATACATTTTTATTACATTACTTAACATAACTTACATATATAATATAACTAAACTTAAAAAATATATTTTGAGAAATGAACTGTTGGACTTTATATCAATTATTTAAGTATTTTTTAGTGAACAAAAGATCTATTAAATGTTTTTAAAAGATTTGATTAAATTATTATAACAGTTTTTTTGTGATATTTTCTAAGCCCCCATGAATAATGCTTTTAAAGCGTATAAGATTTCTTCCATATCTTCAGAGACAGATATATATACACATGTTAAACAACTTAAAGGTGATTTTTAATTTGGGGGAACTACTCTTTGAATTGATGTTAAATTTTTGAGTTTTGAGCCACATAAAAAGGCAGAAGGTGTACTAATTGGTCCCAGTTAGTCAAAACAGAAAACAGAAATTAACGACAGTTTTATTCAATGTATACCATTGAAGAAATGACTCCCAGCCTCATCTTCTTGAATCAACTTGAATATTGTTATGTATTTCATTTTGTCAGTTTGATTGGAGCCTTTTTTTTTCAGGTAGCGATTACAACTCGGGGACATAAATCATTTGTTGGACGGCAAACAAAGAAGGCTATCTCTCTCTCTCTCTCTCTCTCTCTCTCTCTCTCTCTCTCTCTCTCTCTCTCTCTCTCTCTCTCTCTCTCTCTCTCTCTCTCTCTCTCTCTCTCTCTCTCTCTCTCTCTCTCTCTCTCTCTCTCTCTCTCTCTCTCTCTCCTCTCTCTCCTCTCTCTCCTCTCTCTCCTCTCTCCTTTCAACCAAGTGATTAATGGAACATAAAACACATTCATCATCGCTAATGTCGCTTTCCTTAAGATGCAATTTGTGCTGACCCGAGAAGAAAACAAAATGATTATATATATTCTATATTGATATAAAAGTCTACATCTCCCACCAGAGTCAAAGTCAAATCGGAAAACAGAAAAAGTCGCTTTGTTGCGTGTTTGTTTTCAGCTGACCATTAAACAACTATTAGTCCTGGAAGGCCAATGCTTGTTCATCTCCCAGATTTAAGCACAGCCTCGCAGTTGAACATCAAGTTGTGCACTTCAGGATATGCGTTGTGGCTTTGACAGAGAGGAGGAACTGATCATTGATGCCAGAAAGCATGTAAAACAGTCACAGGTTCATGGTTTCTTTTTGGTGTGTGTGTAAATTGTGGCATGGTGTCGGCCTTTTATTCCTTCTTGCACTTTCTATTCCTCTCACAGGGCAGAATTAACTAGGTTGTCAGGAGGAAGACTGCACTATCCATTAACCTCTGCCCTCATGCCCCCCGCTGCTGATGAAAGACATAACCTGCATCACATGGGGGTCACTTCCAACCGCGGACACTAGCTTTCTCTCATGCGTGCAGTGTCCACTCCGTATCTTTATGGTCCTTTATTATGTTGCTTGCATTGTTGATGTAGTTCTCGGAGTAGAATAATAATAGAGGAAATAGTGACCATCTATGGAATGAGTTTGAGGCTTAGTTTGAGTTTAAAATTACTTTGTTTATTGGTTTTGCTACTGCACAAAAAAATGACTGTGAGTTTTCGTGTTGCACAACCTGGTAAACCTCAAACCACATTGACTATTTATTTAGTTTCATCTCACTTCGAAGGCTCAAGTTTGAGTCGTCACATATAGAAGTCAGGCACATGAAAAACTAATGCAAGCGCTGGAAATGTGCTATTTTTAGACAAAAATAAGAGCCCACTTAGGTGACGCTGTTGTGTTTGGGGACTAAAAGGTAATGGAGTCAGACCTGAACAGAATAAAAATGTTGGACCCCATGTTCTCACACTACAGAGATCAAAGTTTACATAATTGTGAAATATACAAGGATCTGAATGCGAACTAGGGTTAAGAGTGATGAGAGATGGATTGAACCGTCAGCCTTCAGGTGGGTACCATAGTGGTCGCGTGATGCAGGTGGCTGGTTGGTATATGGAGACGGTTCTCTTTGTATTATTCACTTCTCCTCACGTCAGCATTTTAAGGGCAGACATGACACTGACATTGCATCTGTTGTTTTTGACATGTTCTACCAAGCCCAATCTGTAAAAATCATGCGTACAATGTGTATCCTTCCAGGACAGTGCGTGTTCGACAGACAGAGAAAGAAGAATTATGTGTCCGTATGACTAAGTGAGCATCTGTGATAAAGACAGAGAGAGAGAATAAAGGTTGCGGGTTATGTGTGTGTGTGTGTGTGTGTGTGTGTGTGTGTGTGTGTGTGTGTGTGTGTGTGTGTGTGTGTGTGTGGGACAGAGTGTTTATGTAAGCCTTAATGTGTACATGTTTGTCAGTTTCACTCAGCTGGGGTTGTGATTCAGGCCTGCAGGGAGAGGCTGGCTTTCAGTCTCACAGGCCACTGCATCACCGATTACATAAAACACTTACAGCAGGGAGAATAAATATGGAGGATGAAACGTGTTCACAGATATCATGAAACTTTTCTGAAGTCGTATCTCACTTTTGTCTCACGTATCAAAGGCCAGAGTGAGGAAGACGAGAAGAAGCAGAGCAAAGATTAATGGAGTGATGAGAAATGAATGTGAGGGGAAGAGAGAAAATTAGAAAAAATTTAAATTATTTGCAAGAAATTGAGAAAAACAAAGTTAGAGAGGTGAAAGAGGGAAAGAACATTTATTAATCCTTATTTTAGTTCATGTCAAAAGTTATTTATATTTATTCATCGTGCAATAACTACTGTTAACAGAGAAAATTTTTGATTTTAATAATGTATTAGTCAATGACTAAATTTATGTAAACTAACATTATTAAAAGCTGTAATCCGTATTGTTCATTTTAAGTTCATTTTTGTGAACACATTCAGTAATTTATAACTAATATTACCTTCTTTGAAAGTGTTACCATCTAAAATAAGATATAGTAAAATAAAATTATAAATAAAACTGTAGTCCCTGAACAATTTTTAATACAAAAGATTAATGCTCTATTACTAAGTAGTGTTTTGTTTTGTTTTCTGTAAAATGTTGCATCAGGATGCTAATGTTGTGAGTCCTATTCCAAAGAGACAGAGTTCGTAACAATGCAATGCAAGTGGCATTGGACAAAATCAGCCATCCAAGCATTGTTACAATGTGCATTTTGTGAAAATATTCAAAGAAGCACAGTGAAACTCCAACGACAAAATCTGAAAGCAACAGATTCAAAAAGTAAAACCTTCAAACGCCACAAAGAAACAAAGAACTCCAAAAAACCTTTGAGATCTCCAAAAAACAGAGACAGAAGCATATGTCAAAAGCGTAAGTCAGGAGGAAAAAGGAACTTGAGGTTCGAGAAAGATCGGGACATCTGAAGATAAGAGAATGAAGGTGTCCTTGCCTGAGGGTGTAACTTCGTGCTTTGTTGTGATGGCACAGCGAGGAAGAGCTGAACAGGCGTACGGTCCCTAGTATATCTGCTACAGATGGGCAAAGACCAAAGACACATCACACTGCCCTAGTGAGGCACGACCGAAGAGAATACAAAAGACACGTGAAGAAAAAACCAACAAGGTAAAGCAACAGTGGACCACCACAAAGAGATAACACATACAACGACAGAGGAATCGCTCAACGTGGATCATGCTTTCCTCCGGCAGACCTCTAATCCCACCCAAAGTCAGGGCAGAGGTGTAGGGCGACTGTATTTGTGAATGTAATTAACCTTATCGGCGCCGCGCAGCACTGACAAACGCTGCTTATAAGGATAAAGAGTCAGCGTTGTTCTCCAAAGTTCACAGCAAATGGCACCTTGGTACAGGTGTGCATTTCTATGAAAGTGTGCGCTTGGAGGTGTTTGTGTGTTATTTAAAGCACTCCCCACAGACAAATTGGATTAAAATGGGAGGCCACAACCTCTTCCCAGAGGCAACATCTGTCTACGTGAATATTTTGCATGTGATGATCTGTTTGTTTACAGTCGGGCTTTTGAATGTCATTTCATTAGCGTGCGTCGAGCGTGCGCTGGGAACACTGGTCTGCCGATGAGGTAACGGAAAACCGTGCTCTTTGGCTCATTGAGGATCTCGCCTGGATTATCTCCCAGTGTGCTTTAGTCTTTCCTCAAACAAACATCCCTCATCGCTTGAAACTCGTTCAGTGCACCCCTTTGGTCTTTACTCACAGCTTAAGCACATTTGTACAAGAGACAAAGTCCTTTAACCTACATCTACATATTGCAAAACAAATGTTGGTTACAAAAAATCCCAAACTGTTATAATAAAATCTATTACATAACAGCCATTGCCACAAAAGTATAGAACTCTTTAAAGGGATGGGTTTCCTTAAAATTAATATTCTGATCTTAATTTAAACACATGGAAAGATATTTAGAAGAATGCTAGCAACTAAACAATTGGGGGAATCTCAGAACTGTCTGTTTTCCTAAATTCTTTAAAATATGTTAAACAGAGGACAGAAATCTATAAATAAATTGATGTAAAGTAACAAATTAGAGAAATTTCCATGTTTGGATGAACTATCCCGTCAAAAGAATCGTAACATTCCAGACTTCCCCCTTAAGCTTTGAAACAAGTCTTATGTTAAAGTCATAATTCAAATGATGATGTCAAGGTGATGTCATAATTCAAAGGAGAATATCATAATGCTACAACAACTTTGTTTTAGGGTCCAACATGGAGGCCCAGTATATGTTTCACTTTTTAAAAGTATGAAAGACTGTAAATTCTGAACCTTACAAAAAATGAAAAAAGTCATACGACAGAACAATTTCAAGGATGAATAGAGTTTATGCATTCAACAACATGAAAAAATGTAAGTGTATCCAATCACCCAGGGAAATATGGTTTGTGGGCTACATCTGCGAAATGTAAAATAAATATGTGTAGATGTAAAAGGAGAATGGTAACATGTACATTTATTAACACACACACACAAACACACAAACATGACATGATATAAAAACCTAATACACAAAGGAAACAGAATTTTCCAGTATCTAATGCCCGAGGGGACAGCGTCTCTATCCATGCCATATCTGTAATGGGTAATGCATCTGCTTTTGGAGGGATCGTCTTATTTACATACATATTAAATACATATACATACCGCACTACCTTTGCATTCACTGCATTTCACACATGCTATTTCCACCAAACCATAAGCACTTAACAGGAGAAGACATCTGTCTCAGCTCAGCTTGCCTATTTTGAGGATGTTTACTCGCGGGCACTGATGACCTATGTAAATCCTCTAATAAACCTTCTTTTCAAGCCATAGCATTTCGATGTCATAAAATGCTAATAACTGTCTATCTGTACCTAGTGTGACAAACATTTAATGATTCCAGATATTCCACATAACACCGGGCAAGACAAGCCACGCCACACACGCTCACAAAGGGCAAAGATGATGGATATTGGAAACATGCATCGCCTATATACATACAGTTTAACATAATCCATTTTGAACAATGAGAGATAGATTTCTGAAACTGTCTCAATAGGACAACTATTATATATTGCAGTGTCAAACAAAAAAAAGTCAATTAGGATTTCAGAGGAAATGAAAATGACCTATGACACTAAAGCTGCAGGTTATCCATTCATTACAACTTGATCGGTTGTACAATGTAATTCAAGAATAGCCCTTTAAACCAAACCAAAGGTTATTGTTGTTTAATGTAAGACATTTTTAATAAATTTGAAATGCTATGGCACATGCAGTACAAAAGAAAATAGCTCTACCTACATCCATTGCAGATGTTCTTATATAGAATCCATGTTATAGCATTTCGAAAGGGGTGAAGCACTGAAACGATATCTTCTTTGAGCTAATTTTTCGCTCATGCTGATATATTTTACTTGCACGGAGAACTATATGCAAACTTATGCAAAGCAATAGAAATGGTTTTAATCAGGTGGACAAGAGTAATGCAAGATTCACGCAAATATCACGAGTTTGCATCTATTCGCAACTTTGGATTGACTTCATGTGTATTTTTTTCACGCCAATCAATTAAAGAACATATGGCACAACTCTACTTTTCAAAAGAAATGTCTCATTTGGAGACATCATTGGGGCTGTGCGATACTGAGGAAATATGCGAAATGCAATAGCATGCTAAACAATGCAATAAAGATTATACTACCATTTTGTACATTATCTAAGCGAAAAGGAAGCATCCCTACAACTTTTGAAAGTTATAGCTTACTTATCATGGCCTGCTTGCTGAATCACATTTCTGTGTTAAAGAGTGGCGAGGCCTGCCCTTGGTTTGCCCACCATTGCACGGCTGTCAATCAAATGGTTTGGTCTCTAAATCCATAATTCATGTCATCTCAGATGCTCTTAGACAACCACTTAGAGATGTCTAAATTCCCACAAAAGAACTAGTGCAAACCCACAGTAATACACTGTACACGTTTACATGTAGTGTTGCTTCTTTGTTTTTATGTGTAAGGCAGTGATGTTGGACTACCCGCTCCAAAATAGTTAAAAAGAAATATTGTAAAGCCCGATACCAAACACAAAGATAAACATAGGAATATAAAATATTAATGTATAACCCAAGGCTTCTCAAAGTCCGGACCCTGGTCCGCATCCTGACCCGCAGGGAATTCAATCCGAAGCTGCTAGATTGATTTTATGTGGCACTACATATTTATACGACCCTGAAGCACCGATACACCCGATCAACCAAAACTGATGCGCTGTTTGACAGTTGTCATATTAAAACTTTCCGTAGACGCAATGAGACGTGATGAGTGGAGGTGCACGTCTGAAAATGTGCATACCAGAATGAAGGAATACTCAAGTAAAATCCTGAAGAAAACAAACTTTTATGAGGAAGGGAAGAAACATCGAGATTGAATGAACAAGTTCAAGCGGTAAGTTTAAATTATCGGCTAAGTTTAGAATGTTTTAGTTTATGTTAAGTAAACTGAAAGATAATCATCTGTTTGTGTATTAATGTGTTGGCTCTAAAACTAATCCATTCAAGTTTTCTTATTACCCACTCAATCCTCAAATAACTTTATTGGGTCAAATACACTAAGTAACATGCAGTTACCTTCATTTTAATAATCTTGATATTGTAGTATGAGAGTTAAAGTTTATTCTAATATTACATATGCCTGTTCGTTCAATCCGTTGCCTTGCTGAAGTTTATTTATTTATGTCTACATTATTTTTGTTTATTACAAATGCAAACTGTAAGAGGAGAATGTTCACAGGCATAAAAGACTCCAGCAAGCATATAATCATTTTAGCAACATTTAACTTCTATACATTGATATCAATAAAGGGTAATAAAGAGTAATACATGATGTGGTGTTAATTTACATTTGGTATGGAGAACCGTAGAATTTTACTAGTATTGGAACCAAGTATTGAAATTTTGATACCGTGATAACACTAGCTCCAGACTTGTGACATTCATGTCAATTGAGATTTGGACGTTTGAAGTAGACTTTGAGAAGTCCTGGTTTAACCTAACCAAATCTGTGCCACGCGGTTATTGAAAAGCTCTTATTAAAAAAGCCAATGGCTAATATGCTGATTCTCTTCAAAAATTCAAATTTAAAAATTCCTTTTGAGTTACATGCCATAGCTTTACAATACACCTCTGGCGGCTTTATGAAGGAAAAAAACAAGCCAATTAAAACAAACCCCGAAAATTGGACAGAAGCAATTCAACGACTGTCCCAGAGAGCCTCATTCCCAGTTCAACCCCCACCCTCATCACTTACTTTATTTCGTTAACTCTCCTCTCCACCTGTCATTCGTCTCATTTATCATCACCTATTTCTTAATTACACTTCGTGGGCACGTTTTTCCTTAAAGCACCTTCAAGGGCGATTTAAAGGGCTTATAAGGGATAATGTGACACTTTTGTACACATCCACTTTTTCTGCAGAGCACAAAAGAAAATATTAGAAGAATGTGGGCAACCAAACAACACTAGACCCCATAGTCTGAAATGGAGACAAAACCATCAAGACATTTCTTAAAATATCTTATTTTAGGTTCCACAAAAGAAAGTGTGATACAGAGGCTTTAAGTGACATAAAAGTGTAAATAATAAATAAATGACAGAATTTGTAATTTAGGGTGAAACAATTTACAAAACAAAATGAGTAAATGTAAAAGCCTTGAAATTAAGTAAATATATTGTTACACTTTTGTGTATATGTAATAAAAAAATAAAAAAATATATTCAAAAATATTTCTAAAATTCACCAAGTATATGGGAGTATATTATGAAAATACTTTTGTTCATTACATAAACTTTATATAAATATTTGTAATATTTGTACATTTTGGAGGAAGGAACTGTTGGGTTTTACTTAGATATTTCAATATTTTCCACAGAAAAAATCTATTTTATGTTTCAGTAGATCTTATTAGATCTTAATAGATTTTATTTTTAAGAGAACCATTCCTTAATTAAAAACAAAAAGACTGATTGAAGATGAAGCAATAATACATCACAAGACAGAATAACCTTAAGGCTTTCTGGTTGAAATGAATGTGGCCACAGGAAAATCTCTGCAAAACAGAACACACCTCAGGCACACACCATATTAATGGCTAAGAAACTTATCATCTCTTGACAAAGAGCCAGCTAAGCTCCCTGTCTCACGATATGAGCGTGCAAGCCAAATTAAAGCCAGACCACTAATAGACCGCCAGCTTAGAGTTGATGACACCGCTGCCTCAGTGATCAGAAAGAAAGAATGTGTATCCTACAAATGTTTTCTCTTTTTCCAGAACCAAAAACACGCAGATCCAAACAGGAATGTACACACAGCAGCATGACACAAAGCAGCTCCCCAGCGAAGCGTCATGCAAACTAAACATATTTTAAAAAGGTCCTGATCGGTTACACTCCTTAATCACGCAGCTCTGGAAATGATGCATATCTAATTCGAAAATGGCACCAGAATCTTCATCATACTGCCCGGGACAAATATGCAGCCAGAAAAGTGATTTTCCACTCCATCTCTCTTAATATAACATCATGCAGTATGCTGACAATATACTTGACCCTAACTTTTATGAAGTAAGGACATTTAGTTCTATTGTTCTTTTTTTCTTTGTTAATATATTAAAGTATCAAGCAGCTTGAGGATTTTTTTAATTGGTCTTCTTCACAATCTTAAAATACGAAATGATAACCTAGACATTCAGTGATAAAGCCTGATATTCTCATCTTCTCTCAACTATGCTTTTATTATTTTTATAGATTATAATATTAGAGATGCCTAAAAAGTCATCAATGTTTATAGAACATTTTACTGAAAAAGAAAAAACTAATTTGGAATTATGCATATATACACACTGAAAAAATGGGTTGATTAAATTACTTAATTATGTCACGTATGTCTGCTCCACATGAGTATTATGCTCATTTTTTGTTACTTTTTAATATAATTTGTCTTGAAATTTGAAAAACTTTTCAAGTACTTCCAACAACCAGTTTTTTCTGTAATATTATATTTTTCTGTTTCATTTTTGTCCTTGGTCTAGGACACTATAGTTTTGTGTAAATAAGGATAGCATGATAATTGATACCAATGTAGGGCCAACAAATATTCAGCTTCTTTATTGTTTGGCCAATTCAACCTTTTTATACATCAACCTCAGCAAAACAAAGCATTGCCAGGTAATCTGTTGCCCTATGGTATTATACTAATATTATATACAGTTTCTATACAGTAGTATCACGTATACACTGATATCACAATTTAACTTAATGCAACTTAACGTCTGAATGCATTTTAATGCTTGAATGTATTTGTATATACAATATACATTGTATACATACGAAAGCAGCAGCATTTTATATTGTCTAGAGAGTGCTTATAATACACAGAGTACTAAAATACTGATTCTTTTTAACTTCTATTATGTTAGATTTGTCTACTTCATTTAATGGATATGGATTACTAAAAGACAAGAGAAATTGTAATGGTTTGACTCTGTATGTAATAATAATAGGTCATCTAATTTAAAATCTTAAAAAAACAAATTTAAAAGTTAAATTGTACAAATTTTTCAAAATCGTAATGTTTGACTTTAGTGCATGCAAACACATTAAGAGGCCGATCACACCAAACGTGCTTTCTGAAATTAGACAAGTTTTTTAAAAGAATTTCAAATTGCTTTTGTGCACAGGCTGCCTCGTGTTTTTGATTGACTCTTAGCTCCTTGAGTTGAAAAAAGTCTACCCCGGGCCATCAAGCGCCATTTTTCAATTGTATAGTCAGATGAATGGAGGGATGGGCTTCCAATGTTGTGACGGAAAATTACAGTTGCTTGAAGTGTATGGAGACTGCAGTAATTAAAGAGAAACTTGTTGTGGCTCTCAAGGGTTTATCGAGCAAGTTCAGAACAAGTACCCTCTGCTTGAACATTTTAAATATCAATGTAAAATATCAATTAACAGTAACTAAAGCACTCGTGCTATAACTCTTGACTGACAGGACAGTGTATTCAAACAAAACGCAGTGCGCTGCTCTTTTCAACCAGTCAACAAATAAGCAGCTTGGCATGTCTTGCATTTCCGAACGTTAAAAGCCTGTTTGGTATCATCGGGCTCTAACTGGGCCATTCTGGACAATACAAATGTAAAAATGTACTTTGATTTTAGCTGAATATCTGTTGGTAAATGTTGCTGTACATAAAATGAAATAATCTGCCTTAACATGATTGGCAGGATGCAAGAAGAAAACTTTGGAAAAGTTCAGATTCATCATAACTTTTATATCAAACTCTGTGTGGGTGTGCATTTGTTTGAGCACTTGCAGAATCAGCAATATTCAAAACCTCTTCTTAATAAAATATATCGACGTGCAGTCTTCTGAAGTGATCAATGCTAATAATTGATCCAAAAAGTAGAACAGAGGCCGTATTCACTGACACAAAGTAAAGATCTATTCAACGCAGAGTCCTGTGAGAGTAGAGTAATACAAACTGATTGAATTGACATTCAGCTCGGTCAATTCTATATCTGCTTCTTTCCTATTTACAAAACAAACAATGGCAGCTATACAAGTAAACCGATAATGTCAGGAATGAAAAAAGGAGAGCACTTTGCCCTTTAACTGTAGTTTGTACTGCAATACAGTAGACACGTTTTATACTTCCCTACTTCATATGGACAAGCTTTCCAATGCTCGAATAACACAATTAAACTGTCAATTGTTCGAAAAATAATTTCTATTGTCTTATGTTTAGTTTACAAGTTCTATTGTTTTAGGTTTAACCATAAATTGTGCAAGCAAGAAGACGTACATCACCCCCTCTTCCCATCCATCTGGAGGATGGGAACATCTTGGTGTTCAAGGAGCATTATGGATGTAAGAGGATTAGGATTAATAAGATGAATCTCACTTATACAGACATGGTGTGATTGATAATGAGCTAAAAAAACAATTAGAATGGTTTTCAAGATCTGTCAAAAAAATGCAACCGCACACCCGCAAATCTCTTAACCCTTACTTCTGATTGGCAGGTGTTAAAGTATTAACAAGCTAAAGCAATATCATTAAACTTCCCAAATGTCAAGACTTTACTGGAACTCAGTGGAGGCTGCACCCAAATGAAACGGACTTATTAAATTGGACAGGACGATTCATCTTGATGGGACTTTACCAGTTTACGACGCAGTCCAGCTGTTTGTAAAGGTTAATAGAGACCCTGTGCATTCGCTTCACATCCATATGTGCATGTGCCAATGATACCCTGGGGGTAAACTGTAGGCTGTTGAACTGCGGAACTTATCAAAGCATAGAACAAAGAATGGAGAAGGAGGAGGGTTTTTGTAGCCGGAGGGGACGCAGAAGATGGAGAGATGTGTGACAGTTGAGTTACAATGAATGATTTAGAGGCAGATGCAAAGGCTTCAAGCTATGTGTAAAGACTCGAGTCAGCAGAACTGGGCTCATAGCTCTGTTGGTGGTCTGTAAGTATACAAAGCCTCTCTAGACTTAATGGTTTAGGGGTAAGGATATTCTAATTTGTGACAGCATGTTACCTTTTCTAAATGTAGAGCTCTTGAAGTGAAGTTGATCTAAAAATGAAAATATATGATTTTAAATGTGTAAGACTTTCTTCCAGGATAATTTAGAAGAATTAGAATGTTCGTAATTGGAAAAACTCAATTGCATTGGTTTGTGTCAATACCAGATAAGGTAATGGGTGCCAATGATGTCGGTTATAATCTTCTTCTTTTGGGGGGCCTACAGAGTCCCCCAAAGACTAGAGTCACACCAAGAGAGTCAAACAGGTTTGAAATGGCAAGAGGGACAGTGATCCAAATTTCATTTTTGGGTAAACTTTCACTTTAAATTAAATGTGTCTCCTGCACCATTTTGTTTAAGACATTAATATATATTTTTATAACATGTAATATAACACATGTTACAATATATGATTTAATACATTTTAACATAATGCTTAATTCTACTAATTATACAAGAAAAACACAATTATATTTGATTTGTATAATCAATCATTAATCATAATCTTTTTTCAACTACTACATTATACTGCCATGACAGCATTAATTAAAAAGGCTATATGTGTGACTTTTTTAAAGTCTGAGCCCTGAATAGTCCAGCATAAAAAGCAAGTAAGACCTAAAGGTAAGACCTCAAGAAACTGTTTGATAAAACTCAAATTTGCTATTTTTTTTTTGAAAAGGTAAGATACTAAAACATTACGTAGCCTTCTCTCAATATTCCCCATAGTCTTTTTTCTTACTTGTTTTCCTGATGACTTCAAAGTTATTCTAAAATGGGAAAATACTATACATGAACCATGAGTTAGATGCTAAACATTTGAACTGTAGTGCAAGATGAATCATTTATGTCTTTAATCAATATACCAAGAAGACAAAGGCCGAAACATTCTCAGGAGTGATTCATAATGTTTGATTCTGGGCCAATTTCGTCTAAAATTTAACGCCCACTTTCATGATTCAGTAGATGACCTCAAAGCCTTCAAAAACAGCGGTGAAAAATATACAAAAAAAGTACAGTAAGATGAGTAACATAAGCATCATATTTTTTCCACATGTTTTATGGAACATTATAGACAGAGTTAGAGAACACCAAATTCACTATGACTAAAGAACAGTACATGCTTATTTCCCATAAGTGTAAGAAATTCAAAGTTGTCTTTGAGAATAGTAGGAGGGATTCTGGGCAACTACATCAGGTTGTAAGCAGGTAGAGACATTCGAATAAACTTTAAAATATAACACAGTAATGAATAGCTCTTTGGCAAGTAAAGTCAAGTTTATTTTTGTAAAAAAATGTCTTCATGCAGAGAATATGTGAAGGATTGAATCTGAAGATGTAAGAGGAGTATCAATAATGCAAGCAGAAAAATAGGGTTGACTTAAAAGCCACTGTGAGATAGAATGAGATCATGACGTGTGTGAGCCACAGGTGTATTGAACGAGGGATTTTGCATGTATGCAAGTACGCATAATCAGAAAGTAAGTCAATGCTAAAATAAGATCCTAGAATAAACAACATCACTTTATAGATCTAAAGAGAGTTCAGTGTGCAACCAAGCATGCTTTAAACGTCACCTGAAGTAGAATTCAGCCTGTTCCACATCCAGTGGAAAAGTGGATTCATTCATTTTCCCTTTTTAGAGCTCCATCCTATTCATTAAAAGTGACAAAACCTTATAGTGCAGACATCTTAAGAGATCCAACAGAATCAAAGTACAAGGAACCCGTGACATCTCCTGCTGGGAGTGTGATGGAAGCAAAAAGAGCAAAAGCATGACAGGAACGCGACATGTTTTGACGAAAACTTACCTAGCCGGCCCGAGGCTTGCCTTCATTTAATAGGGGAGTTTTCCAGACACTTTGAGAACAACAGTGACATGAAGATGATAGAAGCCTTTTTCTTTCAGTGCAATACAGATCCTCTCTCAGAGAACGGATGGATGAATGGATGAGGGAGACAAGAAACGTAACAGTTTAGTTAAGTGAGGAGATCCTGTTGAGTTTTTGTTCCTCTGGGAGGAGTAGGATGGATTGACATGCGTGGTTTAAAAAGAGGGTAACTGTCAGATACTGTTGCTTTTTCTTTTCTTTCTTTAAAATATAATTGCCAATTAAAATAACAAAATAACAAAGCTAGAGTGTATGATTCTAGCTGTGAAAGCAGGCTCTGTAAGAAACAACTTCGATTTTGCTTATGTAAGTTTTCTGCTGCTGAACAGCCACCACCAAATGCAATTTCACACCAGGAGAAGAGTATGCTGGACATTGTCCTCAAATACATTAATTTCAATAAAATCTTTAACATTATGGAGTTTTTTAGTCTCTGTAGATCCAATTATGTTGGAGTGCTGAATAGAATGTAAATGAATTTTTCAAAGAGGGAAATAGAAGAATTGAAAATAAGACAAGAAATTGAGGAAATAAAAAAAGTCCTTTTAAGCAATTTCAGAGAAGCTCCAAAAGTGAGTACAGTGTAGACTTTAATATGCGTGATGGCAGATATAGCTACTTTTTACATACCGCATAAAAATCTACTATTTCATAGGCCATACCTCCGGAGTCTACTCGCTTCCAATTTTAACTAAAACCCTAATCATTCCCCCTGCCAGCGGCTTAACGTGCTGTCTCCCCCACACTTCCCCAACAACCCCGCCTCATGATGCCCCCATTTCTATCAGCAGTAGAGAGAGGGACCTTCACACCACCCCACAGACGAATAAGAAACGGCTACGCAACTGCATGCTGTTTGATCTTTCTCCGTGGTGCAGCAGATCTATTTTGGGATGCTAAAATTGTCATTTTCCCCACTTCAAATGCTTTTTAGAGAAGTGGGGTAGAGGGTAGAGAAAGAAGGTTAGGGAGAAAGAAAGGAAGGAAGGAAGGAAGGAAGGAAGGAAGGAAGGAAGGAAGGAAGGAAGGAAGGAAAATCAGTTTGTTTTCTGTTATATGGTAATTAATGGTGCCAAAGAAACATTATATGTTAACATTCTTACAAATATCTCTCTCTGTGTTTGAGTTCTTAAAGAAAAAATAACTGTTTGTTTTCCCTACTATGGTGCTGTAGTCAATGGTGCCCAAGATTACTCTGTTGATAACACTTTCCAAATATCTTCCTTTTTGTTTGACTTCTTAAAGAAAGATAGTAATAAAGAAATAAAGAACAGTTTGTTTTAACAAAATTTACATTTCTGGGTAAACTATCCCTTTAACCTAAGGCACAGATCGTGCACATGACAAAAGGGCAATTATGAAAACACTGAAACATTTCCGTACATTGTTGAAGAGTTCTTTTAATGACCATGTCTTGAGAACCAAGCATTGAAAGCACCATTTATGTAGTCTTGTAAAAAACATGGTATAAAGGTTAAGAGTACAGAAGCAAGATCCACAAATTATTCCAGGAAGAAACTGATGCTAGATGATTAAATTAGAGAAGCAAGTGAGGAGAAGAGAGGAAAGTAAAGAGGCCCATAGAAGGAGACGCATGAGCTGGATAATGTGTTCTGACAGTAATCTGTGGTTTTCGATCCTATAGTGCTGCTTGAAAATGAGAAAGCCGGTAAAACAAAAGCGAGTGTGCTGCGTCTCCCATGTGACCGCATTTTTACAAGTGCGGTCCCTCTCTTTATGGCATACTTTGAGATCAGTTTGTCCTTTTAGGCCGGAAGGATTAGAGGAAGATAAATTCTGCAGTTATGGGTCTTTGAATTGTCCCTGGACAGACAACAAATGCACATTTTATTCTATTCTTCTTCATTACGTATCTGGGCACTTAGATCTACTTTGTTGCAGCTTGAAGTCTGTATTTAACAGTCCTTGAACAATACTATGGCAACATCGAGTGTTATTTTATCCAAACAATCAAGTGCCAGGCCAGGCTTTGGGGCTGACGTTACTAGCAAAGGCCACACCGCTCTGAGCAGGGAGTTTCCCCTCGGTGAGAGGTCTGACCAATACAGTGGCCTGGCTCTGAACTTTTGTGTCCCGGGCCAACGAAAGGCCAAAGGACGCCAAAATGAGGTCTGAACTAAGCATAGCACACAACGATGTGGTCCATACTGGTTCAAACTGAACGTTTAAACGAGCCACAAGGATGCCTCTGGAAACATTCCTTTTTACCATGGCAACCATAAGTTATCGTCAATAGAAACCTCATGCACCAAATATTCTTCATCTTCATTATTTGAAAACAATACAACTGCGAATTTACAAAGGATTCTACTTTAGGATATAAATAAATAGACGCTTTACACAAATGACTCACAAATACCACCGATTCTTCCTTGCTTTTGTTCAGTTAAATGTGGGACTTTCTGTACTTCAGACTTCATGGCTTTAATCTTGGACCAAAAGCAACTGTGGTCCAACCCCCCACCCCCAAAAAGAAGTGTACTTTACGAAAGCCAAAGAAGAAAAGAGCGAATCAAATAAATATCTTTGTAGCTCTGGTTCTTGTCGACAGGGAACAATCTTCAGGGATATGACTGCTTTGAACCTTTGTTCCATTTTGAGTGTAATGGTTGGAAAAACCCATAGGGTCCACGGAGAAAACGTATTTCAAACTAATCTTCCCTATGCAGTCCAACAGCAGGATGGTTTTTGTAGTTTTCAACAAATACATTTGTGACTTTGTATTGTCAGAAAAATGAAAAATATAGCCATCAAATAGAGATTCTCCTTGCTCTTGTGAGAACAGAAATGAGGAGTTTTAGGATACAGAACAAAGGAATCATTAACATCTCCAAGGGTTTAAAGGTCTAAGGCAGGTCAAGCCAAAACAGAAGGGGGACAAAAAATCTTGACAACATGAACAGCATGAGTAAGCATTTCAGAAGTAACTGGATTGTTGTCAAGTTCAACAAAAGAAGACATTTCAAAGCACTGTATGCTGGTAAGCAAAATCCATTAGTCCCCATTATTTCTTCTGTATGGACAATTAAAGTCAATGTAGACCAACAGTTTCCTTTGACCATCAGTTTACAAAATATCTTTTTTCTGTTCTCCAGAAAAAGGTCATTGAGGTTTAAAATGACTGGAAGGTGAATAACGCATGACAGAATCTTTATTCTTGGGGTAAACTATTCCTCAAACACAGAAGATTGAAAAAAGTGTGACATGGACACAGTTATATTCAAATTGTCTCCTTGATCCTGGGTGACTTATTTTCTTCTGCAAAACACACAAAAGTAACAGATGTAGGGATTTTCATGTGCATTTTGTCTTTAATAAACACAAAAAATAAGTCAAAAGATCTTATTAAATTACCCAAATACGATATGGAAACAGTATTAAAAAAGCATACCTGCGGTCCAAGCAGTGATATTTTGGACAACACAAATACTCTCTGCATGTCAAACAATGAGTGTTTTACTTATAATTATAACATCTTTCTTTGCATATACACGACTGGGATATTTTGACCTTGACAAAAGATATGCACCAGTATAAAACAGTGTTTTAAAGGAATGTTCTACACAATAAACATCCAATCTGGAAACGCAGGTCTGTGGATGGTAATAAGTGTGAACTCTCTATGCGGCAGTTGACATCAATTAAATGCAATAAACCACAAAACTACTTTGACATATGCATGACAGGGCAAAACTCCTGAGATGAGAACAAATTAGCCTAGAAGAAGAGCCAAAAAAAGATGCATGTATCGACAAAGAGACAGCTGCTGTGAATGTAAAGAGGGCTGATGACAGTAATGCCTTGTCTTTTAGACCTCCTGCCATGTTGGTTGAAGGTTTGTATATTTTAAAACCAGAATTGATTATTTTTTAGATTCGCCCAACCGCCAAAGAAAAGTAATTTCAATTTCTAAAAGACCACTATTCATGGAGAAATCCCATCGTCCTGCGGCAAACCTATTCACTTGACCCAAGCGGTCCTGGCAAACAATTTTGTTTAAAAAGTCTAGCGCAGGTCGCCCTGGTGTAGTACGAGCAAATAAAATCCCTTCTGTTCTGTCCAGCTGAAAACGCTCGGAATCTTCTAACTTCAAATATGTCAGGCTTTTTTCTTCACGCCAGTATAAACGATTTGAAGGTTGTGTATCTCAGGACAGATGGGAGGACTTTAAACAAACTCTCTTATAGTAAAAAAGAGCAAACTTAAGATGGGCTGAGGTAAAAGTGCACCACCTGTGTCAACACGGCTCCCTGGGTCATATTTACAGATGCATCATTAATTTCCATGGAGTGCCGTCTCCTTCAGAGTCTGTAGGTTTCCAGTGAAGATGAAAGGCAACAGAAGGTAAGGGATGGAAAGCGGCTCTTCAACTTGAGGGATGGCTGGCAGACTGCTGTCTCTGGCAAACAGTAAGCTTGTTTAAAGAACTTTTCATGTGTTTGCAAGGACGCTACCAAGAGTCTCTCAATTCTTGTTTTATTCTGGACTGACAACCCATGCTATAGTAGTAGAAAATTCATGTTAAGCATTAAGAACTGAAATGATATTGCATAGAAACAAATATAAATTGTCATCTGTATGAAACTGCCAATATTTTCAGGGCCTTTTCAATGATACTGTTCATTATATTTCCTTTCCTGGTATTAAAATATGCATAAATAAAACGCAATTTTGTGTGATCGCACAACTTGTCCTTCATAAGTACACTGCAAATATGTCACTCTTATAAAGCATGTCTTGTATCATAGTACAAATACCTTAACATTCTACCCTGTGAAAACCCAGTTAAAGTAATCTTTTGTGATTTACTTTTTTATACCTTAAATCAATCTAAACTATGTTAGTTACATACTTTAAGAACAAATCGTTTTTATATATCATTCGTATTTACCATGCCAAAGATTAAAATGATAGTTAAATTAATAGGTAAAATCAGACTTTAAAAAATTTGAATTTCCAACTTCCGTCTGGCTTCCACGAACAGGATCTCATTTTCTTGTGAAGAAACGTAAAAAATTATAAAACAGACAAAAATAGAGAAAGCTTTAAAATTAATTAAATATCCTGCTTAAATTGTGTGTATATGTAAGTAAGATACAAACGTTTATATGAATAAAAATATTTTCAATATATATAAATGAAAAATATTTTTAATGAAAATGTAACATTTCTTTTCATTATTTACATATTTTCTTTCTAAAAAACATTATTATATTTAGTCACTTTTTTCAAGAATATTTGTCTTGATTGATGAAGTTTTGAATATTTATCATGAAACTACACAGAAAGGCTTTGAAAGAATATCATTTCTTGTGGTGTGTTATTCGTTCTTCAATAATGAACGGAGGCAGGTGCTTCAAGATGTGTTCAAACCGATTTCTCACATCATGTGTAACCTATTTCTTTAAATTAAATCTCCATTTCAATGCAGCTAACCGTGTTACATGCAATCAAAAATCCTAGAGCTGGTGCATTTGCCCATACCTTGTAAATATCCTTGATTTAATCCATATGTGCATGAAAGAACACACAACTATGTTGATGTAAATCTCTGTATGACACCCTGGGCAAATGCCAGAGCATACCACATCAAGCAAACATCTCAAACACCTTCCTGTAAATATAACTATATTCTACTATATCTTACAGGCAATCTGTTCTCTCCTGATGGAACATTAAATAACAGTTTACCAGAAAGAAATTTAAACTGGGGAAACAACAATTTGTAGGTTAAAAAGCAACAAAAAGTAAGATCTGGTAATATCTGGCAATAGTAATATCTGGCATCCCTCAATTCTTAGTCTTGCTCAACCCATCATCAGAGCACAATCCTGTCAACAGCAATTCATAACAACAAATAAAAACTAATAAATACAACATGAAATAGCAGAGAAGCTTCAAACCTATGAAGAGAAAATAAGACGCAAGTGATGCGCGACTGCACATCATCATGTTTTATTGTTTCTCAATATTTCTCAAACCCATTCACTTTTATAGAGCCAAGATCCAATCCTCGAATGAAATGCCACAGTCTCTTCACAAAGATTTGAATGACCTATGAATCTAGCAGAAACTTATAATAATGTCCAAAGTTTCCTTAATGCATGTAGAGCTTCATGGTGAAGGTGCTGACATCACTGAAGCTCATTTTAAAGTGATAGTTCATCCTAAAATGATAATTATGTGTAAATAAGTTTCTTTGGTCCGCAGAACACAAATGAAGATATTTTGAAGAATAGAGGGACCCAAACAGCAGTGGCACCCATTCAATTATAATATATAAACAAAACAATGCAGGTGGATAGGTGCCATTCTTCAAAATATATTTTTCGTGTTCTTCGGAAGTTTAAAATGACAAGGGGGTGAGTAAAGTATTACATGTTAAAGTTTGTAGCATGACGACTGTCTAGTATATAATACTTTTTACATTTTACGAATATTTGGGAAAAAAATACAATCTTTCTTTAAAGGAAGTTTTAAGTTTAAATTGTAAATTAAATCATATTATTTTTAAGTAAATGTTGTTATTTTTTATTGTGAGAAAATGAGATAAAGACAACACAACAAAAAGACTCACAAATAATCTTGTTTATAAATAGAACCATACCAATCATTTTATTCTCATGCATTTTATATCTTTGGTTATTACATCAGTCAAATTACACAGCGACACATTTATCGAGACCCTTTCGGCTCACATTTTAAATGCACGGATGAAGGGGATATAAAAGAAGCACATAAAAAGCATGAGTCTTTATGGGTGCTCATAAATAGCTGGAGAAAGTGTAATATTAAGAAGCAGTTTTAGCTGGTTTGCGCTTTTCTTTCTCTGTTTTCAGGAAACCACAGGCCAACCCTGAGCCGCAGCCTAGAAATAAGGACAGCAACGGATTTATGGTGCAACTTTGCCCCAAGTAAAAGCAGTGTTTATTATCACCCCTGAGCTTCATGGAAAACAAGAGAGACAGAGAATACGGCTTTTGTCCTCTTGGCATGCTTTTGAGTGGGACCGCAGAGATGGCCTGTCAGGGAGAGATGGTTTATGATTGAGAGTGTTTAAACCAGCCCTTGTTGCCAAATTTAAAGTGTAATCTTCCATTGGTCTGTTAAGAAATGCATCATGGGACAAAATGGTCTAATGCTAAACAGAAGAGCGATGCCTGCAAATGCATGAAGAACAGTGTGTGCCAGTTTCCAAACCTGTATAAATATCTTTATATTTAAGAAATACAGAAAGATATTTGGAAGAATGCTTGAAACCAAAACTCCTTGTAACTAAAAAAACCTTATAAAGACTACCATGGTAGGAAAAGTGACTTGTATTTATTTTATTCTGTTGAACATAAAATTAGATAATTAGAACAAAAAGTTATTTTGTAATTTGGACTACCTGTTTTCTACTATGGTAGTCAAGGGGTCTTATAACTGTTTGGTTATAAAAATTCCTCTAAATATCTTTCTCTGTGTTCATCAGAACAAAGGAATTCATACGGATTTTGAAAAACTTGATAGTGATTAACTGAGGACAATTTTTTTTTTTGGTAAACTATCCTTTAAGGCAAAAAGCAAAAATGATTGTTTAAACAAAATAAGTAATTTTCTATAGCTAAATAGTACTCTGCATTTACTTAAACAGAAATGTTGAGCATCAGAATTACCTTTCAGATATGCGGTAACGCTCTTTACCATATAAATTACACATCACCTCAATGCTTACTGTTGTTCATGAATAGAAATGGTGTTATCACCTCTCCTATATGCCTGCAAGCCATCAATTCACTGCCTGTCTACAATAAAACTGCTATTTAGAACATTGGCTCTTTCCGTCTAAAACAATAAAATTATACTTAAACGAGGGAATAAGAGCAAAATCCTTATTATCATCTACTGAGTAAATTTACCGTATTTCATAACGCAAGAAATGCCATTACTGTTATAACAGCCTTTTGTTACATAGAAAAACACACCAACATAATTGTCGGAATAGGAGCTCAAGCTATTATCTACAACAGCATCATACTGCAGCCTATTTTCCAAGCTGTCATTCAGTTTTATTGTGCTTTTGAATCATAGTCGCTGCCGATTGGCCAAAACCACCTGGGTTGGTAGATTCGGTTAAGAAATTTAACATGATGCTATAAAGTCGTAATCGGATTTTAAAAAGGTTACATATTTGAAATTGCTCCACCAGTTAATGTGGAAGCGAGCAGAGTACAGGAATTAGGAAGCCAGCGAGTGTTCTGCCAGAGTCCTGACCGAATCTGAACCTCCCGGTCACATGGGAGCATGAAGAACTAACACACGGCTAAATCAAGTGGAGCTGTGCAGGCCAAAGGCTGTAAATGAAGCAGCCAACACTCAACCTTTTAACGCTGGAGTGCATAAACAAAACTTTTTCACAAAACAAGTGAAAATGATTCTTGCAATCTTTCTAAGGCTAGGTAAACAACATTTCAATGTTTTGCTTCTTGGCAAATGTAAATATATTGTTCATGATGTTATCATAAATGTATTTATGATGCCAAAATATTTATAAAACATAGAAATTATGAAACAATTATATATAAAGGAAATAAATGTAAATAAATGTATGTAAATACTTCCTTATAATACATATATAGTCTAGACATACATAAAAAAATGTCAGAATGTAAACTGTGTATTGTGATGTTTATCTAATCTAACAGCAGGCAAACCACTGAACTATGTGACAATGTATTAAAAATATGCTGCATGGACATGAGATTTGTCCGCAGTAAAAGAATAGACCATTTAATAGGGGTGACAAGATATCAGATCACACCCAAATCATATTTTTAATATGTTTGTTTTTAATACCGGTATATTGTGACACCAACCAAGAGGTGGGTGATATAGTTAAAACATTATATCACCATTTTCATGTTGGTTTTAAGAAAAGTTAACAAATTACAAATCTACACTCCAGCCAAACTAATGTACACAAGTTAAGATTTTTGGGTGCAATCCACTTAATAAGACTTTCATTATAATGAAATGAAAGACTCCGTTACCAACCATAAATGAACATTGGTTAAACAAATCTAATATTGGTAGTTATAACAGTTGTAACAGTCTGATTTACTCGTATTAACAGATAAAGTGTGTTCATATGTCCAAACAGTCACCAGTGCTCTGATACACAGGTCTGAAATATTACTTAACCTACACACACCACACTTACATGAAACATAGAGGTACACAGAGGTGTTTATTTACTGTTTAATCAATCACAGATACAGTCATCTGCATGAATGGATGAACGTGACACCCAGCATAATTAAGCAGCTTTGCCACATGAAGTCAATAGGTGTGCAAACACTGCTAACCTTTGGTTAAGTCCTGAAACTCGATTAGTTGTCTTCTGTCAGAGGTAACTGTTGACGCATATTAAAGGCACTGCCACCTTTTAATTTGTGTATTGCCATGTAAGTGAGAGTGATGGAACATTGGAGAGAGAGAGGGAGAGAGAGAGAGAGAGAGAGAGAGAGAGAGAGAGAGAGAGAGAGAGAGAGAGAGAGAGAGAGAGAGAGAGAGAGAGAGAGAGAGAGAGAGAGAGAGAGAGAGAGAGAGAGAGAGAGAGAGAGAGAGAGAGAGAGAGAGAGAGAGAGAGAGAGAGAGAGAGAGAGAGAGAGAGAGAGAGAGAGAGAGAGGTCTTTCTGCGCAACAAGCTGATGAATTGAGCTGTCTTCCTTCATTGTCACTGCCCGCTTTTTCTCACTGAATCTACAAGCAATACATACAGGCTTCTTAACCTGGTGCCATCAAGAGCATGGATGTATACAAAATCAATAGAACTGAAAAATTTAGAACCAATACGATACAACGATTTTTCTGAAAAAGTTTATCTTGGAGTCATGTTAATCGTCCATGGTTAAATATCGTCATATCGTCCAACCCCACACCAACCAGGACTGTGTACATCCCTCATATGACAATAGCAAGACTGTTTTGAACGCATAAACAACGCACGCATTTCTTAATACAAGATGCCTTTCCTGTGCTGTCAATCTCACTGTTTCCCATTATGTCCAGCCACAAATATAGGCAATGTACTTGACCGTCATGTCAGACTGCATCTGAAAAATTGATCCCAATGAGATCTCCACATGACTTTAATTCTAAAGCAGCCAACAGCGGACATCACCATCCCACTTGGCTGCTCTCTGACTTGAGCATTACAAATATAACCGTGTCCCTAATCTTAACATGGTATTATTGACTGTCCCTCATCATCCGTACCACTGCACAAGGCCTTGGAGAAACTGGAGTCATCACTGATCAAAAGAGTCAGACCGACGGTCAATAAGACAGATAATGGTGAGAAGATTGCAGGGGGAAGATTTGACGGACACTTTCACAAGCCGGCTGCAGCTAATAAGTGGAACTTTGCCTGGATGTTACCTTTGAACATGTCAGGTTATTAACCGTTCACAGTGACAGAGAGGAGAAAAAGACAAAGAGAGAAACCAGCAACACACTGTGAATTTCTTGCTTGACATTCGGTTGTACTTGTGGTAGACATGCTACACGGTTATTAGTAAATTATAAAACTTTTCTCCACTTTAAAATGCTAATGATGTCCCTGCCAAGGTTAAAAGCCACAGAGAAAGAGAAAAAAGAAGCTGAAAATGAAAGAGTTGCTGCTGACCTTGTAAAACTAGACTAATGCACAAAGCAGCTGTCTGTCCTCTCTCGTGAAGAAATTTGGACCTGTATTTTCTCCAGTTTCTAAAAGCCAATGTAAAGTTACAATTAAAAAACTCTGCATTACTGCATGAATTAAAAGAATTTTCGGGATAGTTCACCAAAAAATAAATTCTGCCCTCCTTTACTCATGTTCTTTTCAGTTCAGACAAACAAAAACATCAAACAAAATCAACAACATTTAGAAATATGTTGGCAAGCACCACTTGCATTGGTTTTGTGTCTACAATAGTGTTGTATTTTGAGACTACTTAAACCAAGACCAAGACATGAACGAGACCGATACCAAAGCAGACAGAGACCTTGTCAAGACCAATTTATAAACTGAAAAAGTTTAAATTAAATAATAATAAAAGTTTAGATACTAAGATAATTTACAAGGGAGAACTTAATGTGTTTGATGCTTTATTTTCCATGTTTTATCACTCACCTACTGTAACATATGAACTTTTTGTAAAATATAAACATACAAAATTGCACTTACATTTTTTTAATGACAATTTAAAATTTATATTTTTAATGAAAAATAGTAAAATGTAATTTTTGTGAAATATGAAAATTTTAATCAAATATTTAAATGATAATAAAAAAAATTACATTTAAACAAGACATAAAACCACAATGATATTTACACATAAATAATAAACGTACCATTTCTTCAGTGTCATTTGGAATTTAGTAATTTCCCACAGTTCTTGAAACGAAGCCCAAGACCAAGAAAATAGAGACCTAAGACGGTTTACAACAAGTCAAGACCAGCAGAATTTGGAGTACTACAACACTGGTCTTGTATTCTATAACCCCACCATTGTATTTTGCAAAATATATTTTTTATGTGTTTTGCAAATAAAAACAGAGGTTTTCTAACACACTGTAGTGACATATTCCGTTTTTTTTTTGAAGTCACTGTATATATATCAATCCATGTAGTATTTCAATGAACAGCAAATATAAAAACCTCATGAAGGAAAAATTGAGATGCATCAGTCAAATTTGTTGACTCTTTGTACAGCTATGCAAATCATACCTAAAATCTTTCACAATGTACTTTAGATTTCCAACACAGTTCTCTTTTAAGTCTAAATGCGTAAAACGCATCTGTCCCCAGCATCCTCTAGTGCGCCCTTGTGAGTGCAGCAGTGCGGCAAGATGTCACGACAGAGACATAGGGCTGTAAATATACAGTTAACCATTCTGAGCATCATGCTGAAGCTTGCATCACTACTAAAACCAATCTAGACACAATACAGTACCTGCAATGTCTATAAAAACAAATCTGATCGAATAAGTTAAAAGAATGCAAACCTAGAGTTCAGATAGATTTGATTTGTGGCCAGTGTAAATGAATCTACTGAAGGGCCGATTTGACCTCAATGGAAAAACACTTGAGACCGCTCTGCTTGTGTGGTTTTGGCCCTCATCTCAGGGACGTTTCCACCAGCACACTCAGAAAGCAAGAATGCAAGTCTTAGGTGGGTCTTGGCTGACTCATTTGTCAATCTGACGAACACAATGGCAGTTCAAGGTCAAGTGAGTCAACTACGGCCAAACGTAGAATGATGAATGTCGTCATTCAAAAAGGCCACATTGCAACTTAGTGTTAAAAACTACATGTCGTGTAACACAGGTGAGTAGGTGCACATGAATGCGTATTGTAATTTTTCATTTGACGATCCATACAAAAGAATTGTGACATGTGATTTTGCATAGGAAAAAACATTAGTGAAGCGAAGTGGGGCCAAGTGCTGCTTCATACTTGGACATTTTTGCTCTGCATTTAACCCATCCCAGTGTACAAACACAGTTAGTGAATACACACACACACACACACACACACTTTGAACACATACCAGGAGCAGTGGGCAGCCATGCTGCGGCACCCGCGGAGCAGTTGGGGGGAACGGTGCCTTGCTCAAGTAGTGGTATTCTCGCTGGTACCGAGTCTCGAACCAGCGACCTTGGGACATTTGAACCACCAGGCCACAACTTTTCCCCGGTTTTATCAACAATATGCTGACAAACAAACTTACAAAACCAATTGAATGGGTGCGCATAACCAACATTACACAAAATATCTTATTTTGTTTACTGTGAATGCAAGAAAGCCAAACATATTTAAAACGACTAATGATGACATTTTCTTTTTTGGGTGAATTATCAATGTAACTGTTTCTTGGTTTGTGTAATTGATTTATCTTGATTCCTTGCTAGGGCTTAACAATAATTACCTACACAGTGCTGTTGTCCGAGACCAATAATGCCACTCCGCAACTCTTAATTTAAAATCCGCATCCGTAACATCCTAACAAAGAATCATCTGACCGGCAAACCTGAAACTTGTGAAGCTCATAAATTTCCCTACAATCGGAAAAAGTGTTTCATTTAACGATCCATTGGGATGCTTTGGCACGATGTAAGTCTAGTGACTGGCTGACTGTCAGCCATCCAAGTGATCAATTATTCAAGAAACTGCATGCTTATGCCTCTACCAATGCTCCTAATGGCTTACTATGCTGTTTATCACTTTCTCTGCACCTTGGTTGAAACAAAATGGACTGAGCAAGCCACTAAAATAGGATGTACGGTGAACGAAACGCATAAATACCATAAGGACGCCCTAAACCTCCCCCATAAAAGAGACAAGCATCCTAGACTATAAAAGAGAATAGCAGCGACGGAGTTGGCTGTCTGACCTAGTTAGCATACAAACACCCCACAAGCAGACTGTACCACCATCAGACGCAGAGGGGCAAAGCAGGCCCATTAAAGAGCTTAAAGTGATAGTTCACCAAAAAAATTAAAATATGTGATTTACTCTCTCTTGTCATTTTAAATGTAAATGGCTTTGTTTTTCCTAAAGAACACGAAAGAAGATATTTTGAAGAATGTTGTAAGAATGTTCACTTCTTTTCTAATGAACACAAAACGAGTGTCAAGTTAATAAAGGTACCGACATTTTTCAGCTACCAACGTTCTTCAAATTATGTTTAATTGTGTCGTACAGGTTTAAAATGCCAAGGTAAATAAACATTGACATATTTTTTCGGGGGGGGGGTTGAACTATTCCTTTAACACTACATTTGAAAACAGTCTTGCTTTGATGCAGAATTTGTGCAAGCACTTGTGAACTCCTATTGGTTTCTAATAACGTATTAAATCCTTAAATTCTGCATAGAAAGTAATGCTTCCAGTGGGAGTGCAACTGTGTTCACACACGATGTTCTCCAACTTTAAGTGTAGCGCTTTATTATAAGGTTGGCTTGCCTAAATCAAAAGTGGGGTGGGGAAAATGAACCTTTATGCTTGCAGGATTGAGGGTATAAAACAACAGATGCCGTAGAGATGTGGTTATCTTTTGCTATATAGCATACAGCACTTCCCTCAGTTAAAAAAAAAATAAAATAACACTACTACATTTAAAATTATAACTCTATATATTTTAAGTAACCCAAAAGGGATTACCTCAAGACTATGATACTTACCCTCTGATGCTGTGGCCCCTGGAGGCGGAGGCCCAACAGGTGTAGGGGGTACAGGTCTCGGCCAAGGTTTCCCTGAGGGGAGGCCCGTCCTCGCCCCTAGGTACTCCACAAAGGTGCCAGGAAAGTTGCCTTTCTCTTTAGTGCGTTCATTGGTGCCATGCAGCCAGCCCTTTGGGCACTTCTCATCACCCTCCTGATAATCAGGTGTCAGCAGAGCCGTCTTAGCCACCGTGAGCAGATCTCCAGGCTGCAGGGAGATGTCGTCACCCCGCTCCTGATTGTACTCGAACAGCGCACGGTACTGGAAACAGTCAGAGCTCATGATTTCTTTTTTACATAAGCTTGAAAGACAGTGTTCTGCTTATTTTGATGCGTATAAAAAGCCCGGATGGGGTCGGTAAGTCCTTGGTTCAAATCCTGAGTGCTTACTCAGAAAGTCCTTGAGTTAAATCCTGAGAGCTTGAGTTTCCTGCAAGGGTTAAAACTCCACCACGTGTTTGGCAGAGGCCGTTATTGCGCACTTCTAGATTCGCTTCACAAATAAAACTACAAATCAGACCACAGGGGTAAAACTATCATGGCAGTCTGTGGCATGATACAGAACGGGACCAGAGAATGCAGAAGCATCCCCAGGAAGACAGGGGCGAGGGTGCAGAACCAGAAATTTGGGGACACGGTGACCTGGACCAGGGATGTTCTGCAGCGTTGGCACTGGTCCACGGACAGATATGAAACATTTATTGAAATGCCATTTCAGTCCATTGGCACGGGTGGTCCGAGAGACAAAAGCATGGGCACTTCCAGATTCTCCCCAAGTGACAGAAACACAACCTGGGTCTTCTTTGCAGACAAACACCTTAAAACCTGAAATGTGAATCAGCTTCATTAATGCCAATGCAAATAAAAATCACATGTTTGTGTTAACTTTGGCATGCAGTGAACATCTCTACATGCATGACTCTGACAGACATGTGCAACATCTGTGCAACACTGTATGGCATCACCATGTTTTTCAATCAAACACACACATGTAGGACTGGGACAGTGGCAAGTTGACAACAGCATGCAGAGAGTCGACCTCAACTTACCTCATTCCGCGTCCGAGATGCAAGATACAGCAAAACAAAGAGACGGGGAACGCGTTTGAGTCGGGTTTGTTGCAATGTGCGGTTTAAATGTATCCCCAAACAACCTGCGTGGCTGAGTCAGACATCCAGCCAGACTAATGCTGTAGTACGAGTCTGCCCGGGTGACGTCACATACCACGCCCCCACTGTCTGATCATGACACACTGTGGGACAAAGTTGGGAACTTCATATATGCAGCTGTCATGAGGAGAGGTGACGCAGGAATTTGGAATTTTATGCAATAAATCTAAAGCAAAAATTTATAAAAACTGACAAAAATAAATGATTTACATAGTAAAATCAAGGGCAATATCATGGGCATTTATGTCAAGCATGCATGGAATGTAACACAATTGCACAGACTTTTTTTATTTTTATTCATAATTAATCATTTATTCTATATAATGCAACACTACAATTAAAACAAACTTTTTATTTTAATTCTATTAATATTTGCATTCTTAATTATTTTTCTTTTTATCATCAATATTTTGCATTATACACATGCACAAATGCACAAATATGTGACCTACATGGCAAAATTATTATCTTAAGTAATTTAATTTGAATCTTAATATGGTGAAACTGTGTAAAAAAAGTAGTTTATTTAACTTTTGAGCTTTTTAAACATCAAAAGTTGTCCAAGCGCTTGTTTCAAATAAGATTTTCCAAACAATATTTTTGCATTAGGATAACCGGCTATTTACAGAAATAGGCAAGTGCTAAGGGATATTTGTATATTAGCAATTATTTGGAAATATTTAAAAGAGCAATTTTTATTATAATCATCAATATCACTTTAACCTTCAAAATAAATAAATAAACATTAATTTTGAAGACTTTTAAACTCTCTGATAAAAGAGAAATTGATAATTTATTGTTAATAATATTTTTATATTTATAACTTTAATAGTCAAGTTGTTGCTTTCTTAAAGCAAGTGATTTAACGCATTTATGGAAATACAATAAATTAAATATATCACATATTTAAGGATGAAGATGAATCCTTATGTTATTATTTGTACTGTACATCCCCTGTCCAATAAAACACTTTCCTCATATACCAATCTTCCTCCCCTGTCTGCAGAATCGCTTCAGGAATGTGGATTCACTTGTCATTGTTTACCCTTGGTGCCTATTATAATATTTCGTAATTCTGCGCCTTTGAATAATGCAAGTCATTTCATAGGCCATGAGGTTGAACATGCAATTCTGATACCAGAGACGCCTTGGCTCAGTGTGTGAAAATACAATGGTAAACATCAAGACCTTATGTAAATGCAAAGTGACAGAAATCAATTCATGGTGCGGAAAGGTAGGCAAGATGTAATCAAGATAAAGCACCCACTCGGGTAAGCCTGTATGCATACAATCTCTTCACATGTTGATCCATGTTGAAATGAATCACATACATCAACGACAAATCATTAAAAAAAAGCTCAGGTAAAAGCATTGACCACCAAGTCGTGTCTCAGGTGAACTTGATAGCCGTGCAGCTGGGCTCTTTTCTATAGGATGATGACAAAGGATGCAGAGGGACACACAGATTGTATAGTTCTGGTGTCGGCGTTTTTGCATTAACCTACACGGCATTGCCACAGTGTGAGATGGCCTCTTCAGCCACCCATGCCGCTGATATCACCTGAAACTCTATTTGTTTTCAATCAGGGAGAGCGATGCTGGACGAATACAGATGTGTTTGGTAATTTTTTCTGGAATGGAAACTGATCTCAAATATGTTTTGAATACAGGGTGTTTCACACAATGTGAAGTCTGAATTTACTCTTCCAACACTTACATAAATAAGTCATTCTAATTAGCTTTTTTTACTATATTTGTTATTTTATGACACACTAACAATGGTGAAGTCAAGATCAAGATCTTCCCTTGAAGTCTGTTGGTTTATGTCCATTCTACATTAGGCCAGTGCACTTCAAAGCTTTAGCCATCCCTCACTAACCAAAGCAAAGGACAAATCCACACCAAGCCAGATGTTTTTTAAGAACACATCTGTTTTCAGTTGTCTGAACTCCCACCCACATTGAACTTCGTCTTTCAGCCACATTTTTAAGACCAAGCACTGATAAAAGAATATGGAAGGTTTGGATTACATAGAAGACCTCAAACCGCAATAGTAAGACCACATATTTCTCCTAGGCCTATAGATGTGGTTTATGTATTGGTGTTATAGGTGTCACTTTCAATGCGTTTACTGACAATTTAAATGCATTTATTGCCAGGGCAAACTCATAGTCTATAATGACAACCTTTGCAGGTCCTAAAGCCCGAGGGCCGTTTGCTTGCCTGCATCATCTCATTTTTGTCCTCTCTCAACATCTGGAAAATGCATCCAGCATTCAGAAAATCATTGGTGACCTGCGGTTTACAGAACTGTAGATAGCCTCGAAGGCCTAGTAAAGCAGAAGGTAATGCAGATATATATGTTGGGAATGTAATTTTGTTGAAATTACTGTAGAGAATATTTGTTGTGCTTATCAAATGAAAACACATGTGTTCAAATGTGAGTGATGGGGGAAATAGCTGTTGTAGTGTGGTATCATTTGCAGGTGTCAGTCAAGCAAAGAGGCTTAACTTGTGTTCTGTATCTATAGATCTGGTAAGCACAGGCAATATGTAGAGATTGACATTTTCAAGCATGAATGAGCACATCTAGAGTGTTAAATGACTGAACGTTTACTTCACGGAAAATGTTGGGATTTCGGGCAAGTTTAAGTGGTTTATTTATATATAGGGCTCATGGTACTGTTATAGGTTTTGGTGTAATGGTAAAAGTATTGCAAATCTATGTATTGAATCTATAAAATATACAATATGTTCAACTTTAACAACTTCATATCTGCCATTAACCTGCATTACTCTTTTTCTTCTGCAAAACACAAAAGAAGATTTATTTAAAAATGCAGCCTTCCATTGACTTTCCTTTTATGAAACTGAGACATTTCTCAAACTATCATCTACTGTGAAGAAAGCCAAACATGTTGAAAGATAATGGTGAGTACAGTTTTTATTTTTGGGACAACTATCCCTTAATAAAGGAGATGTTTGGGAATAGAGGTTGAAGGACAAACATTAGACGGATGACAGCAGGATGATATAAAAGAGCACTAAAAAAGCACTGAAGAGAGGTCATCTACTGCCTGCATCATCACTTGTAAAGAGCTGTTTTCCATCCAAAATAAAGATTATGCGGGCCATTGAATTGAATGGAAACTCATAGAAACTGCTTCTAAGCCGCTGGGGAAGTGAAAAAGCCACACCATGGCGATGATGTCATCACCAGACAAAGAAAGATGCTAGGTAGAAATGAATAGGGAAACACACTTTTATATACAATAGTCATAGTTTGTCTTGATGTCGCCATCAATATTTTGAATTATACACATGCACAAATGCACTTATATGTTACCCACATGGCAAAAATAATTGTTATAAAGTGTATTGAAGATAGTACCTAATATCCTAAAATGCTATAATGTATGGATAAGGAAAAGTAACAATACCACTTGTTACAGAATCTCACTGTTCTCATCACATGTTAAGCATATGTGCCTATAGTGTGGTGGTAAGCCTAGACAGAATTTGTCTGGCACAAGGAGGACCTGAGGGTTTTGAACTGGTTCCATGACCTAGTAAATGTAGTTTCTCCTAAGGGTTGAGAACATGGCAACCAATAGAGCGTATGCATTAACGCCTTTTTTCCATGTGAACATGCTGGGAACATGCCTTGTTGTGGCAAATCGTTCAGTACACTTAAGATTTATCATACACTTGACATAAACTGTATGTAGGCACATAGTATATAGGAGCACACTAAAAGATGATCCATGCAAAAGCAAAAATGCTGTCATCATTTACTCATCTTTGAGGTCCAAATGCATACAAATGTCATAATAAACACTGAGAAAGAAATGTAGAAAAATGATTATAATCAATAGGTCTTGGACACTACTGACTACCAAATAGGAAAAAGATATATTTTTTGGTTTGATATATGCAGGTTTAGGATCCTTTGCGAGTGAGTAATTCCAGGAATGTCCTTTTTTAGAGAACTATCCCTTTTAAATCATGAAAAATCTCAAAGGATGGATTCCACATGAAAAGTAATGTCGCCACCCAGTCTATTTGCCCACTCGAAAACGTTAAGTCACTTCAGTTGAGGGTGACATCTCATGAATACCCTTTATTGAACCATTGTGATCTTGCTTTCCAAATTTAAATTAAAACTTCTTTTAATAGATTTTAATAAAAAATAAACACATTACTAGATAAGAGATAAAGAAGCTACTGTGCTCCCTGCTTTACAATACCATAATAGAATTTTTCTTTGAGGTGTATATTAATTTTAGTGGCAAAACTTTTCAAGGCCATCCCTGTATTTTCAATATTTGGTCAAGTTTCTCAATTTTTTATCTCTGTACAAACAGTTACAGTGAAATTCTGTGTTTTTAATGCCAAACAGCATTGTATTTTACTTTGTTGTTGTGCTTGAGCTATCGAGTATTCTCTATGTGTGTGTATCCATTCCCATCTGCTTTCAGAGTTTCTCATTAAATACACTTCAAGTAATCTAAGAGGAGGTCAGAAGGAGTTCAAATAGTCTTCAAAAGTTCCTCCAGGAGTTTAAGACTTCAACAAGGCTTCATCCGGAAGCTGCTACTCTTGAGCTAACATGTTGACTGGTAAATTAATAATCTCTTGCCGAAGATTCTGGTTAGGAAACTTCCCGCACACAGGCTCACACAATCTGCTCATTAGTGGTGATAAGTAGTACACTCATCATGTGGGATTGCATGTCACACACCATCACACACACTAAACCTCAGAGAGGAACTCTCTGTTTATCCATTGCCTTGTTGTTTTAGTCTCATCCTTCTGCAAGTGTCTCAATTATGTCGCCAAACTAATTCAAGAAGTCTAATGCAACACCAGGGAAAAATGGCTTTACTGAGATTGCATTTTATTATGAGTAGCACTTCAAGGATGGATTAAGAATTAAGCTATTGTGATTCATAAATCTGAGATTAATGTTTAATTTTTGTGAGAAAGAAAGTATTACTAAAGTAAGAACCAGAAAACTCAAGACAGAGAATACATTTTTTAAGGTACACAGTTCTTTTAAATATTCACAGAATGAGATATTTGGAAAAATGTAGTTCAGCACAAAGTTCTGGGGTACTTTTTACGACCTCTGTGACTATTTTACCACGGTAGTCAATACAGCCCTTCTTTGTGTTCAGGAAAACAAAGAAATGTATACTGTGTTAAAAAAAGATGAATTCATGACATGACATTTGTATTGATCGTGAACTATAATTTTGAGAATTTGTAACTATTCCAATATGTGGATCCGGTTAGGTAGCAATCGTATGTTTTGGTAAGATTCACTTCATGAAATCATCACTTTAGTCAAGGCTTTATTTTGACTTTTGTAGAAAATATAAATTTCCCAGTACGATCTGGTTCGTTAGACCAAATTTAGATTTTAATTAAAAATGTAAGGTGTTTCTCAAAGTCAAACATGATTTTTAATTTGCAACAGTACCTGTTCTTGTCTTGTAAAACTTGATGAACTTTTTATGATCCCCTATGAAAGTGGACAACTGTATTTCAAAAGGTCGCTCAATTTCGTCTGAATTGGTGTTTATCACGGAAAAAAGTTCTTTATGCTGTTTTAACATAATTTCTCTTGTAATTTGAATAAAAGCTACATACAATTTTTTTATTTAATCACATGGACCCAATGTTTATGAAGTATGTCCGAGAATTTCCTCTAGTTTTTTAGCCATGCACTATGATTTTTAGCTTTGGTGTGATGTGGGTTTTGATGAGTTTTTAAAGATATTTAAACTAAACTGCCGTGTCATAGAATGATAAAATTTTCCAGTGCGATCATTTCAATTAGACAAAGATCAGATTGATATTAAATACATTTCTAGGTTAGCATGTTTTCCAACAATACATCTCCATCTCATACAATCTTAATCAAAAGTTCTTATAGTAAAATTCTCTTTTACTTTTGTGACCGTGGGTTTCCATGTGGCTTCTCTCAATCCGCCACGTCATAAAGTAATGACTTTATTTCCTCTGAAATCCTTTTGTGTAGACCGATATTTGATTTTTATTTCAGGATTGAAAAACACTTTACCTGAAATGTAATTTTGATTTCTTGCCTCTCTCCAGGTGACTATAGTGTTATTGGAAAACTTTAAACCAGTTATAGAGAACACGTTGATGCCAGTGTCATGAGATCTGTGAGAAACTTACATAGAAATGAAAATTTTGTGTCTCTCCGCTAAAACAAAGCTGAGACACAGATGGGCCCAAGTTTTCTCTGCAGCTCACCTTTGTTGATCTGTTTAAAAAAAAGAGGAATGGAAAACACATGAATGAGTTGACAGCCAAGAAGAATTGCTCAACATTCTTTTAAGGTAAACAGCTTATTATTAATGAGCGCTTAGCAAACATTCTGCTAGGAAAACAGATGCTTGTACTCGGGGAGTCTTCCATATCAACACTCATTAGGGCCTGACCAATCACAGAGCCCTGTGAAAACACTGGTGGAGTAACACTGGTAAAATGTTATTCATGTCGCCTACCATCTGATTCACGTTCCCAAGGCAGAAGATCAGTCGATCCTGTCAATAGTAGGCACTTCCTTTTTTGTGGGTATACATCTGGTATTCCCACAGCCACTTCCATCATAGCACGAAAGCAGAAAAACATACAGATAATAAATATGTGATTATTTTGCATATTTAAAAAAGCCTCATTACCGCAAGCCTGAAGCTTTTAAAAATATCTTGGCATTTTTTTAAATAAACCATTGCCCTGGTGAGATAATCAATGTCAAATAGTTGACAGTTTCCCTCCAGCTACTTCCATGTTCGACGAATCTTAGATGAGTTCATTAAAATTGCACAAAACTAACAATTTCTATCATATCTCCTGTCACTTGGCAATAGCGCCCATGGAGATGTTTATCATAAAAGCCTTATTTTTCTCACCCTGTACGTTTTTACAGTTGAAGAAAGTTCTTCGCCGCCATCGCTTAAAATGGCTCACGGATGAGCCTGGGGATTTCTCCAGGCATGGCTACTTTTTCCGGAGGTTGATCGAGGTTTGCCCGCAAGGCACTCAATGTACATGAGGGTTACTGGGGCTGTAATCACTGGAGAGACGGAATCTAGAGAAGAGGTGTGCAGTCTCAAAGCTGATGAGCTATTCAATGCGTGTGTGTTGCAGTGAAGGAACTCTCTGACCTAGTTGTGGTATTGCCTTCAGTGCTTTTGCTAATGAGTAGACATGTCATACGCTGTTGCCCACATCCCAATTAGTCCTGCCTCAGTTTCCAAATAAGAAAAACTCTTAAGCAGACAAAAGAGATTCGGCCAAACATGTCATGAGTGGTCACAAAAAAGGATGACTATTAAAGTGGGCATAGTCTTATAGCAAAAAATACAGTTAAATAAAATTTTGCAGCCTAATATTTTTCATGTTTTCATGCAATTTTGAAATTAAAACTTTGAATTTGAAATGAGAAATATGTTTATTTTGATCTTCTATAGTGTACAAATATTACTGTAAATAAAAAGTAATTGTCTATTTTCAATTGGTGGGGTCCCAGTAACATGTTTTTCATTTAACAAACACCATATCTCTTTGTATCATTTTATTTATTGTATTATATTATATTATTATATTGTATTTTAACCATATATAGAAAATATGTGAACAAACTGTAAAAAGTTTTTAGCAAATTCTGTAAAATGACAATATTTACATTATACTAATTAAGAATTCAATTATCAGTAAAATTTCTCTGTAAGTGGTAATATTATATATATATATATATATATATATATATATATATATATATATATATATATATTGTATTTTGAATACCAAAAGAAGATATTTTGAAGAATTCAGAAAAGAACACTGTTATGGGGAACTTTGCCCATTTTATTTTTTCCATCACGGTAGTCCATGGTTCCCCAGAAATCTTAGTTACTGACATTCTTTCTAACATATCCCTTTATAGAAGAAATGTATTAACGCTGAATAATTCATGACAGAATTTTCACGTTTAAAATTTTAATTCAGATCTTTACCTTTATCTTTGTCCATAGTTAAGGCCAAAACAAACCCTTTTCCTTTGAGGATTTATTTAAAAAAATATGTGCTTTTACATTTACATTTATTCATTTGGCAGACACTTTTATCTAAAGCTACATACAAGTATTATGCAGTGGCCAATTATCAGTGCAGGACAAATTGGGTCAAGGTGCCTTGCTCAAGGGAACTTCAGTTATTGTCTGCTGGCAGTGGGATTCAAACCCTTAACCTTCTGCTAACAAGTCAACCTCTCTAACAACATCACCACAACGGACCCAAACAATTTATATATAAAATATAATATAAAATAATTATTTTTAATAAAACAACTGATGTACAGGCACATTTTTTTAAATCTCTGTAAATTGTTGTGCTGTTTTACATGCATGATCTTTATTTGCTAGTCTTACATCACTGACTGATTCTCACTATCGCACTGCAGTCACTGGAGTCTCTTTGTCTTCTTTGTTTCCTGCCCTGCATAAGCTTCTCTCTTCTCCTAGAGGGACCCAGAGAGAAGAATCATCTGAACAAAGGATGCTCTCCCACACAAACCTATACGCTGACACAGACACACATTTAACACCAGAGCACATAAAACACAGAAAAAATAACGCAGCATAATATTCATATTTTCAGCTATTGAAGATTGTACATTTTTGATCAGATACGCCGCCACAGAAAAGCCCCGATCTTCATTACTCTTAACCTGGAAATAAATCTAGGACACGTATTGATGTTTTCAGAAATGCAATTACTTCTGATTTGTCGTGTTACTTGCTCAAGGATTTGCAATAATCTTGTTGGGAAAACTCTAGATAGCCTGTGTCTTTAAAGGCATTCCACATCCAAAACACCTCTTTAACAATAAAGGATTTCATTACAGTTGCAATGTATCGGAGGTTTCCTTGAGTTATGAGGAAAAGGGCTCAATAAAGCACGGTAGCAGGCATGGGGGTATTAAAATGCAAAAGCGATCCAAATATGTCAAGATGGGTAATGCAGGGAGAAAACATCAATGAGGTCTGCAAACTGATATGTTGTGCAATGCTGATGAAGTCTCTTATATAATGACCTGCCACCACAGTATGAGGATATGCATTCATAGATCAGAGACAATAATCTTCAAAGATAAACAACCATATTCCGCCATATTTATATCCTTCGAGATCTGAAAGTTAGATTTCAATCAGTTATTCTCCATAAAACTTATCTGATAATGCTTCCACAGAGGGAGAGAGCGAGATGGAGGGGGGAAAAGCATTCGAACCCAGAAGATTTCTCTGCTTTTTAACTTCAATAAAAGACTAAAAGATAAAGAGAAGGTTGTACAGCATTCCATCTGAGACCACCGCAAAAGTGCAAACTTTTCCTTTCTTTGCTTAACTGATGCATTATGGGCTGCCCGTATACATTTTGCTTTGAGCACACTTAACAGTGTGTCATGAAAAGAGATTTTTTCATTGGTATTTCATGTGTGTCTACAGTGTACGTTTACTTGTAAAGAACAAGGCCAAACACAGTTTCCTTTATAAGATCACACAAAGGAGTTTCTCACATTAGAGCACTGTAGACTGAAAATTAAAAAATAACTCTCGACTCACAACCGCAATGCTCCAGGGATGTATTTTTCATTCCCTCCGCATTCCTTTCTACTTTTTGTTTGTGAGAAGCGTTTTTTCTCACACTCAGTACTGGGTCTCGCCAGGACTTCAAAGACTCCGATTGTCATTAGTGAAGCTGGCGTTATGAATATTACATCTATGGCGTGAGGCAGCGCCGTGCCGCATAACCTGCTCCGACAACCGCATCAAATATTTAACTAGGTGACTGCAGGCATGCTTCTGTGTGTCTGGAAGAGAGAAAGAGAGAGAGAGAGAGAGAGAGAGAGAGAGAGAGAGAGAGAGAGAGAGAGAGAGAGAGACAGAATGAGAGAGGCAGGATGGGTTTCAATAAGGCCAGGGTGGTGTGGGGTGGAGGTAAGTTGTTCGTCATTTACATAGAAGTGCTGATTCTGACAGCGACCGCCACCTCATCATACCACTTAGGGAAATGAAACGAATAAGACAGAGAGGTTTGGTTGCAGAAGGTTAGGGGATGGGGTTGGTGGGGGAGGTTCTTTTTAATCAACTTGCTGTATCAACCATGCTTAGGCAATGGGTCCCCGCATAGATAATATGACGGACAGAATGTCAACTAGCTTTGGGATGAACCAAGAGCTGAGGGAGTACACCGAGTGTATTTTCGTTTGTAAATGGAGATAAGAGTCTGGTTAATCATGCACACACAGGAAAAGAAGCAAATAATGGCCAATATTTCATCATTTAGAGAAGCAAATATGACTCTTTTGGTTCGTCTGTACTGGGAATGGACTGAGGGACATTCCCACGCAGTTTTCCCTTTTCTATATATGGTGGAAGCAGGATATCCTTTATACAGATGTTGTTAAGCAGGTGCTATTAAACGCTACAGTGACATTTGTCATTGTAGATCCAATTGCTTTCACCTTTATCCAAAGTTATAAGAAACATTGCACATGACAAACATTTATTGTCCTGTGGGTTCGAAACAGCTATTTAGGGGTCAATGAGACCACCAAACCAACAAAGTTGAGGCCAGTTATTAAATACCTAATATTTGACTAACAATAGATTTCAAAAAGCGTTTAAAACAGTTTTTAAAGATGCATTTTGACTTCAAAACTTCAAAAAGACTTCAAAAGCTAAGAAACTGGGTCACAGGATGAGGAGGAACACATGAAAGTGAAGTCAAGTAAGAACAGTTCTATGTACATACCCACATTTTTTTTTAATTATTGTTATAGCATTCTTATTTGTGGGTCAAACTTCTAAAAAACACATTGAAATAGCAGAACCAATAATTCAGAGAAATTTGTTCTCTTTTTGAAAATTAATAAAAATTTGCAATGTTTGGGTATTTGAGTGCCCTGTGATTGTGAAGAGCAGAGTCTTGGTGTTTTAAAATGGTAATGATCATGAAATTTATCAGCTTGTTGCAGAAAAGTTTAGGTCCATGGCTTCTCTTGTCACGTCTTTTCTCTCCTTGTTGCCTAGATATTGTTCGCAACAAAATGTCCTTCATTCAGAATTCTGGAATTTTTCAAACTGATATCTGAAATTAAACTGTTTACAATCACAAAATGGTCTAACTCAGTTGTTACACTATTTAATGATACAGTGATATTTTATAATATATTTAAAAGTAAAAAAACATTACTTTCTGCCTAATTTATACTGTTCTTTCTATATATATATATATATATATATATATATATATATATAAACAAAACAAAACAAAACAAAACAAAACAAAACAAAACAAAACAAAACAAAACAAAACAAAACAAAACAAAAAAGAAATATAAGTACAAGAAAAACAGGATACATATTTTCATTCTTATTTTCATAGCTCAAAACACTTTTTTATATTGAAAGATGGTGGCTGATATCTCAATACACATTGATGATTTCCATAATGTCTAAGATTGGATCTCTTTGTTTTTTATTAATTAAGTTGGCTGTGTTTATTTTCCCTAAAAAAGACGTCCAGTGGAATATGATTGGCCACTTTACCGACAATAATTTTCACGAAAAGGAAGGGATGAAAATAAAGAACAGCTGGACTAAAGTCATAGAGGAAGGTCATTCACTTCCGTCCAACAGTATACATGAATTATTTCACATCTAAGATAGAAATAGATTTATTTTAAGGTAAAAGCCAAATAGCTAGAAGCACTCCAGACCTCATGTTTTCTTAATGTGTGACTTTTTTTTTACTGGAGTTGATGTCAGGTAAGCTAAGAAGCACCTCAGGCTACACTCTGCAGATGGCCCTTGTCCAATATGAGACCCCATCTAATAAAGAGAGCAGGTCAGTGCCACAGGTAAACATAGCTCATCTCCCACGATTCCCATTGAAGAGGAGACAGGGAGCAATAAGAAGAGCTATAAGGGTGTTAAATGGGAAAAAACACACAGATAACCAGCAAAAGAGCTAATAATCTCAGCATTGCAATGAACACTGTGAAAACACCCATCCATCCTTGAGGTTGAGATCAGTATACTTATACTGTCAGAAAAAAGATTATTGTGGTAAGGTATGGGCATGTTGTTAGGTAATGTTCCCTTTTTACTGGCCCTTGGGGCAAATATGTTTCAACTATGTGCCTGTGTTTATGTAGCACATTTCTCAGGGAAGAAATGAACGTGTCACATTCCGGAAAACATAGAAGGGCATCGTTTCGGTGACAGACCGAGTGTCTAAAAGTTTGCCACGTGAAGGCCTCGAAACATCCTTTTATCGGCTTATCTTGGTTTCTGCGGATATACTTATATCCCTTTATGTTCTTTTAAGGATTCATAGATACAATCCTGCTCAACCTGTTTTATGATCTAATTCATTTCGTGTGGTCACTGAATCCTTTGATTCAGTAGTTGGTCATATGGTTGCATGCTGTTTACATTCAGAAAGTCGCTCACAAAATCATGTGAACAATAGTTATGCGAGAATTCAGCCCACATAAATCACACAGATCTAACTTTGTAGTGTCAAACCTAATTTTGTTTGTGCAGAACACAAAAGAAGATGTTTTCAGAAGATGTGTAGAAGTCAACCGTTCTCGTTGACATCTATTGTACGTAGACAAATCCAATGCAAGTCAACGGGAATCCTGTATTTTTGTGGGAATTCCTATATTTCCGCAACAGAAAAATAGAATAAAACAGAATAATACAAGCTAATTTTTACTTTATCTTTTTTCAACTTTTTAAGTAAAGGTTAATATTTAGATAACTTTAAGGAAGTGGTCTAACCTTATCTCACAGAAATTCATATTTCACAAGGCGGCTATTTTGTATGACTTCGAACAATGTAAATCACACAATAAGATTATTTGAAAAAAGCCGTGCCGAAGCCCCACCCTGAACCATAACTATAACTGGCACAAAAAGCAATTAAATACTGAAATATTAAAATATAACCATAAAAATATGTATAAATACCTTCTAAAATATTTATGTATTCAACTCTTTTAGTCTAAAAGATTAAAGATTAAAATTTGACAAGTAAATAAATTTGTCCAATACTACAGCTACAGCCTTGTTAATAACTTATTAATGTATAATAAGCTATTTAAATATACATAAATATAAGTACTACATTCAATGAAAAATTGCATTAGACCTATCCAATTTTGAAATTGTTTCTATGATGTGATTTTAACATCTCCCAGAGGAGAAAGTTATTGCTCAGAAGGCTTAATTAAGTTCTCGTACAATTATTGTGAATAGCATTGCTCATGCATATCATTCACTTTTGATGAGAAAATGCTGAGATCATAATATGATTGAAACATATTTCGGATAAAATCGGTCGGTTTAGGACATTGTTGAGATCTCTTCTGATGTTCTAGAAGAAACACATATCAGAGGACAGTGGGATTTTCTAAGTAAATCTCCATTTAATCTTGTTGCTGTCAAGGAGAGGTGATTGAGACATTTAAGAGATCTCATTTGTGATTTTTTATTCCCCTGGGCTGCCACTAAATCCATCTCATAGGGCAGAGAACTTTCCTTACTTATCTAATTAAGAGTCATCTGGATTTTTTGAGGATCCTTCAAGGATTCAAATGTCAGCTCTTCAAATGTCATGAAAAAATTTCACAAAGGAGACTTGGAGCGCACATGTTCAAACAGAAAGGGGACTTGATGGTGTGTCGTGGGAGTTTCACAAATGGGTTTTAATTATTTTACAGCAAGACACCTGCAGTGGTTTTTAATGCTGCAGACATTAAGATCATCATTATCGCTGGAAAACTGATTAATGGTCCCAAGACAAATCGCCAACTGAAATTGCTTTGGTCAATTGGTCCTTGTGTGTGACACTTTACATTGAAGTACACGTCAATTACCTTTGTTAATTGCCTTTTTTGTTTTAAATCTCTTATGTTGAGGTTCCCAGCCCCCAATACTGCCAAAATAACTGTTGAAAAGAAGAACTTTTGAAATCCAATGTTATGTTTTGATAAAATAATTATGTTTTGTTATTTTTTGATAAAAAAATTAAATGGCATACATATTTTAAATTTAATTTGTTAATATAGGTATAATGTACTCAATGTAAATGCCAACCTACCAAAGTTTACTGTCATTAACTTAAAAGTCACATTTTATTTTAGTCTAGCTTCCAAAAGTTTGAAAAATAAGAAGATTTAAAATTTCATATTGGCTTCAGTGCAAATTTAAGTTTCATATATTTTTTTCCCAATGTTTTTGTTTCATCCCCATTCTTTGATTCAGTACTCAAATGTTATTGTTGTAAAAACATGAATGTTAAAATTCTAAATTATATTCAAGAGACCCTTGTTTAGTGATAAAACTATTATGAATTGAATTTGTTCAAGTATTGTTTAAGTCCTTAAACGTACATAAATGCCATATTAAAACTTATTAAATGTATTTTTAACCTTGTTTCTTTGTACCTTCCTCCTGTCTAAAAACACTTGAATTTAGCTTCTGACTCTTTATGTCATTCCTGAAAGTGTACTCTGATTGGTCATACGGTCTAGTCTACTGTTATTGGTCAACTCAGCTTTCAGTAACAGCATCAACATCATTGAAGATTTATGTGAATCCATTTACTTGTGTAATGGGTCTCTGACAACACATCATGGAAGGAACTGTTTGACTGTTTGCATCACTGCAAAGAACCCTTTTGGCTTCTTGAATAAGAAGAGTGATGACAACACTAGAGGTTGTTTAGAATCCATGACAACTTTTAAAAATTGGATACAGCAGTAATAAACTTTCCAAAATTACCGATTCAGTCAGCCATTCCTCTTGCTGCCATACTTCTTCAAAGGAATTTTCCCATTCAGAACTTTCAGTAAGCTGTGAAGAAACCTCTGGCTTTATTCTCTTTGAAATCTCTTTTCCTACTCTCCCTCTCTGCTTTCCAGTGGAGATTAAGCAGTTGGGTTTTAGGCTGTGCTTGTTGGCTCGTGTACTGAGAGAAATCAATGAGGATCAGTGCTGTTAGCTTATAGGCCAACTAATCCTTATCTCAACCAGCTCATCCTTCAACCCGCTTCATCGCTGACTCCTAACAAACACCAGGCAGGCCAAATGAATGAGAGTGCAGAGGAAAATGACTGTGGCCTTTAGGCAAGTGGGGAATGGTATTGATCTTGTACAGTTTCCAGACAACCCAGTGGGTATCAGAGGACATAATCTGAAGGGCATCTATACAAGCCGCTGGAGCGATTCCACCAATTTCTAGGATGAGAAACTATATCAACTACCTCAGCGTCTTATTAGAGATGTTCAGGGCCTGTAGAGGACACGAGATAAAAGCTAACACTGTTATGTGTTCAATAGGGAGGACTGAGAATTAGATCAAGATGGGCAAGTGAGAGCCTTATCCAATCAAGTCTATATAAAAACTAAACACATGAAGGAACAAAACTATATTAGACCATAAAAAAGTGTATAGATAGCCAAAAGGGGCCCAAAAGTCTTTACTGACTAACTATACTGAATTGCTTTCTTAATTTTTAAATTAATTAAAAAAAAAAAAAAATATATACAATATTTTTGAGTAGTTCTGTTAAATATTTCTTAAATAAATCTTATAATAAATAATATCAAAATTAAAAATATGATGTGTCTGTAAAAATGTTTTCTTTTAAATTGCATTTAAAAAGCTCATTTATGAAACAATGGTAACAAAAATGTCAAAAAAATTGACAAAATATGTATCTTACCAAAATAATATTATTGTTTATAGATTTTATTATATTAAATCGAACATGATTTTTCAACCTTTAAAAACCTTTCTTCATCATAACAAATTAATTAATGTTAAACCTTTGATTGTGTTTACAGTGTGCAATATAACATGTGTTAATGTTTCACATGTAAAAAAAACTTTTTGTAAAAAAAATTACTTTTTTTTCACACAATATACTTATCTGCATACCGCTTTTTTCCCTGATATAAAACCGCTGATAATTTCCCCCATTCTGATGAAGTCTCTCCTTCGAACAAACGTAATGAGTTCTAATTGGGGTAGCGGTTCCTGTGTTGTGATTCTACAGAAGCTAAGCGCGTGTTGTCCAGAAAGATCATGCCTCTTGCCATAGCATGGAAATGCATGCTCTCAAAATGCAGTGTAAACATGTCTTTAATGTTATAAATTTGAGCCGGAATCAGACCCGGAGAACATAGATGAAGAGGATCGAGTTGAGCCTGTGCAAGCATGACTTTGGCACTTACCGATTGTGGTCTATGGACAGCACCTTCTCCAGCCAAAGAGGAAGGGCTCCATCTTTCAAGAATAAACTTAAAATTTAAAATCCAGCATTAAACGCCTTGAGATTGAGGAGGTTCTCCTCAGCAAAATGTTTTGCACATAGTTGTGCTGTGAACCGAGTTAAACAAACGTAAATTGCAACTATTGATCTCTAAGTACAGCGTCCATGGGAAGGCCAAACTAAAGTGATTGGACTCCGGAATAAAACATACTCTACAAACGGAACTCTTTCTCTTCTCGTTGGGAGCGTAACAAGACCATGCCACCTCTTTGTGTGTTCCTTTTGTAGGAGGTTAACCTTAATAGTGAGGTCACTAAGAAGGAAGTAGAGGGATGTAGTCTAAACCATAAATTTTTTTTGTAGGCGATATCTGGTTTGGCATTGAACTTTAAGCTTATGAAATACAGATATGAATTATACTCTAAAAACAACCTTATAAACTCAAAAAAGTTTGAAATGTAAAATCATGAAGAAGGGGACCTTTAAAGTCTTTGGGCCTGTGTCCACTAGATACATATAAGCCGGCGTCCGGCGTGTACTTTAAATTGTTTTCTATGGATTTGCTTCCTTTTTATTAAAAAGCTAGCTACTGACGTATTTTTCTACCCGCTCAACGCCGGTGCTCTGCGTATTTTACACGTTCTATGCCGGCGCTCTGCGTTTACGGCCTGATGCCCTGATTAGAAAAATTTTTAACTTTGCGAAAAACAGCCCATCGATGTCACTTTTTCCGCTGCTGTCCAATCACAGTACATAAGGGGCGGAACAAAGATTATATTCAATGTAGAACAACAACTGTACAGCAGATAAAGACAATAATGAATGAGAAAAGGATATTTCTCGTTTTGAGATTAGATGTCTTTATCAAATGTCTTCTGCCGGACTATTATAACATTGTTATTGAAAAACAATACTAGTATAAATGAAACACTTGCCCTGGGACTGCCCAGGTAAGATATAATTTAATACGAGCCCAAAAATAATAGGCTTTTCTTTAATATAATCCATGTCATAGCGGCCAAATGCCCACAACTGACATTTTCAGTCATCGCTAAGTGTTTCAGCCGCATAAAAACCCCTCAATGGACACGCTCCCTAAGAGATTTATTTACACTTATGTCATCGGAAAATCAAATAACATATATTAAAATTTAAAATAAATAACTGAATTAAACATTTATACAAATTTGACTTTTATAATTTGACTGAATTTTATTATTTCTTAGTATTTGTTCTTTGACCTTTATACTCTAATGACAGTATTCATGAACTGTAGCATGAACTGCTAAAGTTTGGTCAAAGCCTAATGATCCACGTTATTCCAGAATGTTCCAAAGATTGTGCTTCAATTGATTCGATTAAATCTGACCTTTTGTACAAAGTTACCATGGTTTGACACGGTTATAAATTTGCTTATATTTGACCATTGACCTAGAAAATACTGCAGAACCTTAAATATTCCTTATTCGTTTAAGATCACTCAACCAACTCCCAAGCTAAACCAAGATACATGAACAAACACAAAGCAATCTTAGTTTTCTGCTGTCCCTCCACGTCCGTCCCTGTAGAGGGCTAGAAAATGATGTCCAGTCGGGTGTGAAATTTGCCTTGTGAAGAGATGAGGTCGAGATATAAGGGTCCCAGATATGCAGCCTGATCGAAGATGTACCTGAAAGAAAAGACTTCATTTAGAGATGGGAACAGAAGAAAAGTCGAGTGGAAGAAAATGAAGGGCCCGATGTGGCTGAGATTTTTCAAGTCTTCAGCCCCAGAAGTAATGCAGGCCATTTGTCTCGGCAGGTAAGGACCTGCCACGGGTTCCTCTCGGCATGCCGGTGGGGCTGTTCGCCAACATTGCCGCTTGCTATGCAAGGCGGGTCATCGCAGAGGTCTCCTGGGAGTAAAACACTGCCAGAAGATTGAATAGAGGGTGTGGTAAAAATATGAAAAACTTCTCAGTACCCTGTCAAGGCTACATGTTATCTCTTGGAGTTTCTGAGACCAGTGAGAGACTGAGGACTTAATCTGCTGTCAATTTAATACAGCAAGGGGGCTCTCCAACTCATTTTTTAACCCTACACCCCACCAAGTGGCGTCAAGTTAATAGCCTCCCAGCAGCAGGAGCCCAGACCGGGCGGGGAAGGTATGGGACAGGATGGGAATGAAGAAAGATGGAAGAAAAGTCTCACCGGGTCATTATGCATCCTCTGTGCCTTCCAGGGATCATCTTTGCACACATTTTGACATTGTTTGGTAGAGCCATTGATCATATAGCTCCATTGAAACACAGAACAGGTGAAGCTGAAGGCAGGATACAAGGAGTCGATGGTGATTGAAGATGATGAGGGGGGCCACATCGGGTCACCTTTAATCAAACACCAGCCCCATACTGGGCCTCGCTGACATTGATGATGATGGTGTTGACGATTATGATGATGTTGATGATGAGCTCTACCATTGGGGTTGTCTGTTCCTTCAGGCAGCAAGATGACAATTCGAGAATCCCAAAAATGGTCAATCAAACCGGCGGGTGATCCAGCTCGGTTCACACAGATGGCACTGCACAATGTTTCCAATTTAATCCCCAATACGACAAATTAAAACCAGACCTTCTCAGCTCTGCTTAATGGGATTGGGAGCATTGAAGACAGCCTTGAGGTGATGGCTTTCTCTATTCACCTACACACAAACACACACAGCCATCCAGAGCTGCAACATACTGTTAAATACAGCAATAAAGTATTCAAATACCCCCTGAAGTGCTATTCATAATTAAAGTTTTTATTAACAGCTGTCACAGGTAGCTTAAGGCCTCTGGGAAGTTGGCTGACCTTTCGGAAACCAATTTCTTGAGTTTTACGCTGTGAACGCAAGCGAATACACAACACCTAAGAAGAATGTTTGCTATTGTGTCATGTGATGTGTTTTAAATAGCCTCTTGTGTTCATTTTGCACTGTTTGAAATCTGGTGTTTTTCACCCCATGAAACCAAGCAACATGACATCAGTAAGGCAATTAAAGCATGATAAATTAGTCAATGAATCATCCTCGTGGGACAGATACAACTTTTTTGATTACTTTTTTTTCAAGATTACTATCATAGCTAACTATTGCTAGCCTTATATGTGCAAAAGTAAAAAATATACAATTATAACATGTATTTTTTATATTGTCACTGTACTGCTGAATCCTTAGATCAAAGTTCAAAGTAGTCAAAGTTCACCTTTTTTCAGGAAATGGAATAAACACTTTCCATTGTAAATAATTATATTTTACAAGACTTTTATTGATTAGATATCTGCAAATTCAAGAAAAAAACCCTAAAGAGAGAATGATATATGGGAATACAAGGTTTCGCGAGGACAGAAGCGAAATCAAAAACACGTACTTCTGAAAAACACGAAAGAAAGTGGCACCCATGTCCTTCTATTATATGAAAACATAACCAATGCAAGTGAACAATAATCTTCAAATGGTCGTTTTTTGTGTTCTTCAGCAGAAAGGAAGTCATAGAATTTGAAATGAAAAGGTGGTGAGTAAATAATGACCAAATTTCCATTTTGGGTGAAATATCATTTTAAATATGCAACTATGCAAAAGCCCTATGAAAATAAATGTAAATTGAATTGTTATTGCCTTCATGACCTTTTTAAAGGTAATGATATGGAATAACCTGACCCATGATAAAGTAACATCATCAAAGATGTCAGGGAGCAGAGAGATTTCAGCTCTTCTAGCAAGCATAATGAAGGTGTTGGGTTTAGTAGGCGGAGGGTGTTTTAGAAGCTTGTGAAATACAAGCGTTGAGTCCAAACCGGAGAAGTTTTCTGCTCGGCTGGTTTAAGCAGACTGGATTTACTACAGAACAAAAGACAGTGTGCACACGAGAGAACAGCTGGCACGGAGAACACTTGGCGCATGTGGAGATACACACAGATCGAGACACACACAAATAGCCAGCTAAATGTTCTTTTATAAGACAGCTTTGAACCGTTTGCCAAAGGAGCAAAATGTAAATGTATTGGCTTACAAATAAATATGTAAAGAAAGCTTGTTTACACATCTGTAAACATATAACATACACTTCCTAGAGAGTTTTTGTTGTTGTTTTCTTACATTGAAGGAACTCCCCATGTACCTGTGATGATCATTTCATTTTACATTTACTGTATGTACAGTGGCTAATGATTTTAACTGTTTGAAACTGGTTGAAAAGTTTAAGAAAACGTAATTATGCATTTATATTTTTTTCACATTCTAGAATAATAGTAAATTCACTAAAATTATGACTTAAAACAAAGGAAATTATTTAAAAAAATGAATGAACATGCCATATTTGATCATCTTTAATGTAGTCACCTTTACACTAGAATTTGCAGAAATGTTTTCTTGTTATTTTTGCAAGTAGCTTCTTAAGGTCTCACTGTATGTTTTTAAAGAATTTTAAAGACTTTTATCTATTCTATATGTTATTGGCTGTTCTTTCTTCAATAGTCAGTTAAAGTCAATAGTCATTCACTTAATACATTTTTTTTTAGAAAATGCAACTTTAGACATTTCACCCCAGTGTCCCAAAACCTTTGACCAGAAGTGTGTTCCACTTACTGTTTACAAAAATAAAATATTTTGCTGAACTGTAATATTCAATCATAAACACAATTGTTTAAGTATAACGTTATCCAACATTTGCTTCATGACAGTTTGACCGTTTGTAACTAAGCCTTTTTGGGTTATGTTCTGTATCTGAAATGACCTTCATTTTTATTTTATTCAATTCTATTATGGTGTTGAGCTTTCTTTAAACTCTATATACAAAGCTTTTATTTCCTCCCCTAACCTTAACATAAACCCTAACACATTTCCAGATTTCGACTATGGCATTATCTTTCCAGGCCAAACCGAATCCCCACTTGAATGACTTGCTATTATGCAGCCTATAACATATAATACACATAAGCTTTCCTGCTATTTATAAACTAAAAAATAAAAACCCTTTTTAAAATACCCTCTCCTCCTTCTTTGAGTTTTATCCCATCATCACAAGCATTTCTGGCAGTTGTCTGGATGTGTTTGTTGTATCAGTTTGTAATGAAACCACAGAGGCTTGATATTGGAAGCCACAAACATACAGATGGAGCACGAGGCAGTGGCCTGTTATACAGAGCTGTGATTGGGTTAAATGTAATCCAATCTGACGTTACTCTTCGGAGATCGTCCTTTGAAATTACAACTCATCAGTGTTATTTGTAAGGAAGGTCTCCCATGGGTCTCCTGTACAACACAGGCATCCGTGCATTATCTCCACACTCCACCGCTATCTTCTCACCACCTCAAACAAAGCAGTCTGATCTCCACCATGTACTTTGAGATCTCATCATCGCCAATTGCCTTAATCCATCTCAATCTGCAACCTCAGGGCTCACACTTTTGCTGTCTAATGAGGACTAGGGGTCAGACCTCATTCAACCCCCCTTCCACCATTTACTTCCATGATGCCTCCGGTGACTTGTGCCTTCTATTATAAAACATGCAGCCTTGGAAAAGCGGCAATCCATAAGAAGGCAGCAATTTCATGTCTGGTGGGTGGTTTGAAGGACATTATGGGTATTAATAACAGTTTGTGAGATCCTATTTTGATATGACCTGTAGCGGAATAATGCATCATAATGTGTTGGCAAATAGGATGGCAGTTTGGAGGTGGTCCCTTCATATCCGTGTGTGATTATACTGAGGGGTAAAGGGCTGATGGTAAATTTTTCAGCTGTCAATAACCTTTGCTTGACTGACAGTATCAGAGGAGAGTGTCACTGCTGGGCTTCAGCCATAAATAGGAAGCATTCACAGCCTCAGTTTGACTTGAAAGCTAGAACTGGGTGAGGCACATTACCTTATCTTATAGAATTCATAAATATATGAGACACTACATAAGACAATCTTTTAAAAAAATTATTTAAGATTTGGGTAATATTTTACAATAAGATTGTATTTGTTTACATTAACTAACATTCCTTAACATTAATTGATCTGTAGTAATGTTAGTTAGAAACACATTATACAGGGTAGTTCACTGTAAATTAACTAATAATAAGATTTAAAGTGATTTAATGTGATAGTTCCCCCACTTGACAATTCTGTCATAATTTACTCTCCTTCTTGACATTTAAAACCTGAACATCATGAACAGTGAATATATTATTCACTTTAATTGTATGAACTCAAAAGCAATGACAGTCAAAGTTCTTCAGAATATTCTCTATTGTGTTCTGCAGAACAAAGAAAGTCAACCAGGTTTGGTGAGCTTTCTTAAACAGTTTTGAAGATCAAAGTTTTTCCAAATATAATCATCGGACCCAAACTTTCGGTTTTGGTTCCCAGAACATTATTTGCTTTTATATAATGTTCTTTTTCCGAAAAGAAAACTTTCCTATTGAAACGTTCTAACCTATTTATGATTATTTACCTGAATAAAAAACTATGAAATTATGTTTATATGATGATTTAATATTGTAATTATTTAATTTGAAACATTTCCATTTTCCTAACCATTTCTATTAAAACCATACTCCAGTATGTAAATATATATAATATTGAATATTGAATAACATTTCAATATTTTTTATAATTTTCAATAAATTTACATTTGCAGAATCCACAATCATGACTGTACTAATGATTTGAAACAAAATATAATTATATATGACAATATATCGAGCTAGAAAATATTTTATATTTATAGATATCAGTTCTCTTAATTTCTAATATAAGTATTAGTTCTTTCTTGAATTCTGTCTCATTCTCTAGTTGTTCCAAACTTGTATACATTTCTTTGTTTGGCTGAACAAAGAAAGAATTTTGGACGAATGCTTGTAACCAAACAGTTATTGGACCCTATTGACCAACAAAGGAAAAATAAAATAGTCATCAATATTACTCAATAACTTTTTTGTTGTCTTACAGAATTCAAAATATCTCAATAAAAAAGTAATTTACCTTCTATAGTAGTGAATAGGATCCAATAACTGTCAAGTTACAAACATTCTTTAAAATATTTTCTCTGCGTTCATCAGTACAAAGAAAGGTATGCAGATTTGAAACAACAAGCCAAGTAAATGATGACAGAATTTGTATTAACCGTGAACATTCACTATCAAACATTTACATTTAAATTTAAATTTTGTCATTTAGCTGACGCTTTTATCCAAAGCGACTTACAAATGAGGTTTACAAAAGCAGCATATACAACAGGCGATAACAAAGCAACCAAACATATCAAAATAACAAATTAGTACGTGTTTATATAAGATAATGTTTCATAACAGCATTCAGTCCATCATGTAGGGAAAAAAAATGACACTTTGTTTTACTGACTTACAAATAGGTATATAAAGCAAAGCAAAACTTCTAAATTATAGGATCGTGAATTAATGAGCACACGAGTGTGAGTATGTGCAGTATAATATACAGCTGTGTGAGCACACAATTATTGTTTAACTATGACAAAACGCCTACAGAAAACGAGTGCATTGCCCTATTACAAATATGTTCCTATATAAAAAAAACTCAATTCATTACATGGGTAAAAAATCACTCAGCGTAAGTGCTGGACTGAGACTAATTAGACCTCCATCATTCACTAACTCAATTACCCCTTTCCTGCTTTTGAGAGCAAAATGGATCAAAGAGCCAAACAACAAAACGTCTCAGTGACAGGTATACGAGAAAAACATATCAATTAGCTGATTTTCATATTCGGTTTCATTTTTAATCGTATTACAGGAGAGACCTCACACACATCTTGTGTCGGTGAGAGCTTGGCATCATTTCCAAACAATAGCACAGCAAGCACAGCCTGTTATACTCTTTCGCCTTTCTGTCTTGTAGTTTCTCTCTCTCGCACATCTAGTTTCTAACTGCTTGGCGTAGCACACTGTTGATTTCCCTCGGGCACACCCTGTGTTCCCGCTTTTATTGTTATGGCCTATTAAATTCCATGATGGAGAGGCCAAGTTGGGGATGGCATCTGTTCTGCCGGCCGTCCCAGATGGATACTTGCACCAAGTTAACCAAAGCAGACGATTTCTGCAGAGCTGAATATATTTGCTGAAAAGGTCAGATCGATTTAGGAATCATTTATTGTCCCCTTTAATGTCCCGTTCAAGGCTGTTGGCCTTTTTCCTCCCAATATTTTATCAGAGCCCCAGTGAACTGTGCAGAGCTATAGGGTGAAATGTCACGCGCTCTGTAGGGTGATATGGGTCAGGGTGGCTCTGGATATAACACATTGAGTGTTGTGTAGGAGGAGGACAGATCTGTTGGTTTGTTTGACGGCGCAGATAAAAGCAACAACAAGGAAATCGAAAGGCAATGGAATGTGCAGTCATCAGTCTGCCGGTAATGACTTCAATTTTGTCACACAAAGCCTTCGAATGGCTTCAGAAGGCTGGAAATAAAGCACACGAGTCGGATGCACAGCCTTGTGATACTTTTATAGAGCTTTGAAAGCTCCAGTCCCCATTCACAGTAATTTTCCCAGAGCAGGAAAAACAGCAGCCAGTAAATTATTTAAGATTTCTGCTTTATGTTATACTCAAGACATGTCAAATAGGTTTAGAAGGATTTGGAATGAAAGGAGCGGTAAACAGTCATTTTTTGCACTTTCCTTTTTATATGCAATTTTTTTTTCTTTCTCTTTCCTTTGGGGATCACAATAATCAGTTTTAAAAGGATAGTTTTCCAATAATTACCTTCTTGATTTGTTCTAAACCTGCATAAATTTTGTTGTTCTGATGAAACAATTCTATATATTAAAAAACATCTGTAACCGAACAGTTCTGGAACACGATTTTAGGAAAACTGCTTTAGTTGTCAACGGTGCCCTAAATTGTTCTGAATATTTTCTTTTGTGTCCAACAAAAAGACATTCATTCAAACTTTGGAACAACTTGAGGGTAAAAATCACCCAAAACTTCATCCAAAACTGAAAGTTGTGTCATCATATACTCACCCATTTGTCATTTCAGTCTCCACAACTTTCTTTAGCAGAAATGAAAGATATTTGGAAGAATTTTGGAAGCTCGCAACCATTCATTTGTAATGGTTTTGTATCAACTTTTTTTAAAAATATTTTTTTACCATGTAAATAAATGGTGAACTATTTAAGTTCTTGGTTGAACTATATCTTTAAATTGATCTGTTGTGAGCTGTAAAACATCAGGCAAGCTAAAAGTAAAAACTGGTTCTACCAAGTCTCATGACACAAGAATTGTAAAGATTGATGCTTGTCGCCAAATTCAATCTGGGCATGAACTGACCAATGCATAATTCAAAAAAGAATAAATATTTGGTCATTTTTATAATGCAAAGGGATAACATCAGTTCAAAAGCCACAAATAAGAATATTTTGTGTTTAACTATATGTAAAAACATTCTTTATGTTTTCTTGGTGTTCCACACAAGTAAATGATGACACAATTTTAATTATCTTCCAATTACAATGCAAAAGGTGCATCAACGCTAATGAAGTCAACATGAAGCGGTGGACGCATTCCAAATTGGCCAGACATATCGCACAACTATAACCCAGTTATTGTTTCAGCAATGCGAACAAAGCCAACATTTATGCTCATTTGGAAGACCTTCTCCTCAGTGTTATTTCCATCTCAATGATATCCTGTAATAAAAGACCATAGAGTAGAATAGGAATTACACAGGCAGGGATTTTGAGGGATTAAACATTCCAATATCTGACATGAGTAAATGTCAACACAACAGCACAATTTAATATTCCAAACAGTCAAATTAATCAGATGTCTGAATAACAAAGAAGAAATAAGCCCAGAGCATCTGGCCCAAAAGATAAAAGAGCAATACAAGAGCTCGGGTTTTTACACAACATCTAGTTAACCTTCCGGCATCCGTTAAAGCTGGAGTTTCAGTTTTGGTGGAATAGGTTGGGGTGACAGATCGGGCAGGACAGCGGGAATCCATGCAGGTACAGTGGCACGTGCTGCGAGCAGGTGGAGATTTGTATCTCCATTGGATTGGGGCACGACAGGCTCATTTTGTCATTTAATTCCCTGCTTAATTTCCAGAGGATAACCGTTCTCCCCGCTGTACCTTATCTACAGGCAGCCGGCACGCGCAAAATAGAACACTGCTGCCTGTTCCTGAAATATCCCTGGCACAATTAAGCCTTGACAGATGTATTATTCCCAACACTGACCAAGGTGGTGAGACAAAGGAACCTGCACCATGGGCTTCTCTGATCCACAGCTGCCTCGCCGTAATGATGTGACCGGCATCATGGAGATCCCCATGAAAAATGCCACGGATACAACTGGCCTGTTTATCATTCCTGTAAAGCGCTGCCGTATTGATGCATGGGCATCACCAGACATATAATTGCTCATGGTTTGCGTGCTCAATCTGATACAGGTCCTGGCATCAGGACAACCAACATACAAAACAAACCTGCGTCCAAGGCCAACCGACTGTAATGTAATATTCACAGAGGGGATTTCATTGAATGGGTCAAATCCATCAATCTAACAGCCCTGGGAATCGCTGCTAGCCTAATGGGCCCACCCAATGTCAAAGGGACCACATTAGCATGGCTGGTGTTACATAAACTCCCTTAATGGATTATTAAATATCAGATCGGGGGGAGTGAGATACTGGTAAAACTCGGGACCATCAGATGCACTCGTTCCCACGGGATAGTCTAGGTATACATAAGTGTTACTTGAATAGACCTTCGGAGCTTGAGAAAATCTACAGGACCTGTGCGTGCACCAAAACCTAGGCAAACAATAGCACATGGTTGCCAAAAACAAAGAAAGGCTTTCGGGCCTTTATTTGTGCTAGTACGTCCTAAATTTCCCATGGACGGAAAATTCGCTGATTAAGGAAATCAAAACATCACACTTGAGACGCTAATGTGACAGACCCAAAAAAATTAATCTCAATCACTTGTTCCAAACTTGTGTATATTTTGTGTTCTTAGGAACACAGTGATATTTAGAATAATGTTGGCAACTGACATTTTTGAGGTACAGCTGGAAAAATGTAAAATGTACTCTTTGCATTTCTAGATTCTTAAAAGTATCATTTGTGTGTAACAGAACATACAAATGATAAAAAAGTAACCATGTTATGGTATGGTAATGGTGCTACATATTTGTGATTTGCTAACATCCTTCAGAATATCTTCCTTTGTTTTCAACCAAATGATACACTTTGGAAACAACTTAAATTGAACCTTAAAATATTCATTTTTTAGATCAACCAACCCTTTAAGAATAAAAAGTAGAGCAGCTGTAATTCAAAACATTTCTATTGAGGATATTTATTCTTTAGATCTTATGTTGCAAAATATCTAAAACGCACAACTAGAATAAAATGCTTTGTAGCTGGATGTTCGTGGAAGACGGCCATGTATAGGCAAATGAGCAGTCATAAACATAAAAGGCTATTAGTGTACGGAGAAGGTTATTAAACCCAGTTAAAATCAACATTTTATCTTGCGTGCCGAGTGGCATGAATGCCCGCCATAAAAGCCTGCAAAAGAAACAAACTATGCGCATAATCGACCACATGTGAAAATTTTACGTGAGTCAAATGAGGAGGCTTAGTGCGGAATATTAAATGTCTCACTTGTCTGAGCAACATGAGCTTAACTATAGCAATTTCAAAAGCATTTGCTGATTTATAGACAGCTAAATGAAAAGAAATGAACAGCCTTAGATAGAATCTCTTTCTCAAGAAACATTTGTTCTAATGATCTGTGTCTATGCAAAGGAAGCCAACAGCAATACAAGGTTACGCAAGTTGATGTTTCCCAGAGTCCATCTGCACTTACCATCCAAGTTTGCTGCCTATGTGCCAGAATCTAAACTGAAATTGAACCCTTAAATTGACTGATCTGGAAAGCTCTCCAGTTGGCAGCTTGTGTTGTGCCAAAGTACAATGGAGACTTGAATGTTATTCAATAGGTTACTTTAAGGACAGTCTAATTTTCCCACAAGAACAGCCCATACAAATGTTGACATGGATTATACAGTATGTTATCATTTATTTTAAACTTGATGCAAAGTCGAACAAATAATAGAGGTTGAACAAAATAATATGAACATCCGACTGTTAACTCAAAAGCAACAGTCTTCACTACCATAAAATATGAACTCTCTAAAAGTTTTATAAATCTTATGGGGGAGGATTTGAAATGGAATTAAAGGCAATAGTCCTGGGCTGCTTTTCCCAAAAGCATCATAAGCCTTAATTGATCGTAACCCCATTGGTTTCACTGGGCCTACGGTGTACTTAAGCTAAGAAAGTTTCAGGGAAATGTAGCCCAGAACTATAAGAATTGTTAATAATTTTGACTTCAGTTTCAATGTTTAAAATGTTAAGCAAAAAATTGGACGGACAAACTATCTAATAATAAACTAAAATGTAAATTTAATTCCCTATAAATCAGTCACAAATTTCAACTTAATTTTAAATGACAGTTTAACATTGTGTAATTTCAAATAAGTTTTGTCTAGTTTTAAGACTGTAAGATTTTGAACTTAAGTTTTAATTTTTAATAAAAAAAGAGATGGTGTTTTTCATAATTCCGTAAAAACCATTGTTGCTTTTATAATGTCATAACTTGAACTTTTATTTTTCATCTTGTATGTCTGATTTATCAGTCAAGTTATAATAACATAATATTATAATATATCATTTAAGGGAAATAATTGAAGTCACATGGACACAACATTTAAAATGGGGTGTACTGTACACATTACAAGCAATTGGAAAATGTAGTTACAGGCGAAATTTGATCTAAAAGAATGAGTGCTGTACAGTACATTCAAAAAAATAAGCAAGGAGGTATCTTAGGATGCATTAAGTAAGCTGCCTACCCCTTAACAACTCATTTTGTCAACAGCACGACTATGATTACTGGAAATGCACCCTACAAACTAAAGACAGCTTAAAGGGATCTGGAACAGAGCCTCTGTGTTGCTAGCCCATTAAGATGTTCCATCTAACACAAGCCCCCAAACAATACCAGAGGCAGTCATGCCAGCCGCAGGGGCTGAGAAAACACTGCGGGCATGCACATCAAACAGCCTGGCACATAGACAAGTCTAGCCTTGGCAATGCTGCTTCACATAAGAGCAGTACACGGGAACTACTATAGGACAGCCAGAAACATGAGCTGTTAACAATATATTTGTGAGTTAAATGCATGTATATGGAATAAAACCAACAAAAAACATGTGGAGTGATGTGGATGTAATAAAGCATCTTAGTGCATCTGACAAAACAGAAAAAAGATGAAACTAAGATGAACATGATTTAAATGAGGGAAAAAACCTCATGACATAATGTAAAAGACAGGCCTCTAAAAATAGACTTGTATATGCTCTAAAAAACCCGGCATAATGCTTAGAGTTACATAACATACAGATGTTAAGATTCATTAGAGCTGCAGAGCTCCAAGCTACCCATGCATGCAGTAAGCAAGCATATGCCACACCACAGTACAGTCGAAAAAACATTTATATGTCCCCTGTCAGGCACTGTAACACAATAAAACACCCGTAGTGCTTTTAAATCCCATAATCCCTGAGAACACAATTCAAGAAGAGGAAATTTGCAGTAGCAAGACGTTCTACTCTGGCTAACAGTGTCCTCTGAGCATAACGTCTTAACAGTACAGATCTTAAGATTTAAAGATCTGATTAAAGATAGTGTTTAAAGTTATGAACCTTGTACAAACCCAGTGAGCTGCGTGTAACAGACTGATACGACTTAATTTCCTGGTGGACCCATAGAGGACATCCATAACATGTAGTTATGCACTACACCAAGAACCCAAACTTTAACGAGAATCGCGACTACAAGGTTTTAAAGGTCCAGTGTGTGCATTTAAGTGACGTCTAGTGACAATGTTACAAAATGCCACCAACAGCTCTGTCCACCGCACACCCCTCTCTTTCTGAGCATTACAGTGGATGACACAGGATAAATGGATATTTCACCCAGAAATGGAAAGACAGGAGTTTACTTTTTCCAAATCTGTAAACATTTGTGATGATCATAGATCATCATAGAGACATTTAGAAGAAGGGTTTTAACCTTATAACCTTTTGGACACCATTGCCTACAGTACCAGGAAAAATGGGTTTAACAGAACAAAAGAGTACTTTTTTCTACTACACTGCAAACAATATTTCATGTGGTTTTAACTAAACAAAATCTTTAGAAGACAATAAATGTTTTCAATTGAATTACAGTTGATTTCACTAAACTTTACAAATATTTTTAAAGTTTATGTAACCAAAAAAAGTATTTATTTAACAAATATGTCTTTGTAAGAAAACTTTTATGGAAATTCTAATGAAAATGTTTTAGTTAATTAGATTTACAGTTTTTACTTACATTTACACAACATTTAAACTTTATTCGAAAAACTCTAAAACAAAATAAATCCATTTTAATAGTTTTCTGCAAATAACGTTTTTTTCCCCCAAGACCCATACATTTTGTTGTCTATCAATTTAATATTAAATAATCTAATAATCCTGATCAAATTGACTATTGGCTCAGTTAAACATAGTTTGTTACATAGGAAAACAATATTGTAGATTATAAATTAATTTATTTAATTTCCAAAACACTAAAAATCCCTCCTTTTTTGTTTTAAAATTTTGGTTTATGTCTTACAAAAAACAAAAACAAAATAACCTGAAATATATCACACCAAGGACTGATAAATTAATATAAATTAACATAAATAAAAAAATGCAAATGTCCAGTATGTGCAGTCATTTTTTTACCCCCGGGTGTTGATGTCACTGGCTCCTACAGGCCTTTAAATAGAGTTTAAAGCACTCATTTTGAAAGAATGAACCAAAACAAACTCTATAAAGATGGATTACATTGGATTGGATTGCATTGTAAAATATGACTGGTCAAAAGGACATAGCATTTAGGCTAGAAAACAGGACCAGAATTTGTAGCGTTTTGGAAAAAAAACTGAATCTTACAGTACATTTCAAACAAGAATATAAAGTGATTTGGCATAAAACATTAAAGGAGCAGAGAATGGGTTCGATAATCAAAAAAATGAGTCACGTATCTCATTTTGGAAAAGGACTCTTCAAATTTTATTAATTTCAAAGCTTTAAAACCTTAAAAAAATGTGTAAATGATTCCATGTTAAAACACTGTAAAATTGTTTTGATTGCATGGTAGTCAATGGGGTCCTAAACTATCTAATTATAATCATTCTTACAAATATCTTTATCAGAACAAAGCCATGTTAACAGATTTGGAAGAATTCAAAGGCACGTAAGTGATGACAGAATTTTCGTTTTTGTTTAAAATATCCTTTTTAAATTACACATTGATTCTTTAAAATAAGAAATGAGACCAGTCCACGGCTATACAGACAATAAGGAACAACATTGTTGTCATTTTGCAAATGTTTAGGGAGACAGTCAGCCAATAGCCAGAAGAAAATGAAATTGTACCACAATACTAGCAGATTACAAAGTATACCCGCCTCCTACTGTAATATGCCGACGGTGCTTTAATCGAGTCAACAAGCCACCCACAAAAACAGAAACTGGAGCACATGTCTGAATCCCAGTGTCCAGCAGTCTGAACTCAATTTATCTAAAGAGTAATCAAATTAAAAACCAAGAAGAGAATTGAAGCCATGTGTCTGTCAGACCTTTTTCATGTTGGAGGTGACAATGATGGTGCGGTTTGGTGAAACAGGTTAATTGAACTATAATTCACTGCCATGGCTTGGGATGGGCTGGGAGATTCAAGAGCAAAGAAAGAGAAAAGGCTTGGTTCTGGGAATTGGAGAGGGTTAGGGCACATGATAAATCTGCAGTCTCAAGTTAATTCCCCAGCAAGGTGTGAGTAAAAGATTGGCTGACATGAATGTCTTTACAGCGGCCAAAGGCTAAAAGTATGAGGCTGAACAGCTTCATACTGCACAAGAACTATTGGGGTGTCTTGACTGGAGTGCTTGTGAGAAATCCAGGCATCTCAGAGGTGACTCAAAGTGGTTGACAAGTTAAACTATATTTAAGTAAAAAAGTGTTTGTACAGAAATGCAGCTCTGAGAAACAGATTAAGACAACATTGAATTGAGCTTTACAAAATCCATAAAAACTAAAATGCTAATTCCTTTCTAGATGCAATCATAAGCTTTTGAAAGTGAAAGTGTATCTTAATCTATACAAACCATGCTCCAATCTGCGTTTCGGAAACATTATTCTTTCATGCTTGATCTTGCTCGATCAAACATCATTACATTTTGTTTATTTCAACTTGATTTTGAACTTTTTTTAACTAGAAAATATGCTCTGAACTGTTGAAAAGGACGCTTGTTTAAAAATGTATGACTTTAAGGAATACAAAGTGTACACCATAGGACTGTAATTAAAAAAAGGCAGATATGATAAAAGGTAAAGGTAATGATAACACCTTACGAAAAGGTGCTATTGATCACAATCCCCAAATGCATTTGTTAAAAGTTGTTAACAATGAACAATTCAATACAAATCAAAAGTTGTCCCAGTAACATTAGTAAATGCACCAGGAAATAACATAAATGACTGTTTAAATCTCTGAAAAGTGTTGGGTTAATTCGCATTTACATACATTAAATGTTAGTTGATGCGTTTAATAATGTTAACAAATAGCACCTTTTTGTTAAGTTTCCAAAACTGCACCCCTTAACTTTTAATCTTTACATACCAATCCTTATTCTGTCTTTCCAAAGGTTCTTTTTTCTTTTGTTCTATTAGCCTGTTTTTGGTAATACAGTGTTGGGTTGGGGTTTGTTTAGCTAAAAGTATATGTGTAACATGAGTATTTCGTTGTAGGTTCAAGAGTAATTTCAGACATCACCAGAGGCCATAACAGCATCAAGCACAGAGCCAATACCTCCATATCTTTCATGTTGCTTTTCCTCTGGGAATAAGATCTTCATACAAGCGTACTCCAATCGATACCTTCCACTTAATTTTTTTAAAGTCCTTGGGCGTCGTGCCCGTGTTGGTCAACCAGCTGTAAAACTATGAATCCCATAATCCAATGCTCTATCACATGGTTTCTAATTGGAGCTGGTTCACAGATCTTCAGAAAGATCTACCAGCTCACAGTTCTACATTCCCATGACAATCTAATCACCGTAACCTGAATATCCTTCTCAAAGTGAGAAATAGCCTTTTTCATCATCATCAGGGCGTACCAAGGTTCTCGTCCTTGGAGATAGACACAGTATTACGCTTGGATCCAAACCTGTTCACCTTCATATCCGCCACAGTTCCTCCTCTAGGCTATTCCAACACAGCCGGGAGAAAATTAAGCTGTAACTCATCCATATACCGGAGCATGAGAAAGGGTTTGTCAAGACAGTTAGACTGATTGTAGAGTTTCTTGCCAGGATTGGGCTTGTGGGCTGGTTTACTTACAGTGCGTTTGCTCGCTTGACCTCTGCACAAGATATGTAATGAAAGAGGGAGACTGAGGTTGAAGCATGCAGGGGTGAATATAGGAACATGAAATTGTCAGGCTACTCATATCTAATTCATATACGTTTACTTTTGGGCCTTGTAGAAAACATTATATGTACCCGGAGGTAAATTATATTGCTAGGAGGTTGCTCTTTTATAGGCCAAGAGATTTGAATTCTGTTATGTTTCATTTGAGAAACTCAATTTGAGATGTTTATCTTAAATAATTCAGGAGAATATCAGAAAGAAACAAATATGTAAAATTATGTTGAAAGTGAGTTGCATGTAAAATATGCAATAAATGACACACTAGCTCTGAAATAAGTGCTATAAAGGTTTTTTATCTGATGTTAATGATTAGAAAATAACACATTTTAAGTAAAGGGAAAGCTGAACATTTACTCTTGTATTTTGTATGTATCAACATTTACCTCGAGTCATTAAAAACTTATTGGTCATTCTTCTGCTGAAAACATAGGAATGTATTCATAAGAAGGTTGGTAGCTGAAAAATGGCAGTACCCATTCACTTATATTGGACAGACACAAAACTAATGCAAGTCCGTGGGTACCACTGGGATCTGGTTTCCAACATTCTTTAAAATGTTTGTTGAAAAGATGGTTAAACAGTTTTGAAATGGTGAGAAAGTTAGTAAAAGTTGATAGATTTTTATATTTGAAATAACTATTAATCTAAGCACATGTTATATATATATATAGTATATATACAATATAAAATAACGTATCTTTGTTTTAGATCTCAGGCTTCAAGATACCTAATAAAAAATTAATTAAATAGTAACACACAGAGCTATGTTCAGTTAAGAAATAATAGTGTTGTTTCCAACACAATTAAATTTTAAATCATAATTTTAAGATCCCATCACATCATAACAATTCCAACAACAGCTCCAAACATAATTTTAAAGAGTAGGCTATACCAACAAAATAAAATATCAAGAATAAACCACAGGGTAACATAAGAGTGAGCTATGAGAAGCAGAGGGCATCCGCGATCAATTCCTCCTCACCCACCGTCGCTTTCGGCAAGCCGTTAAGATGACACTTGGATTGATCTATCCATGACTAGAGCCGCGGTCTGCCAAATGCCCAGTGGTACATTGTGTCATCCATTTACGTGGCCTTGTGAACCATAACGGTCAAGTTCACATTTAAAAGCTCCCTAAATTAAGCAATTGTTCCTCTTAACCTCTGTAGTCACACGCGGCATGCATCAGGGTTTATGTACATTGCACATCCCTGAGGCCTCCTCCAGCGCGAGAAGATCAAGCCCATTTAGCCAAGCGAGGGATGCCAAAGTTCAAATGGAAAGTGAGGCTGCAAGCGGAATGTCGGCCTCTTGAGAAATCAAATTTGCATGAACACCAAAGTTGAGATGGGAACATAAACGGCATGTGGGAGAGACCCGTCCTGATTTACAGACCTTGTATGTTGGGTCATCTGCAAATCAATACCATCTTTTTCCATTAACATCCCAAACGTTGAGTCTCCCATCGTTTTTGGCTCATTACGAGCCGTTTGCTTGTCAGTGGTAGTCGTTCCGGCCCTTGAGGTTGCGCGAATCAAAGCAACCATGCGAAGGACGTAAGACTTGTGTTTGTCAGTGTGTGCAATGCGGAGAACACAAGACATCCTGTTATCTAATTAGCTTTATTGACTAACGTTGTCTCGCCTCGCTATACGTCTTTAAAATGCTCTTTGTCCTCACAAAAGGCTGACATAGAAGAGAATTATGACTGCTTTTTCACCCCAGGCCTTTCAATGGTGACGGCAATTCATGACCCTTTTAGGGTTCGCCAGGCACAACCACACACTCAAGGTCAAGACTAATTCGATATGGAGGCAATTTTAAATATTCATCGTTGACCCCAGGACGATTGACTCCCTTGAGATGACTGGTCCTTGTTCGTCTTGAGTGGAGTGAAAGACATGCGATGGTGTTTAGCTTTGGGCATGAATGACATATAGCTAACGTGGTAGAAGTTTTTTTTAAAAACTCAAAGGTGTGGATTCATAGGGATTATTTCACGAAGGGATTTTACACTGCGTATCTGTCCATGAGCAATTTACATTTAAATTCAGGCCGGTTTCAATGCCAATTAAGATCTGGCCCGGTGAGACCTTTTTCTTTTCTTTTATTGATGCGTGTAACAGCGTGCAGGAGTTTTTACAGTGGGTTTAAGCACCTGGAGTCATGTTTCGGCCTGGCTGTCCTTTAAGCAAGACGTGTGGGCTTTATTGGAAAGTCGTGGGGCAGCGAACATCTCTTTAAATGGCACTAAATGGCAATAAACCCCAGTGGAGCCTTACACAGCTTATACAATGCCATTCTTTTTTTTTGACCTTTTTTGTGAGAAGTTTAAGTTACATAAGCATGAAGGGTTGTAGGAGAAGCTATTGCTGTATCAACAAACGATATCCGTGTATTTACACAGTGAAACATATTAATGTATATCATTGATCTGCAGTTGCGACAGCAACAATAGCATATTTTACACACATTGTTATATGCCGGTTCTTTGCTTTACTGTGATTTCAGAAGAGGTGGTTTTATGCAATGCAGTGTTGTATAGAAATATAATATATTCAGATAAATGCAGAAATATAATTGAACTACATGACATGTTGAAGATTGTTAACAACAAACAACACAGGACACTGTTAAAGTGCCTGTTTTCCCAAAAATTGAAAATTGTCATCACTGACATGATTTACTCACTGTGATTAAAAACTACAGAACATAAAAGAGATATTTTGAAGAATTCAGGGAACTGTTGCACATTCACTTGGTGAATGCTATTTTAAGTTTTACTGTATGGTGACACAAAGAACTTTAGACATTTCTCAAAATATATTTTTCGCTTTCCACTATTGGTTTTGAATGACATGAATAAGGTTTATTGTTATCTATTATTATCACTTTAACAGCTTGTTACAAACCATAACAGATATTGCTCCATAGCACATATTCTACTAAGACACAACTCTCATGACTGATAGAGGACAAAACAGTTACAATGTTCCTAATACTGAACTCAGCAGAATGTTTTGCCAATACAGTCTCTAAAAATCAGTGGAAGTAGAAGTTCACAGTATGATTTAAAAATATAATAACATTATGGCTGTGCATAACAGTCACATAACACACACAGTATCATAGTGTTAAAGCAGCTATTGTATGATGTTCTGAAGTCGTCTGGATATTTATGTTTATTGGGTGTGACTTGTAGCTTTTTGACTGATTTAGAGGTCACTACACTAACAACGCTTGCCTTTCTGCAGTGGTTTTATTGTCAGGCCTCGTTGTCAACAGTTTAGAAGCAGGAGCTAATGACTGTGGCTGTGGGTTCACCTTTGCATCTTCCGGATCTCTGCTTTTACCTTTCCTGTCTTTCCTTATCTGAAGTGTCTACATTCACATCTTCTCCTCAGTGTCTCTGAAACTTGTTAGAGCCTAAAGGAACAAAATGTTTGAAAGTCCTCTCACGTAGCTCGTGGGACTTAAAAAAAGTTCTCAGCTAAGCTTAACTTGAAGTTGTAGTTCACCCCCCAATAAATGAAAATTATGTAATCATTTACTCAACCTCATGACATTTAAAACCTACAAGACTCTTCCGAAGTATAGAAAAGAAGATATTTTGAAGAATGTTGTATACTGGCACCATTTCTCTTGCGGGTGGTTTGTGATCATGAAACAGAAGTGAATGGGTGCCACTGGTGTTTGGTAACCAACTTTCTTTAAAACATCTTCTCGTGCAAAAGAAAGAAAGTCACACAAGTTTGAAATGATAAGATAGTGGGTAAATGATGACACAATTTTCCTTTTCGGTAAACTATACTCATTTTAAGGTAGTAGAAATGTATAAATCACATTTTATTTCTGAAAACGATCAATTTATTCAAAAACTCCAGAGGAGAAACATTTAAGATTAGGTTTTGTTTCTCAATAAAGATATTTTTTTCAGACACAGGAGACCTTGGCAAAAATCTTTATTTATTTTCCTTTCAAAATACTTGTGTTAAACAATAGAAATGCTCCCCAGTGTATAAAAGAAACAATTGAGACAGTCTTTGGAGATAATTGGAGACTTTGTATCCTGTGGGAAGGCCTGTTAGACTTCGGCAAAGATCTCAGCTCTGTTATCCCTTATAAAGATCTCCATCACTCTCAGATCTTTCTCAACCGATCTTTCACTTAAACTCTCTTTTTTGTTGTTCCATCTGTCTGTGAAACACGTCATTATCCCGCTTTGCCAACTACACGCATGTTGGAAAGCAAATGGGAACATTTGTCAATGTTTGTATGTGTGTGTCGTATGGGCGAAGGAATGATACCGTCTTTCAGGCTCACTGTGTTGGTTCAGTGAGCACAGCCCTGACCCACATTCACCAGCATCATGTTAACTTGTCTCTTCTGTCTCTCATTCAGACGTTGCGTAACGCTGCGGCTTTGCTCTGGTCTCGAATGTTCCACTTTAGCTCAGACTCAGAAAAGCCCATGTGCATTCTGTTCTCTATGAGGGGTGATCATTTGGCTGCTGATATAAATAAACACGTTTTAAATTTGTGTGACTTTCTTTTGTTTCGTTCGGAGATCACAAAAGAAGACTTTTTGAAGAATGTCGGGCACCCATTTACTTGCATTGGATTTGCTCCCATGTAATAGAAGCAAAAGGGTGCCACTGTGTTCGCCTTGTTCATAGTAGCATTTTTCTGCGAGTTGAAATCACAAGAAAAATTGATGACAAGCAAAACTGGCTGTATATTTATATACCACCAATTCTAATATTCTAAACCAATACCGCTAGAAGTACATTATCATTTACTTGGTTTGAAATACAAACTCAACATAAACTCATTAAAACTAACATCATCATTTCATATTTGTGTTTCATTTCAGCTTTAACAGCTTTCTAAATAATAATATATGGGTATATATTGGGGAATATATCTTGTAATGTGTTAAAAAGTTCATATCCATCTACAGTATTTCTATAATAAACACTGCCCCTTAGTGGCAAGCATCATTAAAGAATATGTGCACAGATGCTGTTCTGTTCTTTTGTTCCTTCTGATGGTATTTCCAACATATACAACAAACTCTCAACCATAAAATATTTATAAGTCATTGAATCTATACCATGTGATAACTGTTAACACCTTTTGAAACATGCTTCACTAAAAATTCAGTAGCTTTCTGGTTGAACTTCTGCAATTAAAATAAAACTATAGTGTCGTCAATCATAACCATCTTACAACCCGTTTATTAAAAATGTCTACCTCCATCCGCCCATCGACCCATGCCCTGCATGAAGTACTGGTAATTCCCAAAAATTCATTTCGACTCGGCCTAAGATCATTAGAGTTGCTTGATTAAGACTTGATTCCGTGGGAGCGCTCAATTTTACAGTCAGTGCACATGCAAATTTCCCCATGGCAAAGTGGTGTGAAACAGGTCTGCACTGTTGGTGTGGTACAACACACACATCAATGACACTGAAAGAAAGAAACCAAGAAGGGGAGCGAGAGAGACACGCACACAGATAGACAAAGAGGGAGAGAGAGAGAAAATGGTTTTCTAATGAGTCAGCCATCCAGAACCACCACTGATGCCCCGGGGATGAGCCGGAGCACACACTCGCCTGATGCTGTTTATTCTTTCATTTCCACAGGTTAATGGCTGTTTCCTTTATAGAACCTTAATTTCAATCTCATAAGGTGATTAAATGGGGCATTTCTGTGTCTGACTGACACATGCAAAGGCATTTTTGAAGATAAATGTCATTTTAGCATACTGATCTTGAGTAGCGTGTAAAAGACTATCAGGTCTTCTGAGATTGAGTTTGCATCAATTTACTGTGATTTGAAGACATTTCACCTTCTGACATAGTGATTCTGTATGTATGTAAATGAATATAATGCATTAAAGTGATTTTGCCGAAAGAAGAAATTCTCATCATATGCTCACCCTCTTCAAACCTGTATCACTGTGAAACACAGAAGAAGATAGTTTGAAGAATGATGGTAGCTGAACCATGCCGGAACTTATTTAATTCTATTGTATGGACACAAACTAATGGAAGTCAATGGGACAGGGTTTTCAGATGGGACATTATTCAAAATACCTGTTTTTGAAACAGGTTTAAAATGATGAGAACACAAAATGAGAGAATGTTGGTACAGTAATTGAAAATGGCGAAGCTAATAAATTTCATTGTTTGTTGGATGGTACATTCTTCGAAATTTCTTCTCTATTATAACAGGTTTAAAATGAGAAAAGGTTGAGTAAATGATGATGTAATGATATTGTTTTTGGATGAACTATTACATTAATACATAAAACATGAAGGCAGCGCTTCTAATTATTCAAAGTTTTTAATGTATGTCAGAATTATACACAGTTTTAAAGTGACGACGTAAGCAGTGGCAACATTTAAAAAGTTTAAATGTCTCTATAAACATTTGATATATGATGTGAAACGTACACACAAGCAGTGCCAGAGATGGAGGGAATGATGCATTGAGTCACAACAATTCCAAGAGTATTGATGTCAAAGGGCCCAGAGCAATCCACAATCAGAATACCCAGAATTCTGAGCAGCCCGTGGGGATAATAAAATCTCAAAATCACCGACATACTCTAGTGTGGATCAGCAAACGGCATGTCGAGGATGACAGCTCTCCTTATTAGTTCTGACCCGAGCATGGAAGGGCCATTGACATCTGACTAAAATCCAGAATTGTTTACCATCTCTCATTAAAAATGGCAGTTCCCGGTCTGGATGAGTAATTACTCGTCACCGTTCTCAGCTCTGGACCGCTGCTCCCGGCTTCCTGGAATCCTGTCTCAAACAGCCTGTCCTCAGACCTCCAATGCATTACTTTGCACGTCTATGTGTGACACGCACCACCAATAAACCATTTGTCTTCATAGCACAATGTGCGCTGCGTTTGGCAGCGAGCGGCACTCGTCCCGGGAAGACACATGGCGCCAGAAGCGCTGAGTCAGCGAACAGGCCTGACAGAAACACGGTGCTCTCTCTCAACAAAAAAGCGTCCCTCGAGACCTCGAGAGGCTAGACAACAACAAAACAACAACGTGAAGCGGGACACTCATCTCTCACGGGCCATGGCAGAGTCAGGAGATAATGAAGCTGTTGAGAGATAAAGAGAGTGAAGTAGACAGAGAGAAAAACCGCGAAGGGGGGGTTGGAAGATCGAGTAATCATTACCAAAACGAGTGACGGTGGAAAAACGACGAAGGATGGGGAGGCTGTGTGTGGAACGAAGCGCGGTTGCCACCTCAAGGTCAACTCCTCAGGTACATGATGCTGGAGAAATGAGCTGGCGAAAAGGGGGCGCTCCGTCGACTCCGCTGCAGGCGTATCAGGCCTTGACGACTTCCATTTATTAAGTAGAGGGTTTTCGTATGCGCCGCCGTTCCTGGTAGTCACCTTATGAGCATCCCAATTAACTCCTTTCTAATTGATGTTGGAAGTATTAAAGTTAATGAGGCAGCGGTCCATCTGTTGCATGGGGAAGCGGAGACGGTGTTGTCATTGATGGGGCAAGCGTGCGCACAATGCAGCAAGCACAGCGATTTTGCAGAGTACAAGACAAAGAGCTGTTTGGCAAGAAGGATCTATAACATCGCTCTTCGATGATCCTTCAGTTCGCCTCTCGTGTATTTTTACGAGTTTCATATATCAGCTATATGAGTCTATATAAGGGATGTATGACACGATGAATGATTCACGGGCTCTGAACTGCTCAGTATGTCTAATAAATAATAAATCTAAATTTTTCTGATATACACACTCCGGCCCGCTCTCAATTAAATTTTAATCAAGGTGACGCTGGTCACACCTTGGTGGAGATGGCAGAGTGGATTGTTAAAATCCCTTGCATTTCTTTTCGCTCTCCGTCCATGATTTCCCCTCATTGCTTTGTTGTGGTTGCATCCCCATGACTTATCGGAGACAAATATTTCACACCAACTAAAAGTCTCATGGTTTATGTGTCTTTGTGTGCTTGTGAATGGGAGTGTAGTGGCAGGCATATGAATGCATGTACTAATGCAGAAGAAGGTGTTGGGGGGCATGAATTGTAAGCAGGGACTTTGGGGCAGAGGTAATAGATACTGATGAATATATGTGTGGGGATGGAGAGAAAGCGAGAGAGCAATGTGAGCTGTATTTTTGTCACATTGAACACATGTGTGAGAGCAATTGTGTGGGGGGAGCAGTTTGTGTGCAAATGCGCCAGCGGTAGGGAGATTAATTTACAAAATCTATGCATTTACAATGCAACATAGTCATTTTTCTTATCCAGCGTTAAAAAAATTGGGGCCTAGTTGACTCATGGTACCATTAATACTTAATGGATTGTTCACATAAAAAATTATGTACATACCATCAAGTTGCTCAAAATCAGTATAAATGTCTCTGTTCTGCTAAACACAATAAGAATAGAGTTGGAAGAATGTAGGAAATCAAATAGTTAAGGGCCATCCAGACTTCCATGGTCGTTTAACTTTTATCTAAAATGTACAAATTGGTCAAATGTATGGTGAATTCAAATAAGAATACTTGAGTTAATAATAATAATATTTCTCTTACATGCACACAACATTTTTACTGAATATTTAATTAATTTAAAAACTTTAAAATGTATTTACTTATGTTTTCTGTAATTTATTTTCATGAAAAATCACAGGAATTTTTTGGATTTTGGAGTGCCCAAAGAAACCAAAAGTTCCCCAGAAACCTGTACAGTTATATGTACGTCCCTTTCAAACTGTCAACATGACATTACATTTACATGGGGACATATAAGGGGGAGTACATTTTTTTTTTTTTTGATGGCATTTCCATTGAAAAACAATTTGAACCCTGCCAGTACATGCCATTGTTAAATCTTGGTACCACCATTAGAGAGCCTCTACCCTCTAGGAAGAACAAAAACTTTGAGAAAATATCTCCAGAAACAAATAGCAATGAAAACCACTTTGGATTCAGCAATAGATAGAATTTTACAAAGAAGCACTTATTTTTTTGCAAAGTAACTTACAATCATCCCAAGCATTTACCTTTATTAGACTACATTGTGACATCACTCTTAATGTCTTTAAAAGACATTTCTAATACATGCATGAAAGGGAATGAATAGAAAAAAATGCTTTGGGGATAAGAATACAACATACGGGGAGAGGAAAAAGGATTGCCCAGCATCGGATGTGTGGCTGGCATATTTAACCTACCCATCTGCATGAAATACGGCCAGGCGGACGTGGCTCCGCTTCAGTGCTCCCGAGCCCATACTTAACATTTCCGCAGGTGAAAGGGGAGGTGTCGTTAAGGGGAGCCACGCTCCGGGGATGCTCATCTCCAGCTCCCCCTGATGCCATTTATTGCATGAGAGCTTCCATATCACGATCAATCCTCTAGAAAGAAACGAGAGGCTCCATATAAGCACAGAGTCACATAACTGAACGGTCAGAGGAAAGCGGCGGTCATCAGTGGCTGGGAACAGAGAAATGGACAGCAGTGCTGTTTGCATCCTCACAAACACATTCCTACTTTGGTGCCACTTAATGTCTAAAAGTGAAATCCTTCTCTAAAAGACAGTTTGAATCGACTGCCAAAAATGAAAATTATGTCATCATTTTCTCACATTCAAACCCATATGACTTTCTTTTGCAAGACACAAAAGAAGATATTTTGAATAATGTTAGCAACTGGAAACCATTTACTAGCATTGTGAATGGGTGCCACTGCTGTTTGTTTACCAATATTCTTCAAAATATTTACCCTCTGTGTAAATTATGACATTTTTAAAATTTTTGGGTGAGCTATTCCCTTAGTTGTTCTCCTATTCTATTTTGTAAAACGTGGTTAAAGATGGTAAAAGGTATTGAATACAGTAGAGAGAAAAATTTTTTTGAAAGACTTATTTCCGAAACAATGGAGATAAAAATGTAAAAGTAACATTAAGGGATCATTTAAAAAAACAACCATCATACAGTTCTAAGAAACCAACGTTGAAGTGCGATATTATACCACAAAAAAGCAACATGAAAGCATTCCATACGGTCAGCTTAAGCCATATGCTAGAGCTACAGGAAAAACAGACAGCGTTTTCAATCAGATTTATTTGCAGCCACCTGCTAGATCTAGATCCTACTTTGGAGCTTCTAGCATGCACCATGTAGCTTTATGACATTAGCTTTTTTATAAAATTCTTTTGAAAAACGAATGCAAATTTCTTGTGGTCCTGTAGTTTAACTGGTTGAACATGACACTGACAAAATCCTTCCTGTGATCCTAAAGCCTATTATTACTTCTGTGTCGGCCCTATGCCGCAGAGATTCGTACCCTATGCCCGACCCTGTGCCGTAACAGCAGGTCAATGCAACACAGACGGCAAGCGCTGTGACTGGTCTGCTTGAAACCCTCCCTGAAGGTGAAACTAATTTCACTACAGTGTCGGGTTCACACACACTTATTATCTGTCGTTTTGTATTTACATTTGCTTTTATTCATTTGGCAGACGCTTTCATCCAAAGCAGTAGGCAATCATCACTGCAGAGGAAACAGGGGTAAGGTGTCTTGCTCAAAGACACTTAAATTATTGTCTGCTGACACTGGGGTTTGAACCCAGAACCTTCTACTTACAAGTCCATCTCTCTAACCACCAGACCATGATTGACCCATAAGTATTGAAAAACTTAAGCTGCAAAAGTGACTATATATTTATAATGCTTTTCCAACAGCATAACTAAGAACCGATTCTTCGAGTCTTTTTTTAGTAACACAAGCAACACTCATCTGGCTACTGGCACCTAGTAGCTATTTAATGTCCACAACGCACAAGTATGAAAGAAAAAAATAATGTGCTGCCTACATGGTAGTGCCACGGTGTAGGTCCGATGCACAAGTAAAAATCTGCCTTTAGTTCATCAAAACAAATATATATGTTGAATACACGGCCTGCATTTGGGTAGTTGACAAATAAACAGAAAACTGTCTTAGGAAAAGTTATAAAGTTTTTTTTTTGCACGGCACAAATAAACATATTTTGATGAAAGTTGGTATCCAAGTTACTTCGGGGCCCCATCGACTCCCATAGCATGACAAAGGAGGAGGATATAAAAAAATAAGTTAAAGTTGATAATTACCCAAACTGTTTTGTTAAAATACTTCATATTGGTTCAAAATTTGCCAAACCCACTGAAAAACATGAAACAAAATACGAATTGACAAAATTTAAATACAGAGTGTAAAATACGAGGGTGTAACTACGTTCATTGCCTGTGTAATCACACATTTTTGGTTTACCCAAAGCCACAGAGTCTCCAAACACAATGAACGGAACAAAGGAATAAATGTTGGCGAACGATTCCTTTCTTTCTCTTTCCAAAAGCTGTGTTAGGCACTCCTTCTTGGTCTGATTTATGACTCTATTCTCCCATGGCATGATGGACCAGCTTGAATTAATATGCATTTGCTTATGGCGTCCTGTGATAAATTAATACTAGAGGACACAATAGAGGTCACAGGGGAGTCTCTGTGTTTAGGCACAGTCACTACAGCCTCCGCTCAGGGCTCTGCGTGTTTCACTATCCCTGCGTGATGAAAAGGAACGTCTCGCACGGGGACTTCCAGCCTGTGTTTACAATTTTATTATTCTGACTGCTGTCAAGCTCGACTCTCGAGCGGTGCTAATAAACAAATCTGATGTGTGTTTGCTCCCACCACTATTTGTGCATGATCTGAAGATTTGTTTCGTCCAGATGGTGAACTTGATTTTTTTGGGGGGGGGCTGCAGTGTTGTCATTGTTAATGATATAATAAATCAGAACGATATTAGTTTTTCACATTAAATAAAATTGTGCTGATATTCCTACTGGCGTGGTCTTGTTAAAGCAAAGCTGCTTGTTTAGCAGGTTTGTGGGCGATTTCATTGGCCATGCCGTGACAAGGGTCCCGTCCTGGGAGGAGAATCTTAACGCAGTGTTCCTCCGGATGGTCGTGGAAGGCAGAACCCAACCATGCATCACTTCAGGTCCTGTATGGAAGGAGGCAGATAATAATCAATCTAGCCAATGGCTCATTACCGTTGGTCGTGTTTTACCAGCTTCAATACAGTTGAATCGCCTATCGCTTGAGAAAAGTGTCCACCTTATATTTTCCTTTTAGCCCGAATAAAGGAGAACGTGCGGAGATTATTAGGTGCTTTTTCCCCTCATGACAGGTGCACTTCTAGGTGAGATTGAGGACCGGCTGTGTTAATGATGGGATTGGCGAGATTGTCATAACTCACAAAAGGACCATTAAAGAAATATTATGAACAGGGCTGGTGCTGATATGTGTTTAACTCAGCCATGGTGGCACAAGGCAATTCATCAATTTTTCTTTGTGTTTTTCTATACCTGCAGGGACGCTGGTTTTAGATGTGCCGGCAATGAAAGAATACACGTTAAACGAGCACTACTGAGGGGTGTTAAAACGTGCCACTCTGCCCGCTATAGGCAACCACTTTATCCTAAAACCATGCAGCTGCATACTGAATATGTCCAATACAAAAGGTTGTGCCCATATCCTGACCTACATCGCTCCAGGACACATCTTGATCCTGAAAACCATTTGCTGCGGTGATTTCATTATCTCTTTGTTTTGTTTTCGGACGGAGGAAACCGGACAAAGGAAGGCATTTTCCTCCACTGACGGACCATCAATCATCTCTAGGTATGGAACACACTAGTGAAGCCTTGAGAACCAAGGGCCTTGGTACTGCAATACTGCCCTCTATTGACACAAACAGGCTCTTGAAGAGCAAAGAACAAAGGAAACAACAGAGAAAAGCACACAAAGGAAAGTAAAGGATCTGTAGGTAAACACCTGATGGGTAGTAAATCTAAACCCACCATCCATTAGAGCTATCCTATATTCTCCTTACGCTTTGTCTGGGGAGACCATCCGACCTTGAAATGCTATAGGACGTCATTTTTCATAATCAAACCATGAAAGTCCTATTCAATGCTATTGAGTGATGTTTTTAATGGATGGATTGGTGAATTAAGAATCGTTCGAATCATTATCAGGAAGACACAGGTACAGGTATATGCACGGACGACTTCTTGTCCACATTTGTGTTGAAGCAAAAGAAGAGATTTTGAAGAATGTTGGTCACAGGCACCCATTCACTCTAATCGGTTTGTGTTCACACAATAGAACGAATAGGTGCGACAGCTGTACTCCCTTTCTTCAAAATATCTTCTTTTGTGTTTCGCAGAGCAAAGTCATATAGGATTGAGATGACAAGGGTGAGTAGATGACATAATGTAAATGTTTGGGTGAACCCTTTACAGAAACATTGCAGGATTTTGAATGCTAAATCTGCTGTGATGGAAGAGCAATGTCAGCCGTGTGACACATGAGGCACTTTAAGCACTCCTCTACACCAAGTATTTGACATCCTAACCACACCCATCTCACCTGTGCACACCTCTCGCTCACTGTCATATTCCTTTCCTCCCTCATTTACTCATTTACTCTTTAACCATCTCAACTGCATTTACATCTATTAATGCACTGCACCTCAATAACAGGTGGGTTTCTTAGAAAGCTGGAAAAAGTTTACTATTTTAGTAAAAGCTATTTAACAAAAACTTTCAATCTTATAATGTCTCAGATTTGTGTGATGGTTAGGTTTTCCAGTTCGGATATTTTAAACATTCCTTGTATCATATGAATATACGTCTAAGAACAAACCTCTGCATGTATGCGTATGTGCTGTATAGAATTAAATATTAAATTCATCACTGGGATTTCATCTATTGATTTCATACAGATCAAAATGGGCTGCTTCACGTCTGTCAAAGTTTTGATGATTGTGTTCAACCTGCTCATTTTTGTAAGTATGTTTTGTCCTCATTAAACGTACAAATAGATAGAGGGACTGTTTAAAAGCATAATTGCATTTTTATTTATCGGCGTGGGGACTTTTATGTGGGTTGTAAAGAATAAAATAGATTTTTCCTGCTTCCAAATGAGCAACAGATAATTTATTTTCCTCTTTACAAAGGAACATACACCCTAAACACATAAATGGAACAAATGCAAGCTGATAAAGGCAGAATCCATTTGAAACTCTTTCATTGCATCGCAGTAGCCTTGATAATAACACTAAGTGTGAATGTGACTAAGGCAATAACACTTGCTCATATGCAACAATTTTCAGCTCATTATTGTTCACAGAACGCTGCCTTTACTACTCTGTTTGAGAGCTTAAGCCTGCGAGAGTTTAAATTGATGACAACGCATTTGGTTGCTTGTAGGTTTTTAATTTTGCAGATGTTGGAACAAAGGAGAGAAGGGAAATATTAGAGAATTTTATTGGTATTGTGTGCTATATTATAGCCAATATGATGTTAGTTTAATAAGGGATTTCTGTTATATATTTGCCTGGTTTCTATGTGATAGCCAATTGGCATTTTATTGATAACCAGAAAAACATTGTGTTGAACTGTGTGAGTTAATGTAAAATTCTGGCCAATGATGATAACAACATATTGCTCAGTTTCAAAAAATGGCAATAGCATAAGGTGGGACTGTGTGTTGGCTTTTGAAATCTTACGCTAAGGTCGCCGTAGTTTCAGTCCTGGCAAAACTATCCTGTCAACACATACAACCAACAGTATAAGGTTAAGGTCAATATTAATTTTTAGACATTTTTAAGATTTTTTAAAAAGATTTCAACAATCATACACAAAATGCAGACTTTTATAATAACATTATTTTAAAAAGAAAAATTACAACCAAACCATATGAATTAAATAAAATAAACAATATTTTAATATTTAATTTAATATCAAACATCAGGAATAGGCATGTTTTCCAAGATGTAAATCAAAATAGGATCTGTGTTTTTCTGCATTAAATGACAATAACCGTAGTGCTACTAATGTTAATTATTATTCAGTATAAAAGTTCCGGCTGCCTTTTTTCAATGGCAATGTTTAAAATTATAATGTTAATTATAATTTACAATGTTTAAAATGTCAAGCATTCGTTTGGGGTTTGTTTGACGAATGGTTTTAAGTGCAATAAAACACACATGACCCACTCAGAATATAACGGTAAAGTTGTACCCTATACTTATATTTCATATCAGATAAATGGTATTGTACTATAGTATTATTTGTTTTACCATATGACATATTTGAAAGTCATAAATCACAAAAAATACTTCTTTAACTTTTTTTAAGGATCTTTTAAGGATTACATAATACATACTAGTAAACAAATTGCCATTGTAGAGCTCATGCTGTTCTTACAATATAAATGGAACGCCATGTCATCTAGTAACTGTGTGAATAATCGTCACAATGTACTGTCACAAACTATACAGTTCTTAATGACAATGATATTTGTCATTAAGATATTTTCAAATTAATAGATCATAAATGAATTAAATCTGTAAAGAAATGTAAACGTTGTTGTGCTTTTAATGCCTAAAACGTGCAGCGTGGATTCCTCTCTATGTATGTATAAAAAAATGTGCCAGTGACAATATGGCGGCGTATTGCAGAAACGGTAAACAGGAAACAAAACATTTCAATGCAGAGTCAGTGAATGTATACAATGTGTATAACTTTTTTTTAAATGCTACTTAAACTTAAGCTACTTTTAGCGATATTATAATAACGCTGAATTTGTAATATGCATCGGGGCCTTCTATATGTCGTCGCCCTCGGATGAGCAGAGTACGTACTGACTGACTGTCTCTTTAACTCGTAATATACGACATTCAATGGGACATTTTACAGTAATGTCCTCTTTGGGTATGACAAGTTGTCTTTAAAAATGAATTAATTTTTTTTATAACATTTAAACTTTGTCCACACTATTAGATTGCCCTTCGACCTGATCAATATGCATAAATGACAGTTTTATGATTTTTTTTCATACATTTTTTATCACTGTTGTCATCTATAAGTAGGGTAACACCAGTGACCGTAACACCAGTGACACATATCATGAAAAGAGCATTAGACAAAAACGCTGCTGCTAGGTATCTAACCACATGTTCTCAATCATGGTATTCGTTTGTTCAGTCTTCATGTGAGTAAAATAGTGTCTGGTTCCAAGCTTCCTCTCTCTTTAATGGAAGATAATAAACAATTGTTAGTCATTAGCAGTGTTTATTTAGATCACAGATTTATTTGAAACGTTTCTAAATACACGTACACCACAATCTCCATGCTTACAGAATCTCTATTATTTTCCTAATTTGAATAAAAATCAATGGTATTGTGGCCACATGTGATATCTCTATGAAGATAAAGGATGAGATAGTTTTTTCCCACCATGAGTGTGTATATAAGCAATATTTTGTTAGTTTCCCATGAAAGCCGTTAGAGGGGTTGGACCCAGAAGCTGTTCACAACATGTGCGACGGTAGGCCTAATAAAATACTAATTACTGAATTAACTACTTTTATCCATTTGCACTCTAGTTTTTTTTTTACAATTTCCTAACAAAAAAACTTAGTTCATACCAGTGACGTCAGCTTAAAGCTTCATTAGAAATCATGAAATAAATGGGAGCATTTCTGATAATTCAAAAGAAACACTGGCCTTTTCATTTCAAAGAAGTCAAGTAAATTCATAAATGTGATTTTTTTATTACAAAACAAAAGACTTTTGTTAAATGGTAACACCTGTTACACAACTTCAGAGGGCCACTGTTTTCATGATAGTTTTTGCAGTATTATTTTCTTTTTGTATTCTATTTACATGATACATTTTTACAAACAGAAGTTTGTGTTTTAAATGGTTAAAGTCAATGTCAATGAATAGTGTAGTGCCAACTTGTTAATGTAAATAGTGCCGGTCACTTTTAATCTCATTGGTTATGATTATTTTCATAAGTCACGTGAGAACCACTATGATTGTCAGTTAATGGTATGTCATCATGTATTAATTTTTTACACTTCTGGGTTAATTTATAATTAAATGTTTGCAAAATATGCTTTAAATGATTATTTGTTCATCTTTAATTAGTGCAAACTAATGCCACATAATGATGTGTAATTTAGAATGTTTATCTTTTGAATACATAATACATTTTCAGTGACCAATCGCTTACATCCAATAATATACCCCTACATGCAACATTAGAACCAATAAGATTTTAGGTTAATGGTCTGTCATTGCATTTTAATATATTGTTTTCCCACATTACTTCCAAAAATATTTTTAACTTGCTGGATTTTATTAAATTTTTTATGGTGATTGCCAATTTTAGGTAGGTTCCCATACAGATACATAATGTGACACAAATAAAGTAGTTGCATGAACCATTTTGTAGATTTTTAAATTCAGAAACCACTCCAAGGCCACAAACCAAAGCCACATTGTGACGACTAATTTTCATCCACAATTGAGTGGAAAATTTATCTTTCATTTTTAAACACGCCAGAAATTTGCATATCTCTCTATTTGAATATGCTATTGAAATCAACGTTTTCATTCGCCATTGACCTATATCCTCTTTTCTTTATTTAACGAGTCCACACGGCCTCTATGATGCTGCCCCTATTTCTATTGTCATTCTTTATCTCATATTTGGATTTTTATGATTTTTAAGAGTTTATTGACTAAGAAAATATATTGAAGAATTTTAAGGACGGTGTAGGAATACTTTGTCTAGCAGTGAAATATACTGACCAAATGATTTTCTTTCCTTTTTAATTGAACCTAACTTTTGTTATATAACAGTGTGGAATGTATTTTGCTTTACTCAAGTAACCTTTTCAAGTATCTGTACTTATTTGTTCGAATTTTACTTTACTTTGGAATTTTCTTTTTCACTTTTTTTTAAATGGCAGTCCATTAAAAAAATATTAGGGTAAAATAGAGCACTTATAACTAAAGTCATAGTTTTCCAAAAATGTCAATCGTAGCATATATTACTCATCCCAAGTTGCTCCAAACCTGTTTTGTCATAATTTATCTGTGTTCCTTGTTCTACTAAATATGAGAAATTGAGCACTATTGACTGTCATAGAAGGAAAAAAATTAAATGGTACACTCAAAGGTGACCCAGAGCGGTTTGCCTCCCCAAATTCTTCAAAATATTTTTGTTTGTGTTCAATTAAACAAAAATGATGCAATTTTTATACTTTGATAGTCAATGTAACTTTGAATTGATAGTTGCTAACATACTTCCAAATATCTCCCTTTGTGTTCAACCAAACTATTCCAGGGTAAGCAATTCATGACATAATTTTATTATTGTAATTTAAAGTATGATAGTGAAGTAAAATGTTGAAACACACATACTTGAAAATGTACTTGAGGTTAAAAACACTTCCCCACTGTCCTCCTCGGTTTTATATCATGTGATACTCTAAGCTCAATGTTTAAGTAAATTCTTTCACAAATGTTTTGGCAGTTTGGAGGCATATCTCTCCTTACTTCAGGGCTTTATGGATTCATTGAAGGAGGTCCCTTTATATTACTTTTGGCACCGTTTATGAGAAATTACATGCATGCCAATGTGCCCATCTTCATGGTCTGTTTGGGACTGGTTATGGCTCTATTAGGACTGCTGGGATGCTGTGGAGCTGAGAAAAAGAGCAAATGTCTTCTTATAATGGTAAATCTCGCTCCTTTTATAACTTATTAATATGCAGTTTGAACATTACATTTTACTTGTGTGCTTTATTAAAATATCTGCTTTTCCTTTCTATAGCCACACAATTTTCCTATAACCTCAAATATTCTGTCATATGAGTCACTCTCATTATACCAAATGTAATGTCTATCTCTCTCTCTTTATCTCTGTGTACAATCAGTTCTTTTCCATCCTCATGATCATTTGCATTTCTGAGGTGGCGTCTGCAGTAATTGTCCTGATCTACTCTGAAGTTGTAAGTATTGCACATATGACAAACAACCTCTCTCTCTCTCTCTCTCTCTCTCTCTCTCTCTCTCTCTCTCTCTCTCTCTCTCTCTCTCTCTCTCTCTCTCTCTCTCTCTCTCTCTCTCTCTCTCTCTTTCTGTATGTAAATTCACATCACACTATGACCATCATTAAATTAGGGGGGTTTGCAATGGCTCCAGCACATTCACCCACTTAATAACTCCCAGATTGCCTCTGGCGCTATACCAGCACTCCCACTTTGAGCAATTTATTGCACTACAATATTGACGTTTAGGCATTTTATATGCAAAACAGGCTATTTACATATTGAGTTTCACCCATTTAGTGAAATGTGTAATAATTACAACAACTATGAATGAGTTATGGTGGGCATGTTAAGAGAATAATGCCATTTAATTAAAAACACAAAGGCCTTTCAGGGCAAATTAAAAAGTTGATTTCATTTAACAGACAGCAATCTCAATATGAATATGAAAACCCATACTGTATAAGATGATATGATTGTATATATTTTCACTCATTTCAAATATGCATTTAATGATACAATGTAAGTGCTTTTTAACCACAGAGCCCTTTGAGTCACATGGGTTATTTAATTTTTTTAAATGTTTCATTATTTCAATTGTTAGTTTTCGCTCAATAAGGTTAGAGGAATACACTGTAAAAAATCATAAAAAGGTCAAATCATGGGCAAACTGCCAAACAAAAGCCTTAAAATTAAAGTAGAATATCTTAATTTCATTAACATTCAAAAACAATAATTTACAGATATTTTCTGCAAAAGCTCTACACAGATATAGTGTTATTATATGGATAAATTCTGTTATTTTACAGATTTTCCCCAATTTATCCCGATCAAACACCTTCAATAAATTAGCACAACATGCAGGAAGATTGTAAATTAAATAATTTTAAAGAACAGTACAGTGATTAACTGGCACAAAAAAACCAATAACTGTAAACATTTGGTATAATTCTTCAAAATTTTAAACATCAGGGTTTCCAGTTTCAAAGGTGCAAAACTACAAAACAAAAACAAAGACAGTCATGTACTCTTTGTATAATGAACAACACATTTAATTATAGATTTGTATTGTATATTTTATACTGCAAATTTGACCTAATTGTCTATACCTCCAGTTGTTACAAACCTGTGTACTCTACATTTCTTTGTTTTGATTGAACAAATGAAGATATTTAAAGATATCTGTCTAAGTATCCAAGTGATTTAGAGTCATAGTTGACTCCAAAGTAGTACAACAGTGACCCAGAACAAAGAAAGGTTTATAGGTTTTTAAGAACTGAGGGGGAAATTTAAATTTTTGAGCAACATTTTTCATTAACACATTAAAACCTGTACCTTGTAAACTTTTCCTTTTTCCTTTCATGTTTTTTTCATATACAAAAGTGAATTCTTAAGTAATATCACATACAAAGTTATATTATTTTTTACCACAAATTGCAACTGTTGATCAGTTCATGATCTACATTATTGCTAATGGAAATCTTATGTTTTTTGTGTTTCTGTGACAACAAGTTTTGTTTAGTTTTAAACATCAGCTTTACAAATAAATTTTACATTTAAAGGTAGTTTTATTACAGAAATGTTTATGAAGATATAAAAATTATTTTTACAAATGCAGAACTGTAGTATAAATTCAATGTGTTGGTTTGAATAATTATAGTATAAAACAAACTAAAAAAGAATTAAAGCCATACTTAATTAAAAATATAAAAATTCTAAAAAATGTTCCAAAGTTTACAGGTCCTAAGACACCTTAGTTGACGGTTAATTAAACACACACATTTTCGGAAGGTTGTTATTTGTGGTTAAACTCCGCGGACAATTAAAATGGTCTTGTAGGTATTTATGCAAGCAGAAAATCAGTTTGTTCATGAAGCGTCATATATACGGTCATCTGCATGAAACGCCGTACTTTATCACCAGGCCAGTGAATGTAAAGCGATGACGAACCACTAGGAAGGAAGAGTGTAGGATATTCCTGTGAATTATAGGTCAACAAAATCATTCAGGGGAACATTAGGCATGCAAATATCCATTTAATGTGCTGTTCGTCACTATCACATATTCATCTATTCATTTATTTATCATCATGACAGCAAAATATGGTGTTTCAATAATTCATGTAATAGTCTACAAGCAGCTTCCCTCAATTAGATATGAAATAGGATTTGTAAAATCATAAAAATATGAATTACAGGTTTATTACTGCGTGAATTGTTACAAATAAGCCAAATCCTTATGTATGAAACACATTTCATTGTTCAAATATCTAATATACAAACATACCCGTTTTAATAACATTTTGATTTAACTTTGTGATTATTTTGCAACATCGTTGACTGTTTAATAAAAGAGTCTGATTAAAAACCAAAGAAAACATCTCTTATATCACATATTCAGTTAATTCTAGCACATGCTGGGCTCAGATCAGCAATTAGCCCTCTGTCTCTTGGCTTGAAATGCTTTGTCCTGTCACGATTGTGAGGGAATTGTTGCAGACGTTGATGGATTAGCTGGCACGTAATAACTCTTCTGATCTGTGTTCCTTCTCTTGCTCTGTAGATGGGAGGGGGGGACACTTTAAATTGTGTTTTTGTCTGCACTTACCCACAGACGTGCTGTGCTGGAGACCTTTGTTGACCCCACGTCTACCAACACACACACATAAGATACATAATGCAGCAACAGTTAAACTCAAGCAAAAGGGGCATTTACCCCCAAATTAACCTCTTTTATTTACTAACTCACACACTTGTATAGATTTCTCTGGTCGGTTATACACAAATGGAGATATTTGGAAAAATGTTTGCAACTGAGAGTTCTGGGGCTAAAATTATTTCAATAATTTGTTCTGTTTAACACAAAAGAAGATATGTTTTAGAATATAGGAATTGAGTTTTTGTACACCTTTGACAACCATTTAATTTTTTCTATTACAGTAGTCATGCCCTATGGGATTGCCCCAGAAAACGTAATTCCAACATTCTTCTAAATATCCCCCTTTGTGTTTAGAAGAACAAAGAAATCTATTCATTTACATCTGAATTTTCATGTTCGGGTGACTTATACCCTTTATACTTATACCCTATTATTTCAAATATCTGAAATACTTAACTCACAAAGTCCTTTTTTCTGAATTCTTCTGTGTTTCTGTTTTTTTTAAAAGGCTGAGTTTGTTTTAAGAACCTGGGCCACACCTAAATTGAAGAATGTGTATGGGAAAGAAAAAGCATTCACAGAGTTGTGGAACTCCACCATGACATCGGTAAGCCAACGCTAACCCAATACACACTTATGCTATAGGAAATAAGACATCAGTGAATATCGATTGGGCCTTTTGCATGTGGTCAGACAGTGTTTATCTGTCATGTCAAATTTCCAGGGTAAAGGAGGTCTGAAACCTACAAAGTGAATGTAAAAATTTGTTTGTAAAATAAACCAGCATGGAAAGCATTCCTAGGGCGCTACAGATCAATGACTATATAAGATTTGTCCCAAAAGCAATTTTTCAGCTACTAGTTCTAACCAACAAATATTTGTAACACAATCTGTAATAAGAAAAAAAAGAAAAGAAAAATAAGATGTTTTTTTAATGTTATATTCCTGTTCAAATTAAGCTAAAAGGTCTGTGATAGGCTGTTTAGCAGATTGTGAGAACATCCCCAAATTGCAAAAATAGTCAATACATGAATAAAAGTGAAAGTTTTCATGTTAATGTTAAACTTTGAGGTACAAGTATGTATAAACACAATTGACTTTATGTAAGGGAACACTAACACTTTATATTAAATGTTACTTTTAAAGTAATAGTTCATTCAAAAATGAATATTCTGACATAATCTTCTGATCCTCTTGTTAACAAAAAACAAACAAAAAAACACACACACACAAACCTTTCTTTTACCTGCAGAACATTAAAAATTCTAGGAAGTGTCACCCATTCTCTTGCAGTGCCTTGTGTACATACAGTAGAATGAATTTTGCAATAGCACCACTTATTATTCTTGTCTTTCTATTGTGTGGTTTAGTTGAAATGCTGTGGCTTCACCAACTACACCGACTTCTCTGAATCTTACTTCTACAAGAAAAATGAACTTCTTTATCCTCCGACCTGCTGCAGAACACCTGCTGGCTACCCCTGTGTGGAGGAAAATGCACTTTTCAGTCATGTGGTGGTGAGAAATCATACAATGTTGAAAATGATTTGAAGATGTGAATAATACTGAGCTAAAACACCAGGAGAACTTTGATCAGGTTTAACTTGAAGCTGCTTATATGTAGTAGAATGGTTTGGTAATTGAGTGCAATTTTCACACTTTTTTCAAATTGATTTCTTTCCCCAGGGATGTTACAAAGCAGTGGTCGGCCACATCCACGAGGAGGCCTACGTTTTAAGTACGGCAGCCATTGGAATCGCGGTTGTGGAGGTAAACACAAAACAGTAATAATTGATTTCAATTTATTTATTTCTTGCACAAGCTTTCCTGATGGTCATTGTTATTATCTTAATGTTCAGAATCTGAATTGAAATGCTCTTATGACTGTCATTCATTAACAAATCGTTTGACAACAGAGGACAATGGGTTTTTCTTTCCTAGTTGACAGTGATGGGGCTGGCCATTTATCTCTATTGCTGCCTGGATGAAGTTGCCACCACTTCTTAGCTATCTGGACATTTTTCCGCGTTCTGGACATGACTTTTGCATTATGGACGTCACAAAAAAGCTCTGAGAATATATTTGTTACTAGCAAACTGTACCAACTGTTTATATTATACAAAACCCTAGCTGATAGTGATAAACATCAGAGAAATATCAGTCTAGGTATAAGTTCTATTTTAGAAAGGTACATATGGACATAGTTTTTGGGAGACCACAAACTTCTTAAGGCTTGTTTGAATTAAAATGTAACAACTAAAAGCAATAACATCCAACAGATTGCTGGGGAAAGGGATAGCTCTTTTTAGAACATAAAATACTTATATTTTATTTTCTGTTTATGAGGGAAATGTAGCGTTATAGATGGGATAATCCTGAAAATAACCCTTACCTTACAATGATTAATCATGCACAATATAAAAGTAATGCTTTATAAAGAGAGACCTCACATGGGTATCTGAGCCACCAAACATATACGTGTGTGCTATAAGTACACGAATAAGTTTAACCTTTGGTAAAAAATCTATACTTTCATGGTAAGGTTAGCATTTTCTCGGAATTACCCAGCTCTTTTTCAGTCTATACTTGTGTGCATGCAAATTTGGTTTAAGTCAAAAATGCACGCTTGTTAAATTCCATTCATTTGTGACCCTGCATATGAAAACCCAACTAAAGTCCTTTTTTTGTGATTTACTGTTTTCCATATAAAATCATTCTACATAATGTAAAGAATGTTCTGTGAAAAGGTTATCTAGATGTATGTATTATTGAGGGAGGAAGGTCATGTGAAAGATTGAAATTATAGTTGATTCAAACTTTGATGACAATTATCTCAAAATTTTATATTCCTAATTTTCACATGCAGGGTCATATTTTTGGTTGATAGTTTATATGTCATTATGAGATTGTGTAATGATATCATTACAATTATATATTTTGAATAGGCTATTTCAAAATCAATGTGATGTGATGCCTTGTAAAATAGCCTATTTGCAATATATTAACAATTATCCATGGTCGTTTGTAAATTAAATAGAAATATTAATAAAGTAATTGTTTCATCAAATGCATCTTATTATGGCAAAGAGTTCCTTACACAGTCTGTGTTTGTATCACCCATGCATAGGTATGTAAAAAAAACGTAATAGTAAGAAGAGAAAAGAAAACATGTGTGTCCAGAATTGCCCTACAACTCCCTATTTGATTGCAGATAATAAATGTATTAAAATGTAGTTGTAGATTAAATAAATGTATCATACACGAATCTATTAAAAATTAGATGTGATTAAATGTATGTCTTTGTCTTTGTGACAAAGAATAGAGGAAAATGTGCTGTTTAGCTCTAGAATTGTAGTAGTTGGAAATACACGGTGAGTAAGCACATAGTGAGTGTCTATAAACAGCACCTAGTCAGTCCAGCTTGTGGTGTACATCATTATGAAATCAACCCTACATGCATCAAACCTCAGCACACATTTACACAGGAGATCAGCCCCACAGGAAATTTGCATTGATTTAAATAACCACATAATTTCCTTTGTGGCCGCTTCAAATTTCCACACAATTTACCTACTGTGCTGTCTGGTTATCTAACACGACATAAAAAAGCATATATTTTAATAAATATTTTTTAAAGAAAAATCCTGTCTTAAAAATAACCCACATTTTATATAGTGTAAGAAGTAAGTCCATATACTAATGCCACAATATCTATAAATGGTAACAAACAAGTTATCCTTACTATAGACAAAGGCATATATACAATAAAAAACATTAATAATTGTGCTATAAACTTAAACAAGAAACACATTATGACACTTTCCATTAAAGTTGGAATGTTAACATTATTTAATCCATTGACCAACATAAACTTACAAAAGTTCATTATCTACAGCTGCATTTCTTAACGGCTGTAAACATTAGTTAATGCATGATTAAATCAATGCATTAATTAAAGAGGTAGTTTACTTAAAAAGAAAAACACTTTTAACGGGCTTGTCATTTCAAACCCTTTATGACTTTCAATTGCAGAACACTGAAGAAATTTTGTAGAAAGATGATAACCCTAACAGTTACACCTATTTACTTTTATTGTATAAAGGCAAAATCAGAGCAAGTCAAATGGGAACCAACATTCTAGAAAATATCTTTTTTGTATTCTGCAGAAAAATGCATGTTAGTTTATTTTAAATGCATTTACTAACAGATCAAACCTTACTGTCAAGCAATATACTATAAAAATAAAGCACTTGATTATTCCTGTGGTTTGGATAACACCCTCATAAAAAAAGCTCACATAAGGTTTTTAAGAAAACAATTTTATTTTTTATCTGAAACAAATAATTTTTAACTAGATTCTCAAAACTAAAGCAAGAGGCCCGTTAAAAAAATTGATAAACAGAACAACTTCTTCTGAAAGTTAAACAATATTTTGATATGCGACACACAAACCGGTATTGCACATATTCCAGATACTGTAAAAAGCTTTAGTGGTAAATACAATATTTGTTGTGGCAACTATACATAAAATGATATGACCATTATTGCATGAAATATCAAATATCTTCAAATACAAGCTAGTGTTAACACAGGACGGATCTATGAAGCAGCTGAGATTGCATCAATTGTGTTTCGTGATCCCCCCTCCCTTTTCTTAAGGCTATTTAGTGGTTGTGTGGACACATATATACTTTAATTCAAAAGCAACTTCTCAGTCGTTGAGGATTTGCCTGAGGGGATTCTTAGTGCCACTAAAAGAATCTATTATCTCTGTTATGATTATTGTTTTTATAACTTTCTCAGTTTTTCAACAGAGCTCATTTCTCGACTACAGAAGATAAAGTCAGTTAAAATACAGTTTGTGGTTTTGCGAAACCGCTCTTACAGTGATCTCAGTCCCAGGAGAACTCATTAAAAACACAGTACCCCAAAACGAATACTGAAAAATACGACAACAATCATTTGCTCTAAAAATATAAATGACTGTAGATTTGATTTGTAAACAAGTCAAGCCATTGTAGCTTACTGTGCTTTCTTGTGTAAAATCCATTTCATTAAAAAATGGAACCTCAACAAAATAAATAGACATAAGTTAAAACATATGCAGGGCATCAGTAGTGTTACTAATACATCTCATGTCTGCCATATCCTCTTGATCTCTATTTGATGTTACTTCTGTAACTGAAACCGTTGACTGGCCTTTACTCTGGTACCAGAAAGTCTTTATAAAAAATCTTTTCTATCAGAAATCCTCCCAGCTTAAACGCATATGAAATTTCATGACCCCATCAACAGCTCCAGAAACATATACTGTACATGTACAAACAAGTGGAAGATTCCATTACACGCCATCTTAGAAAATCTCACATCACTTTAGTTTAAAAGAGCCTGAAGGTCATAGAAGATACCAGCACAGGACAGTTCAGAGACGCTCATCACACTACTCTCTTTTTATCGCAATGGCCTGAAGAGTAAAATATGGCCCAGTATCGGCATGACGCCGACCCTGTCTGTCAGGGGTTTGAAAAGGCCCCGGGTTGGATGAGGACAGTAGTGGTTCTAGATCTGTTCCACAGGAGGTCCCTCCTCTTTAGGTGCCGGCTCCAAGTGAATAGGAGTGACATTATTGGGCTTCCTAACGCTGGAGGGAAAGATGCCAGTGAGGTTACACACAGATATTAGATGCACATAAAAATAGAAGGGGCTTTAGGTACAATCTGTGTTATACGATTCCGTATACAGTACTGAGCAAAAGTACTGAGCGAACTGTATGACTTAATAAAAAGTAAAAAAAGATCAAATTCAAGGAAACAGAACACAATAAAACCAAATCGACTGTCATAGAATGGCCTTTCCATTGCGTTAAAAAATCTTTTACACTACATTTCCTGACAAAACAGCAACACTTGATAACAGTATATTATCTTTACTGTATGAAACAATATCATCCATATAACTTTCAAGGCAACTTGAAGATGTTTTTATATATACTCACGAGTAGGGTGAGATTGGAACAGCCACTACTAAGATGTGGTTCTTTTTCCAGAAGAGCCTCCACAGCCCTTTATGATAACCTCGTACATCCAGGTCCCACACATGCAGGCACTGTTAACAGGAAAGAAAATACAACAGCTTTATGTAAAGGCACAAAATGATTTAGAAAGTATCAATTATCTTACTGTCGAATCTGTTACACAGTTTGTTACAAGTTACAAATTAAACATATAATGAAAAGGTAATAAAAAAAGAGCCCTTGGACTGTTTAAAAAAATAACTGTTTGAGTACAACTGTTTGCTGAAAAGGAAGTATTATAATGTTTAAAGTATTATAAGACTTTTTTTTAGATGTGAACAACTGATTCTACACTACAGGTACTCAAGAGTTGCAGAATCTGCTTGTTATACTTCCCCTTAAAGGACAAATCACAGTGTTGAGCATGAGAAAGACAATTATGATTTCATGATGACATCTTTTATCTTTTTACAGCAGGCGAGGAAAAGAGATCCATTGACAAATTCAGGTTAGATTTGTGGACATTCTCACCTTTGCCAGTTCAGTCCAGGTGTTTGTGTCTGTCTCCAGCTCCATTTTGATAAACATCACAAAGGTTTTCCCCTCAGTGTCTGGAATAAATGAGTCTTCACATGGGTTTTTACTATGGTCCAGGACATCAGCCTCACTGCGGACACAACATGGATTATTGCATTTAATACTGCAGAATAAAGAATAACACTTACACAGTAGCATCTTCACAAGAAATTTACCGTAGCAAGTTTTGGATTTCAATCTCATAAGCATCTTTCTTCAAGCTGTAAAGAAAAAGAAAATGTATATGTCGAGCAAGATAAAAGATATGATAAAAAGATATGAAAAAATATGATAACATATTTAAGCAGTTGTCAGTACAAGAAGGGAAGTGGTACTATGGATACCTGTCGATGTTTTTCATCTGTACATTGGGAATTGTATTGAACTTGTGCTTTTTAAAGTAAACTTCCTTTAGAGAAACATAGGTAATAGTTTGGTCACCATTAGTTAGAATCCTTAAATGAGCTTCCAAACTGAATATACATATTTTTAAATGATGCTTAACACTTTATAATAACAATTTCTAATGGTTTACATAAACAAATATCTCTCTTACATGGAAGTAACCATTCATGTTCAGGCCAATGATACCAAAATGATACGAGCGTGAGACATCTGGTATAATACACTCTCTCTCTTTCCGCTGTTCTGGCATTCGCATCCACATGTCCCAATCCCACAGCTGAGGATAGACAACAAAAAGATCAAAGAAGGCATTTTTAATATAGCTGTTGTATGATACATTGTCAGTTCTGATCATTTGACCAATGCAGTGCTCAATGTACGACTGCAAGTCTAATAATTATTGACACACTGTATGTAGGTGTAACCTAAATAAATGGGAATATAAATATTAAAAGATAACTGCCTTACTTTTTCGGGAGTCGGCCATTTAGGTTCCAATTCATCTTTGTACAGGCTTTTTTTAAGTACCCAGCCTAGACCAGGCATACTTTCTACTCTATATAGCAGAGATGGGTCCTCTGCGGTGTGCTCATAGCCCTAAAGACAGTACAGATGAGATGTCAAATGCATACCAAAAAATCCAGACTTTTAGTAAATAAAGAAATTTGTAAAACATGGAAATATGCCAACAATAATAACACTAATGTACAATTTTATAACAGAACTTCGTCCAAGTGAAAAATATTATATTATATTATTATTCAGGATTTTTTTCCCACACTCACTTGGTCGTTCCAGGCTGAGATACAGTACAGACTGTCATCCTCAAGCAACAAATGGATGGTCTGGCTGAGAAAGCTGAAGACAAAGAGTGAGCAGTTAACTTTTGTTACGTACCGAAAAAAAACTGATGATCAATTCACCCTTACATTGTTTGATCCTGTAAAATTCTCTCCTCTTTCAAAAACTTTTTTTGCCCCAGTGGTTTTGAGTTTTTTCTAAAGCAACATTCTTAATGTATTATGTGTGTTTATAAATAATGCATGCAACCCTCATCTGTCCTTATAAGTGAACAAAGAGAAAAGATACAATGGGAATTTGCTACCCTCTAGTGGACAGTATTAAACGATGCACCTTTACATCAATGATTGTCTATACCTGAAGAAATCAATAGAAATATCCAGATCCTCCTCCAAGACAATAGCCAAATCTGCCTCCTAAAACCAGATTTTAAGATATTTTAGTATTCAAACACTATTTTAGTTTCTAATATATATATTCTACTGAAGTATAGAAACACACTTACTGGATGCAGATTGAAGGTTGCAGTCAAACTGGCTTTGTAGTGCTATACAAAAATAAATAAGATGATCATTCAAGGCAAACAGCATAAAAATAATCATTAATAACCAGCCATTAATAATTGGCTAATTAATAATTTTCTAATCACCTGTGATACTCTTGCATTTTTAATACTGATAGGCGTATGCTGAATTCCTTTAAGGCCAAAAAGCTCCACCACATCCATGGGTTCCTAAACCGCAAAGACATACTGTAATTACTCTCATAGGGCATAACAAGAGAAGATCTGAATATAAACTCCCTAAAGTGGAGAGTAAAGGTATGTAGAGATGTTACCTCATAATACCCGTCAATAAAAACAGTGATCATCTGTGGATTGACGCCATGGGATGAGAGCAGAGAGCGTAACATTCTAGAGAAACAATCATGATTTTAGATTATCAACAGTTGTTTATTTGAAAAGTTCCTATTTTCAGCTTTGTAAGAATACAATCTATGCAAACACATCTTCTTGTGCACGATAAATAATTAAAATTCACATTGAAATGCACATATGATAAGAAAAAACATAAATCCAAGATGACTTACCTATAGAGATAGTTTGGTCTATTTCCAGCTATAACTGCAACTGGGATGTTGTTGACGTTGTTTTTGGGAAGCTAGACAAGAAATAGAGACAAAATTATTTATTTTATAACCCAAACTTTAAATTCTTTACTATAAAACAATTTAAAGTGATAGTTCATTAAAAAATGAAATTCAATTATGATTAATTTATCTTCTTGCAGTTTCCAACCACAAAAAGAGGATATTTTAAAGAAAGTGATAACCAAACAGCACTGTAAACTATTCTATTGACACAAAACCAATGGGTAAATGGTTAATGGTGTAAATGGGTGTTAGGCCCAAACATTCATAAAAATATCTTCTTTAGTTTTCTGTGAAAAAAGAAACTCACACTGGTTTCAGATGACAAAAGGGAAAGTAAACAATATCTGAGTTTTTCGTTAAACTATCACTTTTGAAGGATGCAGTCTTACTGGGTCTGGATTAAATTCTATAGGTGCTGGATCCTTGCAGCTGCAAATACTTCCGTATCCTTCCACCTTACTGCAGAAAAGCTTCCTTCTGCGGTTCTGCTCTGTATCGGCCCAGTGACATTCTGCCTCTGAAACCATTGAACAAAAGGAATAATGTGGAAAAAGTAGGACTACAGATTAAGATGGTTCAAAATGGTTTGTGGACAGTGCTACCAAAGTGACTAAAGGCTGGAATACCTTCAGAAGCCGTTAGCTGAACTTCAGTTTTCAACAGGACAGGATCGCCCCACGTAGAGAGAGCTGGAGACTTGGAGTGCTTTTCCCCATACACTTGTCCTGACCAAATTCAAATGAGCATTATAATAAAATATTAACATAAGAATTAACCCTATGTTGGCCCATGTGCGCTATTGATTATTGAAATGATATTTAAATATGTTTTTATAATAATAAAAAAAACAATACTTGCCCCGATTAATCAATCAAAAGAGGGCAGAAAAATGAAATAAATGTGTTCCCTACATGTATACATTTTTAGAAAATAAGATTTTTTTGTTCATTTTAATTCAAAATATGAATCATTAGTTACAAGTTGTGAAATGTTAATGTTATGCTTCTTTATAATATATGTTAGATAATTAGTAAGTGTGATAATATGTTAAGAAATATTTAATAGAGCAAGAAATAATAGCAACATAAAATTAATATGAGTTTTAAACTGTGGCAAAAGTTACCATACAAAGTACAACTTACCAGGAGGATATAAAACAGATGAAAAAAAATAAGGTAGACAAGATAAGGGGACCCCCTAGAAAACTTATACTGCTCCAGATGTGTATGTTCATGACTTGCAGTGAGTGTGTTCATATTTTGGGTATGGATCACCATATCTGACAATAAGATCTCTTATAGTCTAATTCATTAAGAACCTTAAGTTGGCGTCCTGGGGGTCCCGGACCCCAGTTTGAAATCCCACGGTCTTTATTCAGATCTACAAGTGGGCAAAACAGTAAGAGGTGAAAAAAAATAAACATTGTCCTTACCTCCCTTCTTTACAACCAGAGTCCACATATCTCTCCAGCCTAAGGTGATAGCCACCTGACTCCCCAAAGTTTTTAAAAGATTCTTTGCAGCATCTTTTAGATGAAAAGTACCCTCATCCTGAACAGAACAAGAAGTGTGATTACAGAAAACAATGAAACTGATCGAATGTATACTTGCTTTAGCTAAAAACATCAACCAAAAACATAACTACATCACCTTAACAGTAAAGATGAGGATTCTATCACGTGTAATCATATTCAGGAAGAGGATCATAGCTTCATCCTCATGGGGAGAATATGTGTCAAATACTCTTTTAGCCATCACATGACCCTAAAGAAAGACATTCAAAAAGCCAATTATATAACATTCAAGACAACAGATAGCTTAAAGCAATAATAATAATAATATATAGGACAGGTAAACTTACAGAAGCCTGATTTAGAACTATAACATGAATGCCTCTGCCTTGCTCCCTTATCTCATCTTCCAACACCTGAAAAAGAGAATTGTGTTCTAGTACATAAAACAAATTGTGATGTATGACAAAGTATTACAAAACCTTATAATGTTTTGTAGTATTTTACAAGGCAGAAAAACACTTACAGTGGTGCCATCCACAGCCACATAGACCTTAGAGCGACTTGAGTACACTTCAATATCCAAAACCTTCCTCCCACTGGCAGGTCTGCGTGGAGTCTCCATGTTAGGTAGCACATCATCTGAATATCAAGAAAGCCAAAATATTACAATTTAAATTGCGTAAAGGCTAAGGCTATAACCAAACAATTTCACTTCAAAGCAACTTAACAGAAAACACAATAAAAGTGAAGAATGGATAACACTTCAAATGGATAACGCTGAATTAAGCAACAGGAGTGACAGTGTAACAGTATTACCGTAATCTTGAGACAAATCATCCTCGTTCGCAACTCTTCTCGTGTCAAGAATGAGTTTGATATTCACAAACACTGTGATCAGTAGAAAGAGGACAGCACTGGCCTGCAAATACAGCCACAAAGAAACTCAGTTAGTGTAAATCTAATGACAAAGTGTGTAAAAGAAGGTTCTATGAATGCTGAAAGCTGAACATTCCAAGCAGCCAATAACTTCAAACTAAACAAATGCAAGTGATTGGGTGCCAGTTAACAACAATCTTCAAAATACCTTTGTTTGTTTTATTTATAAAGTTATTAATTATTTATTTACTGAGTAACTAATTTCCCAATGTTAATGTGTAACCATGTTAAATCCATGCTCTCAATATTATGCAAAATAATCTTAATAATAATTTTGCCGAAATCAAGCAGCACTATGATAACTGTAATACTGTACCTCTTACATGCTTTTAAGCAGCATTAAATAAGTTCCCATCAGTTCTGGGCTCTATCCTTTCTCTTCAATTTTATTTGTCCAAGTAATGCATCTACGATTTTTGTTTGTTGGAACACTTATATTCTACGTAGTCATTTTCTCTTCTTTGTTCATTTGGTACACTTTTATCCAAAGCAGCTTACATTATTATGCAGTAGTCTATCACCACTGCAGGCCAAACAGGGGTAAGGTGTCTTACTCAAGGACACTTCAGTCATTGTCTGCTGGCATTGGGATTCAAATGGCAACCTTCCGCTTAAAAGTCCAACTTTCTACCCACCAGACCACAACTGAAGCACCCCCTTTCATACCTTGTAAAAAGTTATCATAGTGCTGCTTGATTAATGCAAAAGTCATAATCAAGATTACTATACTGGGTTTCAGCACTATCCAGTTCTCAGCTTTCAACAGCTATGTTCTGCAGAAGAAAGTCACAAAGGTTTTGGTTGTTCGAGTGTTGATCCGAAGGTTGCTGGTTCGATTCTCTGTACCAGCGAGGATACCACGACTGAGGTGAGTCACTTAAGGAAGGCACCGTCCCCCCAACTGCTCCCAGGGCGCCGCAGCATAGCTGCCCACTGCTCGGGGTGTGTTCACAGTGTGTGTGTGTGTTCACTAAAAGTGTGTGTACACTGGGATTGGTTAAATGCAGAGCAAAAAACACCACTTGGCAACACATCCCATCACATTACATAACTTCACTTATAACAAAAATTGGTAAAAGCCATTCTTAAAGAAGACAACATTTACATTTCCACTATCAATTCGGCTGATTTCAATATTTGACCTGACCTAACTAAGGCAATATTAAAGCTACCAAATTCTTATATATACGGGGCATTCATAGCCTGGTGGTTCGAGTCTCTGACTTGTGATCCGAAGGTTCCTGGTCGAGACTCGGAACCAGCGGGGATACCACGACTGAGGTGAGTCCCTTGAGCAAGGCACCGTCCCACCCACTGCTCCCCGGGCACCGCAGCATGGCTGCCCACTGCTCCGGGTGTGTGCTCACAGTGTGTGTGTGTGTGTGTGTGTGTGTTCACTAACTGTGTGTGTACACTGGGATGGGTTAAATGCAGAGCATAAAAACACCACTTGGCAACAGATCCCATCACATTACATAACTTCACAACCCAAAAAAATTGGTAAAAGCAATTCTTAAAAAAAAACAAGCATTATATTTTGACTACATTATATTCTGACTATCAATGTGTGCATGTATATATATATATATTTGTGTGTGTGTGTGTGTGTATGTATGTGTATATATTATTGTGTGTGTGTGTGTGTGTGTGTGTGTGTGTGTGTGTGTGTGTGTGTATATTAGTGTTTGTGTGAGTGTGTGTACATATATTGGTGTGTGTGTGTGTGTGTGTGTGTGTGTGTGTGTGTGTGTGTGTGTGTGTGTGTGTGTGTGTGTGACATGTGCTGACCTGACAGATTCGTCGTGCTGCTCTTTTATTGGTCAGTCTGTATTTCCAGGTGAGGTAGAGACTGCGCTGCTGGCGGGGGATGAAGGGTTTGGCTTTTGGGTTGGGTGTCCAGGTGTCCATACCTGCAGAACTACCCACAACACACCTGAGATCTTGTCTTTCTCATCTGCAAAACAGAAGCAACAATTACAGATTAACTTAAACTCAACAATTCAGCAAACATATTGGATGACGTCACGAGTCGTTGAGGTGTGCGCTGAGGTAAATAACAACAGCGGGAGCGTTAACTCAGAACTAGTTAAATTGGCGCTTATAGTTATGTTGAATGTAACAGATTATAAATTGTGAACTGTTTACCTCAGCAGCTATCACGTCATCGGGAAAATGACGTCTTGAATCCTAAGTAAACACATAAGTGAAGTGTGAGGGAGTTATTATGGGATTAGTAACGTCTGACCATACGCTGGGAGTGAAGCCAGACAACAGGAAGACGTGCGCATTTCAAAATAAAAGTCTTCAATCATGTAAACTAAGTTTTTCAGGATTTAAAAAAATGATATAATTGCATGAATATTAACAAAAAAGCTAACAATAAAAAATAAGTTATAAATGAATTAATTAATTTAAAATAGTTGTCTTGTTAAAATATACTGTTGTGGCTGAAATAGTTATTGACCTCCAAGCAAACAATTATTCATTTGAAAAATTAGTTTAATGTCTATAATGATATATTATAAAATTGTACAACAATAAAGCAAAGTAAACTGTTAACATAACAAACATATAGATTATTATTGATAAAGAATAATTTATTCCTGTTACCTGTAAACAGACTCTGGTTTATTATGTGTTTTTATTAGATTGATGTTATGTGCTTGTTCCCATTAAATTGTATCAATAAATAACATCTACATTGGTATTAATACACCACTACACTTGTAAATGGTTAGTAAATAATCTGATATAATTTATATGAAATCACAAATTATAGCCATTGCTTATTTGTATGTCCACAACAAAATGTACAACTTTTCAAACAGATAATTTGTAAAACTTTTTGTTTAGTCTATTCACAGTCAGAATCCTAGTTTTCCAATGGCGTGTGAACGGATTTATCAGTTAATCTGAAGGAAGCGGAAAAGGAGGGGTAAATAAGTGACTCAAAATGTTTTCTTGGATGTCATTATGTCTCTCTTTAATAAGGACTGCTGGATATTATGAGACCCTTGCTTGTTGTTTGTTTAGGTACGCTTTTTAAATGAAACAATTATCAGATCCAAGTATTATTTAATTTAGAGCATGTTGCTTGTAATGTAATGTAATGTAGAAATGCATTTATTGTGTGATCGTAATATTTTGTTGTTGAAAATTGTATGTTTTCAGTATTGTTGTCACCTTCAATCCCAAATGGAGCCTTCAGAGGTAAGAAGTTGAATGTAAAAATATTGTCTGGGAATTTTGCATGTATTCGTTTATTTATAGGACTGTTACTTATTGAAATAGCCTCAATAGTTTATACTAATTCTATGAATGTTGTTGTTGTTATTTTTCTTTCTCATATCTCTAACCTTCATTCAGATGGACCCCCTGCATCTCTAGACGTCTGGCCTGACAGCAGGCAACACTTCAGGGGCGAACACTTCACCCTTCACTGCTCGGTAAATGATGGGAATTCAACAGGCTGGACGTTACGAAGGCTTCGGGGAGCAGAAGTGAGATCTGGCTGTTTGCAACTTAATGGCACACAAAATACAGTCAGGCCTGAAGAATGTCAATTCAGAGACATAGAGAGAACCAACAGTGGATTGTACTGGTGTGAGAGTCCCGATGGAGACAGGAAAAGCAACTCTCTGAACATCACTGTTAGCGGTAAGAACATCGAAATCACATTGATATTTTTAAGAGGATGTTTTATGGTCTTATTTCTGTCTCCAGATAGTGGGGTGATTCTCTTGAGCCCACTTTACCCAGTGATAAAAGGAGATTCAGTGACTCTGCAATGCAAATCCAGATTGTATGAGTTTAACCAGATTAACTTCTTTAAAGATGGTGTCCAAGTGATGTCATTAAACAGCACACGGATGACAATTGAGAACATCACCCAAGCATATGAAGGTGCCTACAAGTGTGCTGTCGCCAATTCAACTTTGGAGAGTCCCGAAAACTGGCTTTCAGTTAGAGGTGTGAAGTCTGAGTAGTTACAGTGTGTATGTTATTTCACTGCATTCAGTGTCTTAGTAAATTATTCTCTGCAGAGAACTCCACTGAAGATTTAAAGGATGAAAATCTATCTAAAGGTATGATCTTGATGTAATATCTTTCATAAATATTAGTAAAACACCCGTGTCACAAACACATTTCTCTTGATTATTCAGGGTCTCTGGTGTGGTTGTCGGGGCTTTGTGTAATCTTGGCTCTTCTGGTGGTTCTTCCCCTGCTTTGGCTGCTGCTTCCAGGTTTCAGGTAGAGTTTATTTAAGTTTCTCACACTGCAAAGAACAAAAAACATCGGTCATAATTTATTCAACTTTGAGTTGTTCCAAATAAATAAACACAGAGAAAGACATTTAGAAGAATGCTTGTGACCAAACAGTGCTTGCACCCTTGACTATCATTGTTGGAACAATTATAATTATAATTATAAATGCAGGCCAGCTAGAAGTCCTGGGACACTTTCAACTATCATTGTAATTTTTTGCTACTATGGTAGTCAGTGCAGTCAATGAACTATTTAAAAGCATTTGTATTCCTCTATGTTAAACCAATATTAATATAGGTTTTAAACAACTAGAAAGTAAGTCATGACAGAATTATAACTTTCCTTAAAATCTAGATTTGAATAAAGCAAAATTAAGAAAATATTCTGTCCCTTTGTGTTATGTCCCTTAATTGGCGCCTTATTATATAAGCAAACTATGTCTCAGTATTTGATATTCATTTTACTTCATTGTTGTTTACAATGTAATACTTTCTTGTTTACTCGTGGCTTTCAGAGAGAAATTGCTCGCCGGTTTAAATGTGGCATCTAGAAGAGAAAGGATCACACAGGAAATGCCTAAAACCAAGCAGGACGTGACTGAAATCCAGTGGGATCTTCCCTGGATGGAGATGGACAATCTGTTGGATAAGCAACAACATCCTGGACGCTGAAAATTCTTCGAATAAATCTGGATGTTGTCAGATGTTTTTCATTGCATGAAGTAAAAAAACTGTTAGTGTGTTAAATATGACAAGGGAGTACACAAACCAATATTGATATTTACTTGACACTGTATATGTTACATTATATTTTTCGCAAAGCTGAAAAACCTAGATTTTTCAATGTTTCAACTACATGCTCTGCAGTATGAGGTCAGAGGTATTGAAATATATATTTGCAAATTATATTAAGCTTCAGGGTTGATGTATGCCAGTATGAAATATTATCAGTAGAATAATACTACGTGACATGTGTGTAAAACCCAGATAAGGTCATTTTATGTAAAGAACATTCTCTGAAAATATAATCTGTATATATTAATTAATAAATGCCATGGTAAATATTAAAATTATAGTAAAATTCCCTGTTTCAAACTCAAGTTGGTGTATAATGTTGTTGTTAGAGTATAGGGAATATCTGTAAATTATAAAGCTTAAAAACGATGCCAAGCTAGATATTTTATTAAACAGAAAACGCAAGAAAACAGGCGGTTTGTACTACATTCCTCTACTTCCTGCTTAAGCGACATCACAACCGTGGTTAACCTCGGCTCACAGGAACACACGAAAAGGAGCCGTGGTCTTGTTGCTCCTCCCAATGAGAAGAGGAAGAGTTGTTATTGTTCCAATGATGTTGCAACTCTGTTATTTTCATCACAGTCCAATCACCTTTATTTGACCTTCCCTGGGATGCTGTACTTAGAGGTCAATGGTAACAATTTATGTCCACATGTACCACTACGTGCAGCACATTTTACTCAGGATAGCTTCCTTAATCTCAATCAGTTTATTCTGTCGGGTATGCACAAAGATTATACATGAAAGATGGAGCAGTTCCCTGTGTTGTTTATGGACCAAAACCGGTAAGTGTATTTTATTATTTAAGTTGTTGCGTTAAACAGTATCTATAACTTATTACACAAAGGGCAACGCTGTTAAGCTTTGTTAACTAGATGATAGTGAAACTAATCTAACAAAAAAGTGCAGTAATTCAACCGGACACAATGGATTGTTTGTGTTTGTGATGATCAGTTTAAATTATTTGTTCATTATATCTATTGTTTACCAATTAACCACATGCTGGTTTAGGTCCGGGTCAAGTTTAGCTGCAGACAAGTGAATCATTGTTCTATGTTTAGGTGTATGCAAAAAATGATCGGCACCATTAAATTATTACTAGATAAAACAGCCTTATTTTAATCCACAAGACTTTACGATAAATTCAATGCCACCAGAGTCCATCTTATTTGTGTAATACAAAATACCCCAAATCAGCTAAGATTCACCCTGATCTGCACAGCCATTACATCTTATTTTTGTTTCCAACTGACAGTCGTTTCATAACCTGCAGGTTCTGATTGGATTACTAAGGTTTATTGTTAACCTAGGCCATGTGACTTCTATTGTTTAACTGACTATGTTGCCAGGGCTGATGATGTAGAAAAAACACCAGTTTGTGAACACATAAAAAGTTTTTAAAAGATTTACTTTTATAAAACATACATTTATTTTACTGAATGTGTCTAATTTGTAAAATAGTTTCAAGGCTCGGGCCAGCAATATCATGACATATCCCTTGAGCAAGGCACCGAACCCCCAACCGCTCCCTGGGCGCCGCAGCATGAGTGTCTGCCCACTGCTCCGGGTGTGGGTTCACAGTTGGTGTGTGTGTTCACTACTGTGTGTGCACTTTGCATGGGTTAAATGCAGAGCATGAATTCTGAGTATGGGTCACCATAGTTGGCCCTATGTTACATCACTTTCTTTTCTGTCACATGAGTGATTTCCTTGGACACAAGACAAATCACTAGAGGGCAGCATGCTTTTGCAATGTTTTACAAGCTTTATGTGCTAATCTTTTATTTGCATGGTCCTTTTTCCAAAAGTGGTAGTAATGCATTTTCCATGCAGAACCATGTGTTAATGGCAGTACCATCAATACAGTAGAATGTTTTAAATTGAGCAAATGAAGAACTATTGTAAATGAATGCATAGGCTTAGTTTTATTCATGCAGAGCTCATGCTTTCTATTGCAGTTCTATAGATTCGAGTTTGCAGTATTTTTTAATAAATATAAATTTGCATAATTCTACCTCCTGGGCTATGCATTGTCCTCTGTTCCCCTTCATAATTGCCACTAAAGCGTGTACGTGTGTATCTCTTTCCTTACTCTCTCCTTCTCTTCCTCTGCTTTTCTGTTGTGTTGTGTTTAAGCCAGCTGCTGGGTGACAGAAGATCAGCAGCAGGGGTCTGACCATTACAGTGCCCTGTCTGGCTTCTCTTCCCAATGACTGGCAGTTTGAGAGGGGCACCTTGGAGATGTGGGTCGAAGGGCAAATTGTTGCCATGTTGAAATTTTGGCTTAAGGAGAGTTTTACCGAAAGGTTTAACCAATTAAGAGACTCTCATAAATAAAAACCATGAGCAAATTGTCGTGAGTTTGCATCCTGTGAGTTAGCCCATAAATAATGACAAAGCTACTATAAACAAATGGTACTAAATCAGTAAAAACTAACATAATACTAACCTTTTCTTCTAGGTTTTGTCTTGACTTGTGTAACTTTGTTACTGGTAGTTTGCACCCCTTCGACAATTGTTTGACAATTGTTACAAATTTACAGTTTCATTGGTTTTGCACTGATGCCAGGGATTGGTCACCCATAAAAAAGATAAATCTCTCACATATTGCTCTTTGGCTCTATCAAAACTGCATGAATGTCTTTGTTTAGTTGAACACTGAGAAATGTATTTGAACATATGCTTGTAACCACACAGTTCTTGGACCCCAATGACTACCATTGTTGGACAAATTACAATATAGTCAAAAGGGCTCTAGAACTTTTGGCTGTCAAACATTTATCAAATATCTTTACATATGTTTACATATTAGAATATATTTTTCTTACTATGGTAGTCAATGGGGTCCTATAATTGCTTATGGTTATACACATTCCTCCAAATAGCTTTCTTTGTTTTTGATGATGCAAAGAAATATATTTTGAAATGAAGACAGAATTTTTAATGGGATAAACTGAGATAAATCTAAGTAAAAAAAATGACACCATCATCTATTATGATAAGTGTTTCACTTTGGAGCATTCCGCTTTCATTCATGACAGATGGGAGAATGGGTGGCGAGACCTGGCTGATGTTGCCATGGTGATCTATGCACTGCTGAAACGGTTGAATGAGAGTAAGGTATCTAAATGCATTTATGTCAGAACAGTATAGCCACTCTCATTTCATCATGTCTTGGTCTGCTCTCAACCAGATATACATTTCAAACAATGTCACCAACAGTGAACATGTTGTCATTTTACACAACCTTACATATGGCCTCCAAGCTGGAGATCTCAACCCCTGCGATGAGCTATGCAATACCCCAATGGTTGGATTGACTGGCTGTTAATTTATCACTAAAAGATTCCAGTATGAATTAATAAACCAGTTCTTGAAGGATGATACACATATCTTAAGAAATATTTTCATGAAATACTGTAAATTAATGTAAATTTACAGGTTTTCATTTACAAATTCTCTTGTCTTTTCAAATCTGTAGTTTATTTTTTTTACAGCACAACACAACACAACAGATGATATTTTGAAGAATGTTGGTAACCGAACCATAGCAATCCTATTGATGTGCATTGGTTCAGAGTCCATTAATATAGGGAAGATTCATGGAAAGACAATTGTTTTACTATGTCCAAAACTGAATATCACGTATCAAATCATTCACAGGTATTGCTCTTCTGAAATTGTACATATTAAATGTAAACACCAATGATTTAGTTGATTAGAAACACCAAACAAGCTTTAATATTAATGTAAATGAGTGTCCAAGTACTTTTAGTAAATATCATAGTCCATATATCAGTTTATTAGGGAGGGTGATGGACGTGGTGGAACTATGGTGCTGTCTTAGGTCATTATAATGGTATGGCTCATTGGTATAGCAAATAGCTCAGTTTTCTTGTCGTAAAGCTGTAACAGTCTTCTGTTAATGTGAATAAACATTATACTTTTTGGAGATGTGAACAACATGATTCCACACCACAGGTACTCAAGATTAACATAAGATTGACAGAAACTACCTGTGATCTTCCTCCTGTACAGTTACTAGTTAAGATGTATTACTTAACAGGTATATTAACTTACATTTTGGGGACTTTCCATTGTCTGTGTTTTTTAATGTTAATGTTTTAACTTTTAAGGTCATAGTCAATACCAGTTTACACAAAAACAGTTTGGGAACTTTCAGGACTGCTACTGACGGTTTCCTCTTAAATTTGAAAGTCGCAAAAAATAAAATCATCAGTTATTAAAATATCAATCTTCCTGGTGGACCCTAAAAAGAATTATGAGACTTTTAAATGTTAAGAAGAGGAAATAATGTACTAATTAACTTTTTTTTTTACGAGTTTTGGGTTTGGTTATTTTGGGATATTTGATGTTATTTGCAAGCTCAATTACTTTACACATGTCTCCTTCATTACTGCTAAAGTGACATTGTTATTTTATTATTTTAGCAAAAAGTTCTATTCATTTACAGTGATAACATAAGTAAAAAGACTCATACATTTTCCCAAAACCTTTAATGTACTTCACTATTAAACACTCAGCATGAATATGTGTAGAATGTTAATATCTCCTTATTGTAATATCTGTCTCTGTGACAAAGCCACTTGTCATGTCCTCTTTCTAGTAACACATGACTTAACACATCTCATTGCACCGTTGTCTCTAGAGACTTGATAAATGAACCTTCATTCAATCGCTAGTGTTGCTCAGAGCAACCCATGTTAATATCAACACATTTCTGAGGTCACGTCTGTGACTATAGCAACAAGCAATGTCATTAGATGTTTTATTTGTTTGTCACATTTAACTTATTAAATCCTGAATAACAGCATTGTTGATAATTATTTATTAAAGTGATAATTAAAATAAATTATAATATTAATAAATGATTATTATTAATAAATTGGTCGTTATTATTAGTCCCTTTTTTCATTTCAACCCTGTATGTTTTTCTTTCTTCAGCAGAACACAAAAGAAGATGTTGAAGAATTATGTTTTTATTTAAGTATAAATATTATGTATTATATTTTAATTATATTGATAATATAATGATAATTATTATATTTAAGGCAGAATTATGTTTATATATTTAGTTAAATGTGGTTGGTATTGCCAGGCTCCACCCGTCCTATAGGCCAACAACAAATAACTTAACATATAAACAAAATTCTGCCTTAAATATAATGAATTATCATCACATTGTCAACACATGGCTTGTTTACCAAGTTGGACAACGTGCTTCTGCGCAGCCGTTCATACCCAAATTATGATGCTACAAAGTTAAGTTTCTTGCATCTAGTTGTTTTTTAAATGTTTTTCACTTTTGTCATTTTTTTGTTCACTTTGGAACTAATATTTGGTTGTTTGTCACGGTTTTACTGGGTTCGGCGCACTTATAAATAAAACACCATTTCTCTGGAAGATTTTTACAGGTCAAGCCATCCTTTTTTTCACTAATGCAACCAAAGCATGTCTTGCAGTAGCCTGCAGTAGATTGTTCCACATCACACAGATATTTTGAAGAATGTCAGTAGTAGAACCCCATGACTTCTATTGTGTGGAAAACAAATTATTCCATTGAATAAACCTCAACTTCTTATCTTTTATTTTCTGCAGAAAATCATACAAGTAAAATGTCAAAAGGGTTTTTCACACTAACATAACACAAAAGGTTTCTATTAATCATTTACACAAGGACTTCATTATTATCTCATAATAATGAGCCATAACCATTAGTTACATTAAGACAATTGCACTTTAATCTTTCTAAATGCTTCACACCATTACTCTTCCATAATCCTTAACCATTCATTACTTTTAGTATTTCAGGTGAATTAAAAAACACAGTCTAATGCAGTCAATAGAACAGTATATACTGTATACAGCTAGTTACAGTAGGTTGAAAATAGCTGTTGAAATCTCTTGAAGGGATGCTGTAATTGTAATATGCAAATAGACATTCAGTCTTTCAGTATATCAAAATTCATTTCCTGACCTTTTCAGAACATCACGCATCCTTCCTTCAATGTTGTTAGTACAATACAATACACTTCAACTTCCCCTGCAAGGAAACTCTAATGTATTTAGTAATCACATCAATTCTTTTATTCATATGGATAGTGATGGCAAGTAAGAAAAGCATACATGATGGACCTACTGTGCTGTCCATTATATCAATTCGATGAAGCCCAGTGCAATGGATTTACCCTTGACACACACACTTCTTCACTTAAAAGTATACGCAAATGCAAAAATATTTGGTGAAAAGGTTTTAAAGAGATAATTACAAAAAGGTCAATCGAATTTTTATGTGGTTTTAATTTACCAAGCAATTTCCACCCCCCCTGATGTGGTACAGAGCTGGGGTCACCACTGTGGAACTGGGGTCAATTGTTGGCTAATTGCCAGATTTTATACATTACACAGAATCACAAATGTCGGTCAACCAACATTAAAAGATTCTTTAAGGTTACTGTGAGGTGTGCAATGAGTGGATTCAAAGAATAGTGATAAGAAATTTCTCAGTTATTTATTTATAAAAGTTTGTTTTGCAATTTCTGTACATTAGCTTACTTTAAATTTAAACTTTAAACATGTCAGTGAAAAGCATTAAAACAAGTAAAAATACATTTGCAATAATGTCATACAACAACATTTGTGTGAATTCTAATAGAAGTGTTTGAGTTAATCAGATTAATTTATTTTTCCTTACATATACACAACATTTAAACAGTACATGAACTTAATTTAAAGCTATAAACTTTACTCTCTTTTAAGATTAATAGTATTCAAGTTAAAATAAGTAAATATATTTGTATATAATGTATATATTTGTTGAATACTTTTTGTTCATTATATAAACTTTAGTTATGTTTGCAAATTTTTTAGACTACAGAAAATAAATTGACTTTTGTGATATTTGCCAGGCAACAAAAATCATTTGTTTAGAGTTTGATCTACAAAAAATATCTAGATTCATTTTGTGTAGGATAAATGGGTGTATTATCTAAAAATAAATCTGCATGGTCGACTGCTTTCTTGGGCAGGCTCTTGAATTTCGGTTGAGGGATTTCATAAAAAAATATGTTGGAACAGATTTGTCAACTTTGTAATTGTATAACACAGAATGTAAATTTAAATAAACATTTCCTTTTTAGAATACGTGATCTGCAAAAATATGATTATATGCCACAATGTCATTAAAAGATTCATTTTGGCTAAACTGATATAGAGCATCAGTATGCTGCAAATACAGATTCTCTTATTCACACTGCAACAAGGGAACTGATCGGGCAACTAATCCATATACAGACTAAGGATGGTGTTCAAGGAACATCTCCGTGGCAACAAAACCTGGAAAAAACTTGTGCTTTCACTATGCAGAATCTTCTGATCAACCTGTTCTCATTTATCTTCATGCTTTCAGATGCGTGGTTTAGCTTTGAAATCTACATACGTTATGATTTATGAGCCACAGAAATTGATTCTCATTTGCTCCTGTGCACAAGGAAAATGTGATAAAGTTTATCTTTAGCGCACAGGGAAATTACTTCTTGATGTTTACATGTTTGGATAAATTTGCTGTTTCTGTTTCTATCCTGACACAATTGCAACATCTGTCAGCCCACTGGCATTCAAATAACCACATGCATAGCAAATGCCAGAACTTCACCAACATTCACATTCTGCTTGTAGTAGAGATTCATGGAGGAGTCCTACATCATCCTGGAATATTTTTGTAGTGTTAATACACTTAAAATACTGAACTAGATGTAATTCTAGTTTATCTTTTTGCATTACATAATTCTTACTAAAATGTATTTTTAAAACCAACTAACACGTTTATTAGTCAAACAGAAATAATACCATTATGTTTACCAATATGTATTGTTTGCTATTGTATGTATTGTACAATATTTATTGAGTATTTCTAACATCTGATGCAGTTTTCCATGTACCGAAACAAAACTGTGCCATTTTAACACAATTTTGGACAGAAATGCTTTTGTTATTCAGAATCTCTCTATACACTTCTGAGGCTGTGACAGTATGCAATTACAACACAATTACAGTGGTTATTCTGTGAAGAAGGCTGAGATTTAAAACTGACTGGGAATTCTATACACAACACAATGTGTGCACAGCAAAACTATGCAACTGACTCTTTAATAATAAGTGACAGCTATTTGTATTAACAATCATAAGCTTTTACATAAAAAAATATTATCAACACTATTTGAAAGGAAAGGTTTAGACATCATAAAATATTTAAAAAGTGGTATATATAATTGCAACAATTTTAGACCTATATTAATAAGCATTTGGCAGTATATTGGCCAATGGAAGTTTATAACAAAGGACGCTGACAGGGTTATTATCTTTTTTATTAATAATAAGCAAGTATAAGACTTAGAAATAAGAAATATGTGTTATAATAAGAAATTAAAAGTTTTAAAAAATATATTAAAAATTTGATTTTTATGTTTTACGTAAATTTTTGTTAAATGTTCAGTAACTTGTTTATGCTATTCTCATTTTTTTATATTGGTACATAGGATTTATTCATTATACCTCTTAGTTTTGTTTTGTCTATTTTTATCACTTTAGCACTTTAAACTTGTTACACTTCAGTTTTGAATAAACAATTCAGTTTTTTCAATTGTTTATTTTTATTTTTACCCAAAAAGGCTTTTACAGAAAGTTTCTTATGAAACCCTCGTTCAGTTTTATAATCTTAAGAACATTCTCCCACTTCCACTACAAGAAACCAATCAATGTTCTGTACATGTAAAAGTTTATTCATGGTATAAATCAGACAAAAACGGTTCTTCTGAGATGCCATAAGCATCTTTCAAGATTCTTTTGTCAATTTTTTATATTTTATTCAACATGATCAAACATAACCAACATTTCAAAAAGTTTATGTATGAAAAAATGTTAGATTGAGTTATGTAACTAGGAACATAAAAATAATCACATAATATAAGCCTGTCATATTTAAATTCCTTATTGGCTGATCCTCTTCTTTTAATGTTTAGAGAAAGAAAATAAAAACTGAATACCAAAGGATGAGGTTTTGGAGTAAAGCCAGGACATGATTTGAATTTGGCACTTCAAACAATGCTACTCTGACCAGCTCTGAGTCTGTCCTGTCACAACAAAGGCTGTTTAAAACAACTACGCTGTCAGTTACTGGCGAGCTGATACAGGGAATGCGGTGTGAAAAGAATAGAGATGCAGAAATACATTGAGTAAAAATTAAATCTGAGAGAGAGAGAGAGAGAGAGAAAGAGAGAGAGAGAGAGAGAGAGAGAAAGAGAGAGAGAGAGAGAGAGAGAGAGAGAGAGAGAGAGAGAGAGAGAGAGAGAGAGAGAGATGCCAGCATCAAAATGTAAAGTGATAATTCTCCAAAAATGAAAAATCTGTCATCATTTACTGCCCTTCTTGACTTTTCAAACATGTATTACTTTTTTCCTTTCCACAGAACACACAATAAGATATTTTGAAGAATTTTGGGAACTGGCACATGTTCACTTCATGCATTGGTATTGTATCCATACAAAATTAAATGTGTCCCACTGCTGTTCAGTTACCAGCTTTCTTCAAAATATATTCTTTTGCGCTCTGCAAAAGAAATTAACTCATAGATGTTTTAATAAACAAGTGTAAATACATGACAACAGACTTTTAATATTAACTGAAGACTTACATAAAAAACAGACTTGATTAATTTCCCCCCAGCTCATTATGTTTTGCAGACACACTTCATCTGAAGCTTTATACATTGCAGTATATTTGTCTCTGGCACATGTAGCCTGCAGCGCTAGGGTGTGAAGTGAATCGCTCAAGGGCACAAAATGGAAGTTAGAGAAAAATGAAATCAGTAACCAGCCGGAGGATGTGTTAAGTAGATCTTGAAGACTTCAGTCCTCAGAACTATGATATTTGAGCTAGTTGAACACAAGACGTTTGTAAAGTATCTGCTTTTTCATGTTTGTATATAGTCTTTAAGAATATTTTGTCGGATATGTTGGGAGATGTGAGAATATTTGAGATACTTGATGAGCTCTTATATGTGGCCTGGTATTGCGGTCACCATGACGATGCTGCTACTTAGCAAAGTAATTGAGGAGATAGGGCGGAGTGGCAGAAGGACCCCATGTAGAGCTTTTCATTGAGTGGAGTTTCTCTAGTACCACATGGACAAGCTCAATGATCAACATACTGTAAAGAATAAAAAAACAAGATCAAAAGAAAAACAGCTTTTTCCGGTTACAACATGCTAAAAGTAGAAACCTAATGGAGCATTGCTCATACCTTCCTTTTTCAATAATGAAATAATAAAGAAAAAAAAATTCAGAATATATCTACTGATTGAAATTTGTGGACCTTTAATAATAGAAACATTTTTTTATTTAATATATAACTTTAATATAAACCTTTTCGTAAAACGTTTTATCCTGTAAGTCAAAATATTGAGTAACCTGGATCAACACTTTTATCTTGATTATTTATTTTGCTTGTTTCAATTAAATCATTTCAGTTCAGGCCACAAAAGTTTGCAGTCCATAGATTTTAAAGCAGTTTGTAGACTTCCATCAACCACCAATCTGTTTTCATCACTCTGACATTGAGTACTTCACAGAAAAGGCTCTAGATATAAAAATAGTAAGATAGTTTTTTCCAAATTATATTCCTTATATTAATCAAGATCCCTTTGTCATTTCTTTCCTGTAAATGTTTTCAGCAATACTATATTAACCCCTCCCATCCTGTAACCCATCTACAAGGTGGAATCTGTTACCATGACAACACCAATAGTCTCAGAGAACTAAGGAGATTATTATTAATATAAGCATTTTCTGTTGTAAGATGTTTTTTTACCTTAACTAACATTTAAGTCATAGAAGAGTATTTTCTTTTATATTTATGACTTCTGAATTCAATAAACCTCATATACCCAAATTGGTGTTGCTAAAACCCCAGGTTTTCTCCATATATCTGTTATGTATATTATATGTGAAATTGATAGATGTGACCCATGTGTCCATCGCCAAGGTCACTCAACCTGCTGATGAAGAGTCCACTTCAAGTCCATTTGGATCCTAGGCGAACGTCAAAACTTTCGTGGAGGATTTGAAGGCTGTTTGAAAACCTGAGAAGCAAGATTTGAATGAACTGTAGCCACCAGCTATTATATGTATTAGACAAAAAGACTGCAACTAGACATACTCACATTAAAATGAACAATCATGAGGTTCAGCACACATACAGGTCTCACATTCTTCCTTTGGTTTTAATGATAGAATCAAGTTCGTTTCTGAACCCATCCCATTAACTTTTACATTTAAATTCACATTTGGTCATTTGGCTGACACTTTTATCCAAAGAGACTTACAAATGAGCTTTACAAAAGAAGCATTTAGAACAAGAGGTAACAAAGCAATCATAAGTGAAATAATGCCAATCTTAGTAAGAAAATACCAAGTGCCAAGTATTTATTTTTTTGATAGAAAGAGTGAGGATATCAAAAAAGGTTTATTAGCTGTTTTGATTTCCTGTCATGCCTTCATATTATTACAAAAAGCACATACAGTACACATGCCCCTTGATCCCCTCCTCCATTTTTCCCACACTCCTCTACTATCTCTGAGTAAGATCTCTGCTGCTTCCAATCCAAAATGCCTGTTACCGTGGTAACTACACACAGTGTCATAATATTATCCACCTTTCAATGAGGCATCAAAGGGAGGTTTCCCCGATGCAGAAAAATGTTTTTCGTCTAAATGCAGCTTATACTGAGAGGCATTGATTTAAGAGAGAAAAGGAAACAAAAAGTAAAATATAATTGAAGACTTAATGGAAAATGGCAAATGTATAAACCTTATGAATCTAGACGTAATGATATCCATTTAAATTACCTGAATGGTCTTATAGAAATGAATGACAAATAACAAGAGCAAACTTCTGCTGTGAAATCAAATATTAAAAAGACATCTTAGCGGGTGAGTCAGAGGGTGAATAGTGCAGAGTAACAATGTAATATTGATAAAGAGACAGTTTCTTTATGCACTGTTGTCAAATCTTTCAATGCACTATTGTCAAATCTGTATCACTTCGCTATTTCTCACACACTATTGCATGCATGCTAAAGTAATTGTGGGTGATTGACTCATCATTAGCTGTGTAGGAGGGAAAACGGAAAGGGACACATCTTTATTACAAGAAAAGCGAATATGAATGCTGTTATGCCAGCCTGTCTGTCTGTTTTTTCAGTTTTTTTAAACAGTTAAAATGTATTATGACACCTTCGTGTCTGGCTTCATTCTTTCTATGCCTTCATGTTATCTTTCATTTTAATCTGAAGGCATTCATGTGACATAATGGTCGGCTGTAGACTTGTGAGGCCTTAATACTAAAATTGCTCATATTTTACACTTTCAAATGGCATACTGAATACTATGTTTTTGGATCCTGCATCAGGATTTTACCCAAACAGATATTTGAATTTCACATTATTTTGGCATTCACATTTTATATTTTAAGATTTGAAGAGTGTGTTATTTCCAATACAGTCCAAAAAAGGCGACTTTCAGTGAAGCGTAGCAATCCAGTTGCAGTTAGGTAATACTTTAATCAATGAAACAACAAGGTATAATCCATGGATCAAGACTTGAATCAAACATGGCATGAACATTAAACACAAACAAAGAATGATGGAACAGATGATGGAAACATACAGTCTTACAGACCACGTTGAGGGGGACCTGATCAATGTCAGGTCAAGAGCTACAAAGTCCACAAAACTGTTCAAAAAGTCCTGGTTGTGAGTCTTAAAGAGCTAGGAGGCCTGACGGAGGTTATCCCACTGGTGGACCGGAAGGTGGTCAGTCTTTCTAAATCGGTGGGCTTAAAATTAAGAGAGGAGGATCCAAGTGCAGTTTAAGAGTTTAATAAATGAAACAACAAGGCATAATCCATGAGGCAAAAGTGAAGAACAAATCATGACATGAACACAGTTGAGAGTAACAAAGGCTGACAACCGACAATGGAAACCCAAGGGTTTATATAGGAGAGGAATGGCAATCAATCAATGAATTGTCATGGCAACAGACAAGGTGGGTGTGGTCTGTGATAAGTGTCAATGGTAAAACGCAAGGGGGAAGGGGGAACATGAAACAATGAAACGAGACAAGACCCTTATACCATCCATAAGTTGCTGGCAAGACCCGGGACTGTCCTGAGCTGAGTCAACAATGTACACATTCGAAGTGTTCATCCAAAAGCATCGCATTTGGGGAAGTCATGGCCTAGTGGTTAGTGAGTTTGACTCCTAACCCTAGAGTTGTGGGTTCAAGTCCTAGGCCGCCAACACCAAGAGTTTGGTGTCCTTTGGGTCACCATACTTGGCTTTATGTCAGTTCACTTCTTCAAGATATATTCTCAATTATCGTTTTCCTTAGGAGTCAGGAGCCCTTTCAACCAGCTGTGCTTGCAAAACTTGTGTGTCACATGTTTTTGTGTACAACTTAGAAGATAATACGCTTGCTGAGTCAATTCAGCAATGCATAAATATTACAGGTTTATCCGAAGCAACGCATTTAACATAAACCCTCATTGTCTTCCCTGGGAGTCGAACCCACAACCACTGTTCAATGCACATCTCAGCTAGTAAACCTTTACACACTTATTGTTTTGGGGGGGGGGTTCTTCAACATACATCCATTCCCCAGACATCCATTTCACTAACTCCTTACTTTCTTCTAACGCAATGGGAAACGTGACATAATCAATCAAATGACGCAAGATTGATCGTCCGCTGTCCAAGGTCCTGATTTGTTTTCTGGAGTAGACCCCAATCTGAACTTCAAGGCTGTGTTGATTATGCAAACGAGCCTCATGTGAATGGACTCACTGCAACTTTAATCCACGACAGAGAGAGAGAGAGAGAGAGAGAGAGAGAGAGAGAGAGAGAGAGAGAGAGAGAGAGAGAGAGAGGGGCGAGGGGGTTCATCTAAATTCACATCGCATACCAGGGAACATTGTGAGTCTGCGCGGATCACAGCCCGGTTTTGCAACACAATATAGGGAGTGATATACAGACCACGTTCAGACTCAGAATGTCCCTTCTTTTTCATTTAAGACGAGTATAAAAGAGGAGAGAGAGTGAGTGAGAGAGAGAGAGAGAGAGAGAGAGAGAGAGAGAGAGAGAGAGAGAGAGAGAGAGAGAGAGAGAGAGAGAGAGACATTACTTGCTGCTGAACTCACCAAGTTTCTCTGCTCATCTCAAGGGAATATTTCTGCACCAGATCAGCCTGTGACTGTCTGCATTGGGCATCGTCTTGACACATCTTCTCTCCAGACAGTAAGATTCCTTCATTCTATACTTGACATTCTTAAGTGTCTGGTTTAAGAATAGAATCTGTGGTGCATGTGAAGCCTGTATGAAATGGAATGAATAATGGAAATCATGTATTGTGTGTCTGTATGGTTTGTGGATAGATCAATCCACCTATTGATGTTTCTTCTATTTAGATGCTCATGATAAGCCCCAACCTCGTTTTATGATCCATTCTTTCATATTTGTTAACATGCATGTTGCAGTATAAATGATCTTTATAAATGCATGCATTTTGAACTTGTTCTGAATACTGAGGATTTTGCTGCAGGAGACCCATGCTTGGATCAGATTTGTCATCTATGAATAATACCTTTTAAAATTTCCCACCACACCCAAACCTTTGTTATGACCTTAAATGTCAGCCCTTGAGGCATTTCATATCTGCATGACATTGTTTGCTCATCTGCAATACGTCTGTGAGATGTTTGCTGTCAGACTTCATATAAACCTCTTAAGGATGTCTGTAAGATGTTAATGATCTATATTGGATGTAAAACTGCTTCTGTTTCTGTGCTGTCTGGGTAAAGGCATACATTAAAGCATCTGCTGCATTTTTCATCTGGTTTTGTTTAAGATAATGCATTTTTAGTCGCTTTGGATAAAAGCGTCTGCTAAATGCCTAAATATAAATGTAAATGTAATGTGTTCTATCTTTTAAATGTTCGCTTTTAAAAATGACTTTCATATTCATATTCATATTCGTCTTTCATTACAAATAAGGTAACTTTGCCTTCTTTCAGTCCAGTTTATCCTATATGATCCTGGTTGATTTTTAAAGTCCTATTGGATAGTACTTAAAATTCAGTGGGAAATTCTGTGGGGATTGTTATTTCTTATGGGAATCCAATAGAAATGGTTTCAAAAGTTGAACTGGATTCTTGTTAGAATTTATCATATTTCTTACCGGAATACTTTTTAAATTAATAATAAGATTGAAATTCCTATCCGACTCCAGTACGAATTTCTTATAAAAATCCTTTAGAAATGGATCCAAAATTCAATACAAATTTTTCTTAGAATCCAAATATATTTCTTCAGTTTCCAGTAGGATTTTTTGCCAAGGAGAAACATTTTTCACTTTTGCTTCTGATAACATTTAGACTGAATCAAATGTGATCTTTGCAATTCCTTATTACATTTAGAAAGGATGTTATCATTACTTTGCGAGCTCTGTTTTGTATAAACTCAGCAAAAAGCTAGCGTTTGATTCAATTTGAATGCGGTGAACATTTCGGTCAGTTTCCCAATGCAACACTTCAATGCTGTTACATCGGAATCCATTTCCAATCTTGTTACTCTCTGGTCTCTTTCGAAATGGACCCATTAACTCACTGAGCCAGTTCAATATTCAGACCTACAAATAAACGCTTTCACAGTTACCTTTAGATTCAATACAATTCAGTGCATCATTTAAGACTACATTATATTTTATGTACCGCATGCATGGTGTTCTGTTACATCCATTTTCATCCCTAATGATATATGCTGTAGAAGATGAAAAATACAGTAGGTGAGATTACAGTCTCACACTTCCTAACTTCCTACAAAGTGACTATATCAAGCCTGTCTGAGTGGTCAATGGTTCCGTTTGACATTTAAGATCAACTTTAATAAATTGAATCAATAATGGAATCAGATTTAGATTTAAAGGATTGGTTTGTACAGTCTGTATGTGGCATGGAAAAAATACTGTTGAACTCAAAGGTCTAACCTGCATATTTTGGGGGATCTATTGAAAGATATACAACATAATGTGCATAACTATGTCTTCAGAGGTGCATTTGGATCTCTTTCCATTCCATTGCATGTTTTGTAAATATGTTATCTCCTTCTGTAAAGACTTTGCCTCCAAAAATATCCAGATGACATGACTTCTTAAAAATGAAATACCTTTTCATTGAATAATAAACTGTCAATTAAAATTAATTAAAATAATTTAACAATTTTACTAATTAATTGCACACACATTTTGTGTATTTCCTGTATTCACCCTATTTTATAATTTGCTTAAAAATCTGAAAATGTTCTGACCTTGAAGCTTTAAAAGATTTAAGGCTTGTTAGTTGAACACATTGCTTTCCCAGGGACTGATAGTAATTGAAGACACCCCATGAATTCCCTTGTCATTATACAGATGAATAAAGAGAGAAGGAAAGTAGAAGAATTCTCTCCTTACTCTAATTCTCAAACCATGTCCATACTCTAATGGTAATCCCCTCTTTCCCTTCAAACAATTACCAATCTAAATTTAGCCACACAGACACTAGTGACTAAGTTTATGATTGGTCAGCATAGTGTGTCATTAAGTCAGAGATCCATTTTATGACAGATTTCCTTTATTCTCTAGGGTCTTTCTTTTTCTCATATATAATCTATATAGGAAATGTTGTGAAATGATGTGACAAATTACTTTTGACTCAGAGCGAAGTCCACTGGCGGGTAGCCCAGGGTAGATCTAAATGTAATACAGTAATATTGGAACATTGCAACATTATGGTTTCTGTGGGCTGTGGGTGCCTGTAATATTTATTAGTGTGGGGAGTAAAAAGCGGGGTTGTCAGTTGGTCAGACTGACATGCCCTATTACCTCTGTAAAGTCATTTGGAGTGTGGTAATAACCTTGCTGGGATCCCAGGCCCCTGGAGCTTTGGAGAAGCCAGCTTGACTTATTTTTGTTTACAGAGGCAGGATATCTTTTAGCCATTTTAGGCGTGTTCTTGGATTCTATGGAATTTGATACTTTTGGCTATCTTTATACTGCATATTTTTATTGACTTTGTCAAGGAAATAACAAACCGCTTATCCAGTTTGTGTGTTTGTGGTTTTGTATGCAAACTGTACTTTTTATACAGTTTACTGTACTTTTTTACTCCATTTTACAGCACCCTAATTTACATGCCACTTAATTTAAATAGAATTTGCTATCTTTGCAAATCACTATCTTAATGTCAGATATGTTTTTTTAAGATTCATTTATTCACATCCAATGGTCATTATGTTTAGAATGATTATTACATTATAACATTTTATATTATAACATAAATTAGATATAACATTTATGACTTCAAAATATATTGTTGGTGTGAAACTATTCAGATTTAGTATGCAGGATCAGAAGAAGCAAACCATTTTAACTCAAAACTTAAAGGTAGGGTACTTGATTTCTGAAAACACCGGGCAAGTAACAAAACAAGTGTTTCCGTTTGAGGCCTACCCCACATTTAACCTTGTAACATGAATTTTGCTATTTGTGTATTGGACCATTTTTTAATATCTTGAGGAAACATTTACTTAGCAGATCTTGAAATCCCAGTTATGGTTATGAAGCTGTTATATAAAGATCTGTGGAGTGCAAACATTGGTTGTGGAAAAGTTCCCCTGACTCCAGAAGGTCATGCTGGCCTTTTAGACAAATATTTATGAAAAGAAAAGTCATGATAAAATGAATGTTTACAGTTGAATACAGAATTCAGTGGGGATTGTATACTTTAATTAAGAAAACTTCAGAATATTTACTGACATGTCATAATATTTTAAAGATAATTTACACACATGCCATAACCTTATTTCAAACCCATCATCATCACCTATGCTCTAACATCGAAAAGCAAACCCTCCACATAGTATATGAAATTTCTTGTTGCCTTACGTGAAGGCACGAAACATGTTTGAAGACTAAATCTATCATTTACTATAAAGGCTACCACCATCTCTCTCTGAAATGTGTCCTTCAGCTATAGGAATCAATGAAGTTTGTGCCCTCTAAATGGGAATGTGAAAATTATATATTATGCCCCTCCCCCAAATGAAACAGCAATTGGAATGTGCAATAAAGAAATATCTATTCAAAGCAAGAATACAGTATTATTTGTAGACGGTATTTGCTGTGGTAAATGTGCACCAGGTAGTGTCGTAGCAACCGTTTACAGAGTGTGTAAGGAATGCGGCCTCTATGTGGCCTATGATAGATAAAGTACACACTTTGGAATGTTGACACTTAAACACATGCACAAATACTGACAAAATACTGTAACACTCAATGAATCTCAGACTCACACTTCAAAGGCACTGAAAAAAGGCCTTCACGCACGCACATAGACATTCTTAGAAACAACATAAATTGTTTCCATTAAAAGGATTTTTCCCATAAATATTTCTTCGGATGTTTTGACAGTTGGTTGGCATTTATTAGCAATTCACTCAATGAATGAGGTAAGACAACTCAGACCCATATATGGTACACTTTGGCATCGGCAAGGATTTTTTCTTTACTTTTTTCCTATATTTACAGCTACACATTGTTTAATAATGTCTTATTTTGCAATCTCCATTGTGTTTCCATTGCGCTCAAGAATCAACAATTAATTAGTTTTTTATTTCATATATTTCACCTGTAATCTACACCGCTTTACAGGCTGTTGAATTCCTGATTCAGTGAAGTCACTCCTTCCGATAAGCTCTGATTGGTCAAACGGATCTAGTCTGTTGTGATTGATGACTCGCTTGCAGCACACCCATTTTGTTATGTTTACACCAATGCGAATTTAGCAATTTGTATGAGTAACTTACATACATAGTCAACGCAAAGACGCAAAAAGATTATAACTCGTGGCAGGCGATGCTACTGATGCAATTGGGGGGGCGTAAGTAAACAAGCAACAGCGTCTTCCGTGCAAGTTCAAATATTTTAACTTGAGCAAAATATTCTCGCGAAGAGCACATCGACATCTATGTTATTGTGGGTGTTCATGTAAATTTTGGGGTTCATGATGTCACTAACCTGGGTAGAAGCTATAAAAAAAGTGAAAAAAAATAGACATGACATGACTTGCTTTGGTGACTCACCCCATTCGTGGTACTGTAGGTGAAGGAGATTAAGTTATTCCCTCCCTCAACCCACATTCCCTGCTGGTACCGATTATCAAACCAGCAACCTTGTGTTCACGAGTCCAACACTCGAACCATCAGGCCAACTCTCCCACTATTGTGTTTCCAAGAGCTTGTTGAAGTCCTAGTCAGTGGTTTGTCTTAGTCTTTAAAAAGTGAAAATGTATCATTTCTGTCCAACTTCTGTAATATTGTATACCCAGTGGTTGTTAATTTCAAGGGGGGTGGTATGGGTGGGGCAGGGGTCCCTGTAGTTACACACAATGACAATATAACGTCTAATTCTTAAATTAACCATCAACCAACAATCTTAATCATGTGATTTTTAGGAAATCCTAAAATTAAGAGGGATAGTTACTTCATTGACAACCAGCTTTGATTACCAGTAACTGCTAGGTTGACTAAATTTTCAGAATATCCAAATTGAAACAGACAGTTAACAGAACTATACAACAGAAGAAGGTTGTTTAATGATGATAACCACTAAATATCCTTCCTTCTCGTCCCTTCGATTTAAAGAACGCAAAAAAGTTGTGCTTGAACTGGTGTCTTGGACATTTGAAAAGCCCCAGAAATTACAAAATAACCTGTATTACACTTGTGCGAATCTCCTTATTACAAAACTGAGTTCTTATTGGTCAATAGCCGTTGCTTATAAGTCGTGAATTACAATAACATCTTTTTTATTATTTTATATACACGATAAGTTTTAAATTACACACATTGTTTTTAATCCAAAGGGAATGGTAATGGGGTAATTTTCCCCCAGCATCCCCCAGCATCTTCCCTCAAATCGACCATTAAACTTCATTTTCATATGCACAATTTTTTTAACGGTTTTATACTAAACATGGCACTTGCCGAAGAAAATCTATTTTTGTGATGCTTATCATTATTGCATATACTGTAAATGTCACATCTCCAATGTGGGCGTAAAAAAAGTGCATGCTGGTGCATTTTCTGCGAATATTGTGTGTGTCTGGGTCCTCTTAATGCATAGCGGTGGGAGCTCTCAAACTGTTTCATTATACTCACTAATTACAGCAAGATCTGTTTCCAGAACAGCTGTTCTATTCTGTCCTCCCTATTTTCCTCCATCCATCCGTCCATCGCACTTACACTGTATTTATCTCATTCTGTCATTCATCAGTGTACCAAAGTCTGCCCCACAGTTCCCCGGCCCCCATCATCATGAGATTGGTGCTTGTGCTGAACAGAATTGAATCAGCAATTATCTTCAAGCAATACTGTGCAGTTGCCCGAGTTGCGTCATGCAGTCTGTGATACAGGAGCAAAACAATTTAATCACAATCATTTCCTCCAATTCACAAATGTATGCAGATAAAATATAGTATAGAATGTGGCCACTACATAGGTTGCACATTTAAACTGCAAATTATAATTAGGGCCATTTTGTCTTTGTGTTAATTATTGCTGCTTTATAATTCTGCATGTGTGAATGTGTACGAGTTATGTTAAGCATCAGTGTCTAATTTATACAGTTTTTCAATGTCAATTACAATGCAAATACTTTCTATTATTCATCAAAGTCAGGAAAAAAAGTCGTCTTTAACACTTTCTTTCTGCAGAGGATATTTTGTACAATGTTAGAAACGGGATACCATTTACTTGCATTCGTTTTGTTTCCTCTCAATGAAAGTAAAAGGGTGCTGCTACTGTTCTGTTACCAACTTTACTCATGATATCTTCCTTTGTATTCTGCGTAAGAATTAAAGTCATACAAATTTAAAATGAGAAAAGAGGGTGCATTCAACATTTTTACTGTGTTTTATGTGGTGCAAAAAAACTTTTTACACGATCTGTACACAAGTTAAAAATGTGTGTTAAATGTGTATTAAAAATGTACATTTGTTAAATGTATTCTTATTTTGTTAATTACATAAACTATGATTTTTGGAAATAACAAATATTTGTACATTTTAGAGAAAATCTTTTAAAAGGTTTAATTAAATTGATTTAACATTTTATTTTTGTAATATTAACTAAGTCACAATAATGAAATTTTACTTTGTGGGTAAATGATGACATGCTATAAATTTTTGGGTGAACTTTCATTTTAATGCAATCTTATATAAACGTGTTTTACATTTATGTTTCAGGATCAAACATGCTTGGATGAACCTCTGCAGTTTTCCAGTAAACCATCCGTCACTTTGTAGTTTTCTTCTACGGCTGATCAGTGGATAAAATCTCTTCAGTGCTCCAGACAAAATGGCTTCGAGTGTGAGAAAATGTCAGCACCTGTTCTTAGCACTCCTCCTTTTGCCTTTGGTAAGCTGCATGCATATCTTATGCATACACAAGACAGATCCATTGGATTAATGGAGCTGAATTGCATGAAATTGAAAGATGGCCAGTGACTTAAACATGATCGGGTTGAGAAGCACCACAAACTCCTCATTGTTAAATTAAAGTCTTGTTAAATGAAAGTCTTATAGGATGGGAGACAGCAGCCCGAGAGAGCCGGATTCAGATATATTCATAACTGGGGAATAAAAGGTTTAAAACACCAAAAGGGATGGCAAGAGACACAGAGAGTGGGAGACGGAGAGCGTTCGTGAGAAAAATTTATAGTGGAATGGTGGGGGAGTAGAGACCCTTCCTGGCATATACTGTATTTCTCTTGTTATTGCAATCTGTAAATAATTCTCATTAAAACTGTCAAATCTAGCAGCGCTCAAAGTGTAACGAGTTTCCCGATATCCTTTCATAAGCAATCGAGCGAAGTCTTTGTTTATATAAAGGATAATTTTCTCTTCAGCGTGCTGTCTCTGCCTCCAACCGAGGAGAAACAAACGTCCACGGGCAATTTACGTCACATACACATTGGCACTGGGATGGCGCCTGGCATCTAACTATCACTGGCACCAGACAGGCCAAATGTAAACTGTTCAAGGCCAATGTAGTTATGGTACAGTGAGTACTTGAAGCAGCAAAGGCCATGCTGTTTTATTTCACAGTAACAGTAAAAACTGGCAGGGGCATTGCAATGGAACTTTTAAAAAAGGTTATACTCCTGTTTTGTGTCAGCGGTTTTAATAATGGCTTGATGATGTAAAATGACTTGACATTGTGTACTGGGAGTAGCTGATGTTAATGTGGAACTACTTCTAAGTTCAGGTCTTTAGACACCTGAAAAAGTGGAAAACAACCATTGAAAATGCACTATACTGCCATGTTTGATCCTCTTCTTTATGATAATACTTTGTGTAGGTATAAAGTAATAGTGTGCCCAAGTAATAGTGTGAAAATTTTGTCATCATTTCCTTCCCCTATTTCCAACATATATGAATTTCCTTTTTTCTGAACAACACAAAATAAGATATTTTGAAGAATGTTGGAAATCAAAAGCAGGCCCCCATTGACTTCTATTGTTTGTAAACCACAAATTTACAACCACCATTCTGTAAAATATCTTATTTTGGGTATTGCTGAAGAAAGAGAGTCATTCAGGTTTGAAATGGCAAGAGGGTGAGTAGATCATGCTTCTATTTTTCAGTGATCTATCACTTAAAAAAGGTAAACAATAGAAATGTACACAAGCTCTCTTCTACTTTCTCTCTCTTTTTGCGGTAATGTAAAAAGACACAAGCCTAAAATACAGTTTGACAGTAAAGAAACTGAAAAGGAGCAGAGGAAGAACAACCCTTTTCGAGTGTTCTGTTTCAGTCCTGTTATAATGCAGGAGTGAATTGTATAGTCTCTTTATGATGGAAATCAACTATGTGATGCAGACTGGGTGAGGGGTGAGAACTGACAGTACTTGCATAAATATTAATGCCCTGCTCATGTTTATTACATTTCGCTCGTGTTTTCACGGCAACACCCAATGAGTCCAGCGCTATGAGACCAATTATCACACTAACAGCAATGTCAGTTTACAACCAAAGGGGCTTCATGTCAGCACTGACTTCATAGCTGATAAGATGATTGTTTTTCGAAAAGTCTATTTAAAATTCAGTTGTCTTGTATATTATAAATGCCTATACATTGCAAGCTTACAAAACAACAATGCCGTTAAAATGCAATGTACAATATATGCAGTAATACATGTAAAAAACATTAAGGTATATATTTTCTTTCATGATGATATAGGTATTTTACAATAAGATTGCACAACGGATTAAATGTTCATAGTTTTTTTATGAAAACTGGCCCATAGGTTTCTCCAAGCTTAAAAATATTGCTGTTGTAGAAATTATTTGAATGAATCAAGGCAATGAGGTATGTCCACATTCAGAGCTTTCTTTACTCCTGAGATCAATTCTATACTCTTTTATCTGACCGATTTTAAAAGGTAGCACACATCCTTCGCTGCCTTGGCTATGATCAAGCAGGGTCAAACGTAAAATTTTAAGATGCTGTCTTAGAAAGCATTGATAGTTTTTGTAAAAATGATAACTGATTTCACTTCCTTCCTGTTTTGATAGCATTTCTACCAACAAATAATGTTGGTAGATGTTGGAATTAAATGCCATGTACATTGCATTAAAAGCCTATAATAAATTCACAATCAGACAAAAAATAATTCAAATATATATGCCCTTGAAAACAGTGCATGATAGACCATGTAAAAAACAGTGCTTATTTTATGACATCACACCATTATATATTTTTAAGACAGATAGAATTAAGCAGATTGAACCAACTAGGGCTAAGTTTGTTAAAGGACAGGCTCAGATTTTTGTGTTGTATTCAAATATTTGGATGTCACTAAAGCTGACGCACAAATGATACAAGTTAAGTAATTGACTGACACAATAAGTCATATCACTTATAGATTAAACAAACAAAAGCTTTGTACTGTGTATAAAACAACTTTTAGCCAAGAACAACTGATGCACGTAAAAATATTTATATTTCTCACAGCTGTTGTATGGCTTCCAGTAAAATAAATCTAGGAAGATGTTTAGATTGGCTCATTTTGGAAAGTCTTTTGACGCAGTACTGAAGATATTTATTGAGTTTGTATGTGATAATGAATCTACTCACCGTTTTAACATAAGCAATATTCAGAAACAATATTCGCAGAACAGATAAGTCTCCATGTAAATTATGGCAAAGTGGATGAGGGATGAAGAGTTGCAATATGTTATTTTTTCTCTTGGCAGCTCGGAATTCGAGCAAGTCTTCTGTTTGCTGTCTTATTAGAGTGTCTTTTGACATTTATATCACAGTGAGAAACAACATTAGAAGTCTGAAAAATTGATACAAGATTAATTGAAGCAATGGAGCAAAACCAATAGAAGATTTGTTTGTTTCTTGTGTTTTATTAATCCTTCCTTCAAAGTCTCACAGACTTTGGCTGCTGTTGAATTCACCGCTGTCACGGTTTATTTAAGAACCTTTTCATTTATAAGCCCTAATATTTCTTCTGGACTAATGTTGTTTGGAGAAGTTTGACATTATTATATTAATAGCTCTTATTAAGTGTATACCTGAAGTGACAACCTCAGTACAGACACTCTTGTAATGGACGTTCCAGAAGAAAGAACAGATTGTAAACTATTGCTGTGGACTTGCTTCATAATGTAAATTTGTGTTTATCTATATTTTCTTAAAGTTGTTCAGAATTGGATAAATGTGTCCAAATTGGATTTTTTCTGTGAAACAACATGATGGATGTCAAGTTCAGTTTTGATAAGAGATGCCTCAATCACAACCCTTTAGTGATATATTGAATATTTATTGATGTTAATATTGGGGAAATACATCTGGGCAATTCCTTCAAAAGGTATTTTTGCCAAAGATAAAATAATAACTATACTTCAATTTTCATGTGTCTGTTTATGTGCAAAATGGGGTGTTATGGGTGTGACAAGTCTGATTGTAGCCCTTCCTTGACTATGAAAAATGATGCGCAATTAAGTAAAAGAGAGACAATACATGGGTATCTGAACCACCAAATGTTGAATTATGTGCTTTATTTAAAACCTTTAGCAGATAACATATTTTCATGGTTAGGTTGACTGTTTTACAAAAATGTTCATATTAATACGCAGTTACGAGACAGTAGGAATATTATTGATATAGACTGCAAAGCTATATTTCTATCAAAATATGCATATTAAACATAAAAATAGTGTGTTAAACATTGAAAAGTTAAGCAGAATTTCAGTCAAATTCTTGGCATTTTTCATAGAAAAATTATGTACTAAAAATATCAGATGGGTGTAAACATTTCTGGTGAGGCATTCATTTGTGTCTCTGTTGATCAGGAATGCACTGCCCGCAATTTGCAGATACTTTTTATGTATCTGCGGTGACTCATATGTATGAAGTGCACACAACATCATTGCTGTACGTTGGGTAAATGCTCAATTATTTCAGACTTGAATTTAATGAATGACAGTTCTTTTGTAATTTTGAAGGCAATGTTAAATTTGATTATCATCTCAGACCCTTGTCTGATGATCTGTCTACTGCTGCCTGATGCTAAAAGGCAGATGGAAGAAAGGACACTTTAATTTTGACAGCAAATTGAACTGGTTTAAGCTTAGTCTAAGTCTTTTGAATAGCACACCATTAGAGTTTAAGTTATATTTAAAACCTATGAAATCCTCTAGTCTTGTTATATTTTTATTCAACTAAATATCATACGAGTTAGTCTAGTCTTTGTCTAGTTTCTAGGATTCTCCCTGAATTATATGTTATGCATATGACATTTTTTGAAGATGAAGGACAAATTGATTGAAATAGATATGTGTCTTTGAAACTTTGTCTCCTATCTACCATCTCCATCATAAGCACAGATGGTGTGATTCCCCTAACCTATGGTCATTTTTATGTCTTCTGTATCTAGAATGAGGGACATGAAGGGAAACAAGGTTTTGATTATTTTCCTTTCTTGCCTCTCTCTTGATCTGTCTCTCTTTGTCTATATCTCTGTCTCTCTCTCTCTCTCTCTCTCTCTCTCTCTCTCTCTCTCTCTCTCTCTCTCTCTCTCTCTCTCTCTCTCTCTCTCTCTCTCTCTCTCTCTATCTCTCTCTTATGGGGTTAAAATGGGCCTGAGCTTTCAAAGTCGCAGAGCTAGACTATCTTCAAGCGCCTCTGATATTTTTGGTCATACCACTGAGAAATAAATCACGCATTGAACCGTGTCCTTTTTTTAAGTTGAAATAGTGCTATTTAAACATTTTCAACAAGGGTTTTGTATAATATAAACAGTTGGTTCCGTTTACTTATAACAATTACATTGTAAGAGTGATTTAATGTCACGACCATAACGCAAAATGTCACTGCCGCACCACTGAAATTGCGAATCTGTACTTATGACTGACTGCTGTGATTTTGATCCAGGGCGATAAGCCAATGATGTGCTCATCAAAACTGCCCCACACTGTCAGAAATACTTAAGCTTTATTGGTTTATATGACAAGGCCAAGCAAGCAACTGCCAGAACAAAATTATCATGTAAATGTGCATTTCATGGTTTTTGAATAATACTTGTGCTATTAAGCATTCAAGGGTTCCATATCATCTTTGGTCGACCCAATTAGTGGCTGTAAATGTACATTTGTGCAATATTGTTATCATACATTTGTGCTATAACTTGTTTTTGGTAATACGATATTGTTAGAAACAGTGTGCTATTGGAACAAAAAAATTATTTTATGAAAAATTTCAAACCATAGTATTATATGCACTATAAAACTAAGACTCTTTTTTGAAGCTGTTTAAGGAATATGTATAGAAAATTTTGGAGTATTATCTAAATCACTTTGTGGGAATATTTTTATCTAACACAATTAAACGGATAGATCGGATAGATTTAGAAAATTTAAAAAAATATGTCATCATTTCATCACCTTTGAGATGTTCCAAATCTGTATATATTTATTTGTTACGATAAAAAAATATATACTTGAAAGAATGCTTGTTACAGTAACACTTTTTAGTCCCCACTGTCTATCATATCAGGAAAAATTAGTCTACATTTTTTTTTTGAATTGTTAAACATAAAATGAGATATTTTGAAGAAGTTATATTGAAGTTCTGTATATTTTGGGGTGAACTATCCCTTTAACTCATGGTCTTGTTGGAATAATTTGGTGTTTTACCATACATATTGCATTTAACATAATATTTTACATAATATTGGATGGTTTGATGGTTTAGCAATGACTTAATTTGAAATAAAATATATCTTTCATTGTCTGAATGTTATTAACTCATACAAAGACGTTGTGACATTTTTTTTACACAAAGCCCTTATTCATCTAATTTTCTTGTCCTCTTTTGATTGACAGAATATATGAGGACTGATCAGGGCTGTTTTTAAATTTATCCTGAAAAATATTAGGCCAATACTGAAATACTATGGATGAATATTATCACCAATAAAAGTGATAGTGTTGTGTGAATTTCAGATCTCCTGCATGCACCCAGACTGTGTCATCCAGTTGGAGAAAGAGAAGTGCATGGAAAGAATGGCATTGGATGATCCGGTCAGTGAACCTGAATTAGGTAAGAACAGCATATGCGTATGCGAGTATGTTCTGTATGAATGTGTAACCTTTGAACATTTCAAGAAGACGTTGATGAAATTTTGGCATGTACCAGGCGAAGAGTTTTTAAAATAAATGAGAAAGGAAAATTAAGTCTTCCTTTAATCCTTAAGACACTGTGGCGCTGGTGGGTGGAAGATCATATGCACTCATACATCCCCGAGTGCTGTTTGCATGAGGCATTGATCATAATCCGTTGGACAGTCACAATCACAGCCAGTAAAGAAATGTTGACAGTTTGATTTGACAAGGAGCTATACTCAAGCACCAGGCCCTCCATTTACATAAAGCTAGAATTCATCCAAAAAAGTGAAATGCGTAATTTGGACGAATAGAGTAACTACCCAACAAACACATACTGTTATACAAAAGACTACAGGGAACACTCTGGGGTTGTTTGATCTATAAAGTTATCAACTTGATCCTATTACTTTCCCTAATTCATTCAGATCTATATTTGGCCATTCAAATAAACATTGATTCCATAATCATTTATAATACATAAATCATAATAATTCTGCCTGGTATTCTTCTACAGTCTGGAATGGAATGAGGGACAGTATATCTGAAAACTCTGGCGTGAAAGGACGAACAGCTCAGTCTTTTATCTAATCGTGCATCTGTGTCCAATTTACACAAGTAATTAAAGCTGTCAGAAGAGAAACCATAATCTGTCATTTTACATAAGAGCTGCCTTCCAGGAAGACATTGTTTTTCAACCTTAATCTCTAAAGAACTTTTCTTTGTTTGCTTTCTGTTCATATTGATATATTTATATATAGATCTATATATAGATCTGGCATTAATCAATAAAATGAATATGTTAATCTATAAATACGGTATGTTTGTATAGGCTGCAGCAGGCATTAAAAGTGCATCAGTGACCTCACAAAGAAACTTTTCAATATCAACTTTGTGGTGACTGACATATATTAAAGTGTTTGTTAAAAGTGAAATGTATGCAGAATTGATGCGGAATGTTGGATTGAATATTACAATTTCTTCTTACCATCTTTGCAAGAACTTTGAATTGTGATGCTTAGAGGACCCTTAGTTATGTTTAGTAACTGTTGGATGACGCTTTCATCCAAAGCGACTTATATGTGAGGTTCTCAAAGAAAGGAATTAGTACAAGAGGTAACTAAGCAAATATAAGTGAAATAATTCCAGTCTAAGTTAGAAAAAAAGGTCTTAAGTCTTGCTTTGCCTCCAATTGATCTCAATGCCGTATCTGCCGTTTTTTGATTTAAGTGTAGTCATCATAAGGTGTATATCTCAGTGTGACATTTAAATTAATAGTTACCCCCAAAATGACACATAATTTATCCCTCCTCTTGTCATTTTAAACCTGCATGCTGTTTTTTCTATAGCTTAACACAAAAGAAGATATTTTGAAGAATGCTTGCAAATAAAGCTTTTTGCAGAAAAAGGTCCCATTGGTTTAAAATGTCAACATGATTTTTTGTTTTGAGCTAAACTATACCTTAAGGAGAAAGCACACCAAAGGCCTTGTAATTTCATTTCAACGTGTTGTTGTGTGCTTGTTTCCCAAACATTCATTCCAGAGTTTGACAGTCCATTGGCCTTTTGTTATTCCAGATGTGCAGCATTTACACAGACCACCAAGAAGCAAATGTCAACCCTGTGTCATTTATATTTATGCACTGTATATCTCTGGAGCATAGACTTTTTTAAGTTGTTGTGAGATTGCTTTGAGATTTCAGACCTTAATTTTGTATTCTGCTCCTTCATAGCTCTGGAAAATTGTTTTCGATAAAGAGATAAAAATGAGGGCTACAGTTAATATCTATGCTATATATTTATCAATTGGAAACGTTTTCTTAAACTTTTTACATTTTGAGTTTTTATATAGTATGCCAAACTGTTGTGGCATTATTTATTTTAAATTCCTCTGTAACTTCTTTCCCAATGGGAGCAGACAGAGGACTATTTCTGTCGCTTGTCATGTGCACTGATTTCCACTTTATCATAAGAATGGCTGTCAAGTAGCACACCTAAATATATCTTGAATTAGGTTGTTCAATTCTCAGGCGCCATAAATACCTCAATAAATCTGGTTCAGAGAATCTTACAATCACAGCATTGTTTCCACTCCAGGATAATGTTGAAAACAAAGCCACGACTCTAAATCACAGATATTAGTATACTGCACATACTATATATGCTTTGTATGGTTCAAGTAGAAATTGAAAATTTTTTCCTTGTTTGCTTTCTTAGTTTGTCGATGGATGTGGGACAATCTCACCTGCTGGCAGCCAGCTAAAATTGGTCAGGTGGTCTGGATGCCTTGTCCAGAGTTATTTGATGTCATGAGTGAGGAAAATGATGGTGAGTACTACATATAAGCATTCATATCGTAACTGAACATTTTAAGGTCAGTAACAAACCCCCAAGCCTATCGTTAGATTCAGTTAAATAGTGCACTCTATTATTATAATGCACAGAAATAATGTTTTTTATTATTTTTTTTATTACATATATGGTATAAAACAGTAATTAACGTATGTATTTATTTATCTATCAGAATTTGATGTGGAATGTTGGAGTTAACCTTGAAATTTCAAATTTCTTAATGCAGACGTAAACATCTATTTACAGAAAAAGCACTAAGAGAGAGAAATAGAGAATAAATCACAGGTCCAAATATTGAAGAGCTGTGTTTCAAATGTTGATTTGCTTTCATTTACATTATTAAAATATATTTGAAAATGACAGAAAAATAAGGCACATTTACAATATAATTTTGAAGCAAAAATGTTATTTCACTTTACTTTGATTGGCACCCCACCTTCTTAAATTTACTGTATTTAACATACCCGTAAATAAAAACAATTTCACATGTTGTTTTATATGAGCAAGCGTCATTTTACAGTACTTTCCTGGTGCTTTCGGAATATTGAAATGAATATTTTTACAGATTTTTACACTGTTTGGTTCATTAAGAAAGGCTTGCTTATACATTTGTTGGCTGGATAATAAAATGATGATCAAATCTAAAAAGCTCTTCCTTTAAAATTATTTTTAAAGGGTTTTCTAACCAAAAGAGTATACTACAAACGGCTAAAGAAATTTGAATGTATGGCAGCAATACAACCACTCGCAACACCAACAATGATATAACAATATCCTAAAGCCACTCAGAAAACCTCAACAAGAGCATTGTTGTCATGGACAATTTGGGACTCTGCCCCAGCTAAAGTCCTTTTTTGGTATTCATGTTTTAATACATAATATCATTCTACACAGTGTGAAGAACATTGTTTGAATATGTAACCTCGACATCTTTAATATTAAAGACCATGTAAGACCATGTCAAAGATTAAAATCATAGTAACATTACTAAAACTTTAATGCTTATTTTCTCACAATTTGACTTTACACTTCAGTCTTGTTTTTACCAACAGGATCCCATGTTCGAATGCCAAAAAATCTTTTTAACGTCTTATACCCATTTTGTCTCTTTAATTTTATGATTTTTTATTCTTCACTTAGACTTTGGAAGAGTGAGTCGTAACTGCACAGAATATGGCTGGTCGGACATGTTACCTCACTATGTGGATGTTTGCCCATTCAATGACAATGGAACAAGCCCTGTAAGAATCTTACATCTTTTCTTTCTCGGAATGGAATAAATATCAGTTAGTATAATAGTATAACAGTTAAGAACAGTAGAGTACAATCTGACGATGATGTATATTTTTTCATTCTGTTGAGCAGGACATGTACTATGTATCAGTTAAGGCTCTGTATACTGTGGGCTACAGCACATCATTGGTGTCCCTCACCACTGCCATGGTCATTCTCTGCTGGTTTAGGTGAGACAGAAGTTTAAAAAAAAACTGAAATTCTTTTATTTCCTTACACTTCTATAGTTCTCACATTCTTAATCATTTTCTTAATCAGTTTCTTTGGGAAATTCATCTAATATAAAAAGATGCACAAAAAAGATCTTGTACTATACATAAGTGTATAGGAGGATATTAATATTTTTTTTACCCACAGGAAGCTACACTGCACAAGAAATTTCATTCACATGAACCTGTTTGTGTCCTTCATCCTGAGGGCGATCTCCGTCTTTATTAAAGACGGTATTTTATATGCAGAGGAGGACAGCAGCCATTGCTTTATACACGACGTGAGTCTCACACACACGCATTGGGTCATGGCGATGAGACCATTAACATTCTAGCCTGTCCATTTCATGGCTTTGTGAAAGAATTAGACTCAGACCGACACATTTGTGTAGCTGTTGTGTGCTTTATTTTGCTTCGGATAATGAGGTCCCTGTAGCCACCCCAGTCGCTTTTGGCTTGGCCAACAAGTTAAATGTGCTCTGAATTTTACACTGTACAACAGTATAAGTCTCTAGGGAGATCACAATTTAGGCTTTGACATTTTTAGGGTGGAACGTGTAGTTAAGTTCGGCCTAAAACAAGCCCCAGGTTGTCAAAATCCCACAAACGACAATGTTTGTTGCTCATTCTGCAGGTGGAGTGCAAGGCAGTGATGGTCTTTTTCCATTATTGTGTTTTGTCCAACTACTTTTGGCTGTTCATTGAGGGCCTGTACCTCTTTACTCTACTGGTGGAGACGTTCTTTCCGGAGAAAAGATACTTCTACTGGTACACCATTATTGGATGGGGTGAGTCGCAACACACATGCCTTAATATAATGCACCCAATGTCACAGATTGGGATTTATTTTAATCACTCTTTGCCCACATTTTCCCCGTAGGTACACCAACAATATGCGTGACGGTCTGGGCTGTCCTTAGAGCTCACTTTGATAACATTGGGTAAAGAAAACACATCATAAATTAAACATCTCAATGTAAACATATAGTAAACAACCCTTTAAAGGAAATGCTTGAAAGGTCAGGGTAAGGATGCATGACTCTGTTTGCAGATGCTGGGACATAAATGACAATGCTGCCATCTGGTGGGTTATCAAGGGTCCTGTGCTTGCCTCAATCATGGTAAGTTTACTGTATACAGTAACTTACATCTTCAAATTCATAATTTAATATTGAATACAGTACTGCCCTATTATGAGATAAATACAAGCTAATCTTTTTTTGCTACACAGATTAATTTTATACTCTTCATTGGCATCATTATTATCCTGGTGCAGAAGCTGCAGTCTCCAGACATCGGAGGGAACGAATCCAGCATTTATCTGTTAGTTTTTAACCTATACTGTATCATTTCATATTACAGATGACTTTCTAACTGTAAATTGAACAATGTCATTAAGATTTGAGTTTCATTAGGGTTTGCTGATGTATTGTGTGATTGACAGGCGTCTGGCCCGCTCCACACTTCTTCTCATTCCCCTGTTTGGGATCCACTATACTGTGTTCGCATTCACACCAGAAGATGTCAGCAAGAGAGAAAGACTTGTGTTTGAACTCGGACTAGGATCATTTCAGGTAAAAATGTCCTGTCAATTTATATTAAAAATGTCACATTTTTCCAGTTGTAATTCGTGTCTCATGCATTCTTAAGATTATTAACTTTAAATGGTTCAATAATGCTTACAACCTACCTTTTTATGTGTGTTAAATTATTATAAACAAATTAATGAATTTGATGATTTATCATTTCATTTAATTATACGATTTTAATAACATATAATATGTTACAATGAGAAAATTACATTATGAGCATTTATAAATTGTTATAGCAGTAAAACTGTATTATACAGTACACAAAGACTTTGAGTATACGTTCTTTGTCATTTTTATGTTTATTACTGTATTATTCAATGATTTTATAGGTGTATAGTCACATTCATTACAAACTAGAACTTTTAAACATATGCAAAACAATAATTAATAGTATTTTAAAATGTACACATCATAATATGTATGCGTTTAATTATTTTATGTAATTGTTTAATCCAACCTCCTATGGTTTCTTTAGGGTTTTGTAGTAGCTGTCCTTTACTGCTTTCTCAATGGAGAGGTAAGTGTATTTAAGCAAACATAATTGTTTTTTTTATTAGAACTGAGATATAATTCCAGCCAAGTATCTGTAAAACCAAGTGATAAATAAATAAACAAACGTTTTTAAGAAATATAATGTTTACATACATTAACATCACCTATGTACTTAATAAAAATAAACTGTATTTTTTGTGCACTAAATTGGCAAATCTTCTAAACTAACTAATAATAAACTAAATTTGAATTTAAAATCCTTGGATTGTACAGAAATAATATTGAAGTCCAACTAATATAAGTTTATTTGATTGTGCTAAAGTATACTTTAGAAAAGTGTATGTTTTAAATATCTTGCTTTAAAAAATGCAAATCAACTCAAATAAAGGTATGTCACAATTGAATGTTCGTATATTGTGTCAGTAAATGTGTTAACACATTTAAACTACACTTATTATGAAATATTTACATTCACATGTACATTAAGTCCTTTGGCTGATGCTTTTATCCAAAGGGATATACAAGTGAGGTTCACAAAAATGGTAACAAAGCATAAATTAAGTAATCTTAGTTCTTGTTAGATAAACACAAAATCTGAGCCAAGTGGAATCCAGGATTTTTTATTGATAGAAAGAGTGAGGATGTCAGAAACCACATTTTTATTTGAGTAAGGTTTAGAAGGAAAACATGATTTTTTAAACAATTTTTATAAAGATGGAACTGAAGGCTACAAAACGTTTTGAAACAGGAAGATTGTTTCACCATCTTGGAACCGATCCAGAGTAGGTGCGTGAGAGGGATTTCTTAACTTTTTGAGACGGTACCACCAGATATTGATCACTTGCTGAGAGCAGGGATCTGAAGGGTACATACGCCTGTATCAGTGAATGAAGGTAGGGTGGTGCTTTACCTGTGGTGGTCTTGTACGAAATGCTGAGAGCTTTGAACTCGATGTGAGCAGCTTTAGAGAGCCAATGTAAATTGACAAAGAGAGGTGTGATATGAGCTCTTTCTGGTTACTTGAAGACTCTTGCCGCATTCTGTATCATCTGCAGTGCTTTGATAGTACAGTTCGGTAGTCCAGAGGAGAGTTCCCAACTCTGGACAGAGACATTCTCCTAGAGGAAAGGTCTAAAATTCCTGATGTTGTAAAGAAGGAATGTGCAGGACCTGGCGGTGCTGGAAACATGATACGTAAAGGTTAGATGATCTGATTCTGGCTGTCCTGGAGGGTACATTGATGAATGGTCCTAGTTGTATATAGAGGTTTTGACGAATGTTCGGGTCGCACAAGATGACAAGTAGCTCAGTTTTCTCAAGGATCAGTTTTAGGTGGTGGTACTTCATCCAAAGTGAGATGTCCCAAGGGCATGCTAAGAGGCCTGCCAAAACCGTATGATCTTCAGGGTGGAAAACAAAGTGCAGCTGCGTGTCGTCTCCATAGTAGTGATAGGAAAATCCATGCTTCCGAATGAAAGGTCGCAGTATTGTCATGTAGATCAAGAAGAGATCCAAACACTGAGCCCTGAGGTACACCGGTGTTGAGATTCTGAAACTTCACCTCTCCAACCAATGAAGGAATGTGTTATTGAGACCTGTTGCCTTTAGTGTCAAGCAAAGCATACAATGGATAACAGTGTCTAAAGCAGATGAAGGATCCAGCAGGATAACAACCGAGGACTTAGAAGGTGCCCTTGCCAGCCTTAGGTGTTCAACAACTGAAAGCAGCGCAGTTTCAGTGGAATGGCCACTCTTGAAGGCTGACTGTTTGCTGTCCAGGAGGTTGTACTGAGGAAGGACGGAGGAGATTTGGTCCAAAACAATGTGCAAAAGTTTTGCCAATAAAGGGCAGGCAGGATTCAGGCCTGTAGTTTTCCAAAAGTGCAGTATTTAGAGTGGGATTCTTTAAAAGGGGGTTTGTGAGCCTCTTCAAAAGTTGTTGGAAGGAGATGGGTGGAGATAGGATCCATCAGGCAAGTCGGTTATAAGAGGTGTGGACTTTCCTCAGTTTTTTTATAAAGATACTTTGTCTCATTACGTTTTTTTATCTATAATTTTATTCATTACATGATAGTAGTGCAGGGGAGGAGTATTTAAAACACATCATATTTGATCAAATTATAATACGTTATACTATTAAAGTGATCTATACTACTGTAACTGTATTTCAAAAAGTTAATTTAATTATTTTTAAATAATAAAAATCAAGATAAAAGACTAAGAAGAAAAATCCCTCCAGACTCTTCTTCCATATCACAATACTCATAACACTGGTCTTAGATGCTAATTATTAACTACGTGGATGTGTAATTCAGATTTTACGTGCCCAGCATAGAAAAAATCCAATCCAAACATAACCCTGTGATATTTTTCCCAAAGGTTCAGTCTGAAATCAAACGGAAATGGCGCAGCTGGACTGTGAACCGTTACTTTGCTGTGGATATGAAGCACAGGCACCCGTCTCTGGCCAGCAGTGGAGTGAACGGAGGCACCCAGCTCTCCATCCTCAGCAAAAGCAGCTCACAGATCCGCATGTCAAGCTTGCAGGCTGAAACCCCAGCCACATGAGTCATCAGAAGACAACACCCCCTTAAGAAGAACACAGTAAACCATCTCAAAACTTGATCTACATAATCAACATCAATGTCCTGGTTACTTTTCTTTGGGGGTCAGTTGACAGTCCATGAGAACACAAGCTGTTGTCTGACCTTACATTTATTGTGTGCCAAACAAAGGTTGATATTTTGATGTAGATTTCTTGACTGGTTTTATCAGAATGGAATGAAATCACAGGGCACAGGTTTTGTAATAATGAAGAAAAATGTGGATAATTTTGTACATACCAACATGTTTTATGTCTTTAAAGCTCTGCAGAGGCAGTTGAGAAAATTCTGTGTGTCAGAGTAAAGGGACAAGTGACATGAGAAGGTTTTTGATGAAGATTTAACAAAATGTCCCACAAGAGTCAGTCTCCCACTTCGATTCTTGAAACACAAACTTATCAGTAGGATGTGTGTAAATATTGTAATGGTAAAATGATGGATGGCGGAAAAAAATGGCTAATCAAACATACCATCAATTATAGGATTTTTGTATTTTTTACTGATAAATTTGGAAGGATAATTTTTTGGGCAATGCATTTTTTAAATGTCTTACATGGTCATGTGGCCCTTTTATGTATATTTCAGTAGGAGAACTGAAAATGTCTGGGAATAAGATTTTGGAATATAATGTTGGTTGGATGAGATTTTCTCCTGTGGAATTATTTTCAACCTTATGAGTACTTAAACTTTTTTATGAGTGGATTCCTGTTGTTCTTTAAATGTGTTTTAAATGTGCTTCTAGTTTTTTAAACAGCCGCTAGTACAGAAAATGTCAAATAGAAAATAAAACTGCAACAAAACACATGCCATTAGATTTGGCATTTTATAGTTGCTGAGCTTAATATAAATGTAAAAGCTAAGTATAAATATTCATTACAACATTTTGAGAACTGATCATGTGTTTTCTGATAATTTGCTAATTTGCAATTTAATTTCATAAAAAGTTCTATTCAAGCATTTACAAGAAGCACTTCTTAAAATCCAAAGATATATATATTTTGGATAATTTACCCCATTATAGACTTAATTTGCCATATGGTTTCCAACTGATGTCATTACATTTCAACTGAAAATGTTTTTAAGTGCCTTTAGGTTAAATCATCAAAAAGGATGCTTACAAAACCCCTTTGAGTCCTTCAGAGAGAGAAAGAAAATGTCAATATTCGTCAATAGAGCTATCAATTCGGGTTTGGTTTTCAATAACGTAGAGAATAAAGTCATTTTTGCAGTTTTCTGATATTACATTTTATATGAGACTTAAAGCTAACTTTAAGTCTTAAGTTTTAATCAAAATGAGTTGAACAGTTTACATTTATATCTTATCTTTGAAGTGTTGTGATTAGTGTTTTGATGGATTTTTCATGAAAAACAAATGCCTTGTTTTCCAATACATGCAAATCAGCGATGACAAACTTATTATTGGCTAATTTACTTATTTGTTTATTCAGTCTTTTACAAACCAAATCTAATATCTTTCTTGTTCAATGACAACACTGGTGTAAGCTTACACTGTAGCAATACTTGTGAAAATGAAAGTAATGAGAGTAATAATACTTTTTAAACCGTAGATTCAAAGAAGTAAATACTGTGCATCTTTGGCTCTTTCACAAATTAATGTAATACAATTTAATGTACTGTCCCCAGAATCGATGCCTATTCTTCTTAAATGATGCATGTGTTTTCTGTGATTTGTGGCCCTCTAAGCATACAATGAAAGTGGATGGATAATTGTTTTGATGTGCAGCAATATCGTTGTTTGAGATTTGTGTCTAGTTTGGCAGATGTTTCAAATGTATTTGTCCTCATCCAGAACCAGATAATCTGCATAAAACATTTTATACCACTTACTATATGAACTATTGCTTTTATCTTTCAGTCTTTGATGAGATGCTTCAATGTGTCTTAGAATGTACATAGGTCATTTTGGAAGATTTTACGGGTAGGGAGTTTAATGACACATGAATTACATTGGTGGATATTTTCTTTTTTTCCTGTAGATTGGAAATGTAGAAGGAATGGAAAATACACTATGGATTTAGATGTAATATATACAATATTGCTTTAATGGTGATGTAATGTCACTTAATGCAAACCACATGTTGAAACTGTGAGTGTTTTGTTTTGTTTTAACTCAAGGATATCAGAACAGTAAGAATATTTCAATTTGAAGGACTTTCAATGTAGGTAACTAATATTATGTTTGAATGTCTTAAGCAGTGTTGTGAGAATAAAGCAGCTAATATTGTTTTACATTTGTAAAAAAAACTCTTATATTTTCCTTTGCTTTTTATTTTGTATTTTATGTCGGTATGATTTGAATTCGATGGTTTCTGGGGTGAAGTTTTAATGTAAGGTACACATTTAAGTACAATAAATATCATTTTTGAAACTTTATGAAATGTTTTTGAGAAGTGAAGTTGACCCAATAATATTATCATTCCTTTGCCATTAAAACACCATATGTGTGTGTGGGAATGTGTACATGTGTCTTTTTAACTCATTAAAATATTCTTATCAATGTCTCTTTAAGCTGAATTTCTCATCACAGTTTTAAACAATGTCAACATTGTGAAGATATTCTGTAACATCAAAACTCAGTTTACATTACATTCCTTTAAAAGATGAGGGTGACATACAGCCAAGTATGGTGATCCATACTCAGAATTCATGCTCTGCATTTAACCCATCCAAAGTGCACACACACAGCAGTGAACACACACACCAACAGTAAACACACCCAGAACAGTGGGCAGGGATTCATGCTGCGGCATCCAGCAAACAGTTGGGGACTTGTGCCTTGCTTAAGGGCAAAAAAAGGGGGCATCAAAGTGACATTACGGCTTATTATAATTTGCAACGTTATATATATGCAGTTTACCATAGTTATTATGTCGCATAACAAATAAATTTACTTCACATCCAAGGTTTAACAAAACAATACACATCTGAAAACAGATTACGTTAAGGCAGGTCGGTGAATTTAGCAACAACTCTTACAATCAGGACAAGGTCTAAATAGATCTAGATAATATCTGAATGAATTAGAATAGACACAATATTTAAAACAAACAGATAATAAATACATATGGCAATTGCCTGCAGCAATGCTTTTAACTTTTACAGTATTCTGGCTTCACAGTCTCTTGAAAATTTTTAATTTTTGATTCATCTAAAGCCTACAAATCCACAAAAACGAGTGAGCAACAAAAAGTTAACTACAGTTAACTAATTAAATGCTAATTATAATAAAAACCTTCTCAGAAGCATTTCAGTAGCTGTTAAACTATCATTCTAATGGCAGCAACTTGCACAGGTTCTCACACTTACATGTAGTATACCTATATACATTATAATACAAATAGTTATCTTCATATAGTTTAACTATTCATATGAAGTACTCTCATTTGCTGAATAAGACTGTGATAAAAAGTTATTGGTACAATAAGCATCAGTTATGACTTATTAAGTAAAAGAATGGTTTTATCAATTACTCCCATGTGTAACATAAGACAAAGCAAAAGTGAATTATAATGAAAATAAGCCAACAATAACACATGCACATCATAAGCTTACTTCATCAGCTCACTCATCAGCTCACTCATCTGACAAAAAAAAGAATGCTGAAAGAATCATGTAAGACTTTCTTTTACAAAGACTTCACTCACCATGTAATAGAAAACAATTCACAGAAATTCTTTACCACTATAAAAAATAAATAAAACCTAGAAAAATGTCCATACAAAATTATAGGTTACAAGTACTGAGGGATTACATTATTAAATTCATAATTGGATTTCTTGTAATAGTTTCTTTTACCCAGATCTTAACCAGATTTACAGACCATAAAGTGTTTGCAAGGCAAAGGCAAGTTTGACATGAATATTTTTTTATAAAACATTTCTACTTTTGTATTTTTAATAAACCCCTTCATTAATTTCCCAAAACAAATGCACAAATAGGACTTTTGCACAACATCACCACCTCCAAATCTCTATGTGCATAGTAATAATGATATAGTTAAATGTAAACAAATTTAATTTTAAACACCACATAACAGAGCACAAATGTATATTTACCAATACATGTAAAAATGTTGAAATCAAACTATTTTATTAAACTTGCTTTCAACCGAACATGAAAGTTTACAGTGTAGTGCTCCACATGTGTGCACTGCAAAAGATTTTAAATAGGCTATTTTCAAAACAAAATGATTTATTATTTCAATCAGGAAAATTGCTATTAGTAAAAGCCAACCTTTTGTAATGAGTATACTAACTTTTAGATTTAGTTTTTAATAAATATGTTTAAAAGAAAAAAAATCCTTTAAATGTATCTGGTCTTGATTTATCATTTAAACAATATCTTGAAAATAGAAGTTATTCAAAAAACTTTGTCAGCCCTGTACGGGGCCAGTGCACTGTGCAATATCGCATCTTAACACAATTTCTCAAAATTTATGAATATGGGTTTATGAAATACATTATATTTTAGTTTTTTATATTATGGAGAATACAAAATGAGGTTTTTGTAATCTAAGGCAAATATCTGTGTTTGGAATCTGTACATCCATACATTTAGACTTCTTTCAATCAAATTGGTGTCAACAACAAGTCTCAAATTACAAACCACACAACTTGATGAATATGATTTATATCTATGAATTATAAATATATATATTATAAATATAATTTATGTTATACATAAATATTTACTTTGAAATAGGAAATGAGGAACAGCATATTATGATTTTGTGCTTTGGTGTTGTGGTGTAAATGACAGTATTTTTTTTCAATACATCAAACTTGTGTAGAATATGTTTTAAACTAGACTAAAATATACACTGCAAAATTGTTTTTTGTCAGGTATGTTCAACATTATACAGGAGATTACCAACTTAAGTACATTTTTACTGTCAGTTTATATAGTAGTATATCCTTAAATGGGGAGTCCACCCAAAAATACAAATACTGTCATGAATTAACATGACATTTTTCAAACCTGTATCAATATCTTTTTTCTGTTCCATGATGAACCATTGACTGCCATTGTTTTCCCAAATTATTCAAAACTTATTTTGCATCATCACATTGTATTCGGCTATGGCAGTCAACAGTGCCTCAGAAATTTCAGTTGGCAACCTTTTCTCAATATCTATCTCTGCGTTCAACTGATCTGAGAAATTCAACAACAAAACGATGGGTTATTCAAGACGGAATTGTTATTTTTGGAAAACTACCTCTACTTCATGTTTAACTTTTTACAGTGTATAATATTATATTGAAGTGTTTAAAGTTGAGGGGTGCAATGAAAAAGAAACACGATACTAATAGTGAGAGAGAGGAAATGTACAGCAAATTTAAGAGGTTTTCTTTCTCTCACATGGTTGAAACACTGTTCTGGGGCTCGATTAAAGGCAGCTCCTTTGGACTGGATTTCTCCAAAACTGAGATTTGGGTAACTGTGCTGCTCTCAGTAAAAAGGGTCCGTCTTCTCTTACTGTATCTCAAATAACTCTGCGTCTGCCACTTCCACAATCTTTTCTTCAGTTCCGCTTGTACCTTAAAAACAAAAACATTTATGCATTCCTTCAAACCAAAACATAAACTTGAAATACATAAAATTTTACAAAAAGCTGTGTCTCACCTCTCCATTCAGGAAACAGTATAACAGAGCCACAACAAAACCCTTAGATGCAATAGAGAAATGTATTAATCGTCTGTAAATAATTAAGCTTTTAATATATTGTGTTTAGAATTTCATTCATATTTTAATAAACACACCTGAAAGGGGCCCAGGCCGAGCTCGAGGAAGTGCCGAGCTTTCTCTCCTGTGTTTTCTGGCAGAAAGGCAAACACCATGTAGTGCATGCCAAACAGAGGGATCAGGAACAGAGTAGATTTTGCCAGTCTCCTAAAAATATATAAATAACATTTATTTGTATTGGTAAAAATACGAATTATAATAATATTGGACATGGGATGATATGGGAGTGGCCAACTGTACAACCTACAGTACAGTACCGCATTGTGTGTCTGTAAAATGTATCCATCAGGTGAATTACACTTGTAAGGGAGTACATATTTTTAACTATTCGTTTGAAATTAAATGGCACTGAAAGTAAAATAATATTAGGTTTGCATTCAACAAGAACTGAACAATTGTCTGTACCTAACTGCTGTTAAATCAGAGACCTTGTGGTCTATAGGACTTACATGAAGTGGCCGGTATCATTATTGCCACCCACTCCTGGAGACTTTAGCTTCTGTACGAGGATCCGGATCACATTTATGAAGATGATGAAATTTATCTAGATCAGAAAGAGCAGGAATGATGTTCATACACATGATGTTCATGTTGTTATATAGAGCTTTAACCGCATTTGTACTTTTTTTATTTATTATGTCATAATATCCGAGTCAGCTTGATATAGTAATATTTTGCAACATATCTAAATTGTATCAAAAATACTAACATTTTTAGAGAAAAGCCTGATTTTACTTGATTAACTTTACTTGAAAAAAAGTAATGCGCAGAATCTTTATCATTTGTTATTTAATACAGATCTATATCATTTTGTGTTTTGTTTATTTTCTAATTCTTATTGAAATATCAGTGTTTAGCACAACAAATAAATGTATACAGGACTGTAAAAACTGAGGAACTTTAGAGAAATTTCCTTTCGTTGTGTGAACTTTTATTTTAAGTCCTGTTCATTATTCAGGCTTATCTCAAATTCTATTTAGAATTTAGGGAGGACTTTTTTAACTCAGGATATTGACAAAGATATTTATGGAGCAATAGTGATGTATTGAAAACTCTTCTGAAATCAATTTTACCACACATGAAGCAAATATTTTGGCAACCAGGGAAAAGAAGATGTCCTATAATCTTTATAATGATTTTAACAAGCTGTTATCCTAACATACCAGAAGAGACACTGTGATTGGTCCTTTGATGAGCCACCAGAAGTAAGCGATATCTGTGTCATCCCAGCAACTTCAACATTAACAGTTAAAATAACAGGATTATTTTAAAGAATGCATGGAATTAATACATTTCAGCAAACCGGTTCATCACATTTTTGGCCAATATCATTGTATAATATTGCATTGTACATTTATACGCAATACATTCTACATAATATTGTCTATTTTGAATTTCAAATAATTTAATAATGCTTAAAAGCTATAAAGTCTTACCCTCTGTTGTCAAAAAAATATCTTGTTAGAACCCAGATGGTCAGAATTATTGTTGGAAGTCCTTCAGGATAAAAAAAACAATTTAATCACATAAAAAATGGCCTAATCTTCATACTTTATATGATTACAACTACTAAAATGCAATCTGAAGATGAGATTCAAATAGATCCGAAGTGTGTTTTCCTATAAAAATAAATCTTAAACTGATAGTTCATCATTTGCTTAGCCTCTTTTCATATGAAACCTGTATGACTTTCTTCTACAAAACACCAATGGAGATATTTTGAAGAATGTTAGATACTGGCAAACATTCACTTGCATTGTATTTGTTTCCATAAATAGAAGGTTTTTTTTGTTCTAAATATCATCTTTTGTGTTCCGCAGCGGAAAGAAAGTTGCACAGGTTTTAAATGACAAGAGCGAAGAAAAGATTAGCTATCACTTAAGAAGGACCTACAATATTCCATTATTAGTATAGGTGTCACCAACATAACACAGACAAGCACACAAACACCCAAACTTCATGTAGACCTCTGAGTTAAACAGCTGTTAAACATTCTAAGAGTAACCTTATGATTAATTACCTATTTGGAATATTCGAACTTATTTACTTACAATACTTTCTAGTGGCTCATTCATGTGCTACCACTCTGTTCTCTTTACCTCACTTACCCCATCCAATAAGGATGTACCACCAGAAATATTTCTTCTGTGAGACGAATGTAAGAGCTAGAAGAGTCTGAAGATACATTCCCTCGACGAGCAGCCAAAAATAATTAGCCAGAATACTGAACTGGAAGAAAGCCACCGCTGCCTTGCATGAGGTCTGAGGAAGAAGACATTCATATTGCATCAAGAAGACGTTCATCTGAGATGTCTTATTTCACAGAAGACTCAAAACTCATACTTTAAAGCGTATGTTTGTTCTGCAACAAGACAAACACATGCAAACCATTTGAACAAATAGAGAGAAATAATAAACCGTGATAAATCCAACACAAATAAAACTGCGGTGAAGGTGAGTGGGGAGGAGAAGTGATGGCATTGTGCAGAGGTCGCTATGTAAGAGCTGGATTTTTATACTTCAAAGACTGTTTGTGAGATCTAGCGGAGGCAGATCTTGAAGTGTGTCTTAAGGCGCTGGTGAGTTGGCTCTTTGATACTGACTGGGGCTAAGAAAAACTGTGTTGTGTGATAAGTTCTAAAGTGGTGCTCAGCTTTGCATAGATACCTTGTCTGAAATCCCCTTTAACCAACACAAACCAAAAATATTTTCAACAAATATGATTCAAAAGGTCATTTAATAATTATTATTATTAAATTGGATATTTTAGATCTTTAAATAATTAAACACATCTACTGTTAAATGTGTTTACATAATATGTGTTCCGTACATGATCATGTCACATACATATACAGCACTGTACAATAGTCTTAAGCATATAAGCATTTTACCCAAATAAATGTTTTAAGTCTGTAATTTTAATCATTTAGACAAGTATGTCAAACGAAAATATGAGTTTACATTTCAAAGCATACATTTTACCATTATTTGTAAAAAATGGAGTAGGATTTTTCCTGGGCACAATATGTGTGACTATAGCCAGAGATCAGGTGTCATCATGTATTTCATATATTATCAAATAATAAAAAATTCAGACCAAATCCAGAAGACCATGGTCAATGTCTTCAAGATGCTTCAAGACATCGACCCGCAAACCTACAGTACTGTGAACATTCTCTTCACAGTACTGCATAATAAAAAAACTCAAATGTTTAGAAATGTCAACTCATATTTTCTACCGACCCACTGCTGCAAATGAGGTTAAAACTGACTCAAACTATTGAACTATTGAACGAAAGAAAGAACTGAAGTGCCAAAGTCTATTGCACTGTACTATGTATATTTAAGAAAAATGTTAATCAAAAATTAATAATTGTGTTTATTTAATTTAAAGTATTGGCAAATAAATGAATAAATAAATGCTCTATGTTTATAAATAAAATAACCATAATATTCAAAATCATCAGACTATTGTGTAAACACAAACTTTTATTCTAGATCTGATTAATCATTTAACACCCCAAAATTGTAATGCAGTTTAAAATATACCAAATGTTATAGTCAGTGTGAATGAATATGTCATAAATTGTGCCCTACTCTATATGACTCCAAAAATGAACATCATCTGTTATGATTTTCATACAACCAAGTGAGTGTCCAAGATTCTAAAATAGCTGCTTTTTTGGAAAGTTTACAAAAAACCTTAAAGGTCAGAAACGCACATATAAAGAGTCACTCTGTTCTTATGTGACACAGTAAGATTAACTGGTGATACTTAAACTGTAGAAATACCGATATTTTAAGAGTTTGTCAAACCTGAATGTGTATACATATATCTGAGTGTAGATTTTGTTTGGCCTGTCAAGTATTGAGACGTGGGAAGAATGATCATCCATGAATAAATTCTGCATAAGACAGCTGGTGATACTCACTGTTGACATGAAGCAGTGGTCCAGATCCTCATCTGCGAACAGGACTCCATCTTTAATAAAGATTGCAATGGCTCTCAGGATGAAGGACACAAACAGATTCATGTGTATGTAGTTTCTGGTGCAGTGGAATTTCCTGTTTTGGACAAAAAAGAATACAAGACTAGTATACTCTATATAAATCTGTTACAGGTCACAGTGCACTTTAATAATATAAAAGAATTTTCTGTTTTAATTTTTATATTACCTGTGTTTTACATTTCTCAATGCATTAAATAACACTCAAGTTTTAATGGAAATGTCCGAAAACAAACAACAGTTTTTACAAAAGTGTACAGTCACTCGAGGCAGTGGACTTGCACAACCGTAACCTTGTAGTAAAATCAACTTTTAAAGTTCCTGATCAATAATATACGATAAAAATAACATTGCAGTACCTGAACGCAGTGAATACAAAGATGGCCGAGATGAGGGAAATCAGAGAGGTTGCGTAACCTGCAGTATACACCTGTCTAAAAGTTGAGTAGTATATGGTCTGGAACAGAGAAATATGAAATAAAAAGAGAAATACATACGAAAATATTATTTGTTTAATTTAATACAAAAAAAAAAGAACACTGAACACTGCTGTTTTCTCAGAGGTACTCTTTAATTTTCCGATTTGTGTAGCACTGGAAGCCTTGTGCGTTCTTATTGTGAACACAAATCTTACATTCATAAACTTCAAGCTAGTAGCTAATAAAAAAATATAACAATCACTGCGTTTTTAAAAGCTGTTTCTGTTTGTATGAATATCCTATGCATAAATCCATAAAATGAGAGTATTTTCTCCATAAAACTAAAGTTTACTTAAAGCAGTTTTTTAACAGCCTCCGGTTAATGATGTCATAAACATGTAACCAATCACAACTCATTTTATAATATTGTTTAGCAGTTTAAGGCAGAAATATGTAAAGATGGCACATGGATTCAGACTGAAATGAACACTAACCCGCTTGGTCAACTCTTACATTATAAATAAATAAAAACAGATGTTGATTTGGGACGACAGAAAACAGAACAATGCTATAACTGTGTTACAGGTGCATCATCTTAAATCTCATTGCCCCTTCCTCTGAGGCAAGCACAGGTGAAATCCATTAAATAAAGGAAAGGTAGGGATTAAAATAAGCACACTGGAGAGATTATTATGCTCTTGTTTGACTCATTCAACTGCTGGTAATTAGTTTGTTCACATTGGGACCGTGCTCCTCTATTAGCCTCGAGCTGCGTGCGTGTGTGTGTGTGTGTGTGTGTGTGTGTGTGTGTGTGTGTGTGTGTGTGTGTGTGTGTGTGTGTGTGTGTGTGTGTGTGTGTATTTGTGCGTGCGTGTGCGTATGCTTGTGTGATCTATATCACCTTTTTCTTTTTATGCAAAGTATTGTCTGTTTTCTCATTACCACTTAACGGCGGTCTGCTGTCAAAATACCCTAAAATATTGTGGAGAGGCAGGGAAAAAGAAGTGTGCTTTGAGGTAATACAAATATGATCAACTTGAAAGATTTCATAAACTAAAGCTTAAAGAAATAAATGTGGTCAAGTACATATCTCAAATATGTAAGGCTTTCTTATTTTTTATTACATCCAATGTTAAGTTAGCTCAGTATTTTTATTGGTATTCTGTATGTTATTGCTGTATCTTACATATCCCATAAATGCACATTTAGATGTTGTGTAGAATCTTTGGTACTTGTGTAGCAACCAATCAAAAGACCCAAGTCATTTATATATAATATATATGAAATTATATATATAAAACAAGTCATTTTCCCTATTCAAAAACATCGGTGTGTTTTACCTGTCTGTCAAAATTAATTGGAAGAAAACATTTTTCTTTGGGGAACAATATTCCTTTCAACACTGCATTAGGATTTAAATATTTACCTCTGCTTCTGATTCCACATCCTTCACAATCTCACAAGCGTTCTCATACGATGGGTAGGCTTCTGTCCAACCATCTTTTGTGCAATTTCTAAGTATGTAACCTGTGTTAAAAATGATTATACATTAAGATCAGTTTGTAATTTTGCATAAAGTTTGTCTTCTTTCATAACTGGCAACAAGAAATGCATTAGGGATTCTCAAACATAAGACAAAGTAAATTATGTGTGAGAAAATGATGACAGAATTGTTATTATTTACATTTAAACTGTTCCAAAATCTGTGTAGTGTTCTTTGTTCTGATAAATGAAAAAGGACGATATTTTGAAGAATGAAGGTCAGCAGAAAGCTCTGTTGCCTATTTGACAGCCATTGTCATTTTTCTTACTATGGTTGTCAATAGGGTCCAAGAACTCTTTGGTTACACACATTCATTCAAATATCTTTTTCTCTGTTCAAATGAACACATAGAAGTACACAGATTTGGAACAACTAGAGAGTAAGTAAATTGTGACAGAAGTTTCATTTTTAAACTACCCCATTACCGTTCTATAGAACTTTATAGAACCTTTATTTCTACAAAATAATCATTTTAATATTAATGCTTGTTACACGTTTTTAAATCCATGACAGTTACAGAATTTCTGCTTATCAGAAATAATACTTAAAACAGCTGATTATAATTTTGAGATCACTGTACATCTTGTTAGTATCTGTTGAATTTGTTGTAAAGTTAGGTCCCAGACTTCATTTGAAATAAATACACAGAGAACCAGCACAACACAGTTTCTGCTACTGTAAAGCCACAAGGTCCCTCCTAGAAGCATTTCACAGCATAGGGATTATATTTTTATTAGTCTGATATATAGCTTTGGTTACATTTTATGTTATACAGATATATGGATATAGACTTCAGATGGACAGATCAGATTACTCAAGGTTATTTTCAATGCTCTCAGCTGCTTGCTAAGGATATGTTGCTTATATAAAGAATAGAGTGTAATGAAGAGATTGTCCCCAACAGCATATAGATGAAGTAACGGAGAGCTACGGCAACAGTATGCAAATTGTTTTGGGAATCAGCCATACTGCTACAAAGTAGTCATGGAAATTGAAATGGAAAGTAAAGAAAAAAGCAGTTGGACATTTTAATCTGTGCTTTATTTCATGAAACAAAACCTCTAGATGTTTTATAAGAAACATTAGAAATGAGAAATGAAGGTGAGAGGTAAAGACAAACTCACTGATAGCCCAAAATTATTTTTTTATATCTTTCACTTCAAATCTGTATGGTTTTCTTTCTTCTGCAGAACACAAAAAAAAATATTTTATACAAAAAATGATAAATGAACAGCAGTGGTACCTAACAACTTCTATTGTATAAAAACACAAAACTAATGACAGTGAATCGCTGTCATTTACCAACATTCTTCAAAATATCTTCTTTTGTGTTTTGTAGAAGAAGAAAGTAATGCAGGTTTTAAACGACAAAAAGATGACATTATTTTCATTTTTGGGTAAAAAACTATCACTTATATATATATATATATATATATATATATATATATATATATATATATATATATATATATATATATATATAAAATATACCGTAAAAATATTTAATGTGGTTAAGTAAAAATAACATAAATATATAACATAAATTAGGTATATAAACTATGTACAAAAATGTGAAACATTAAACAGATTTTAGTTTTTTTTTATTATTTTAATACCACTGAAATACATTTTCACTGGTAAAAGTACAAACATTTCTTAAGTTTATATATTTTGGTGAATTCTATTAGAAGTGTCAGATACGCTTATTATTAACAGTATATTTAAAACACTTCTAAGCTTTAAAGTCGAGTGTAAATAGTTTCACGTAAAAACACAGTCATTTTGTTTGAGCGTGCAATAACTGAAACCTCAAATGGAAGATCATGGTGTAAGCAATGCACAGAGAACTACGTTATGTTAAATATATAAACACCCTCTAAAGGGTTGTCTTTCCAAAGAAATATATATATTGGGAAAGATAGATGAACATCACATTATCTAAAAATATTTTTTCTCAGTCTTCTATAGGCATTTGCATTGCACACTTCAATTGGACCGTGAATCAGTAAACTATCTATGTCTTGACATCATAGCTAACCTATGGCCTCTGGATTTCTCACCTACACTTATCTCCAGCGTTCCGAGGGTCTGAAAGTGGGTGGTTTCGTGCTATGGGACTTGTTTCCACTCGCTGTTTCTACCATTTGCATAAACCAAAGTTCAGCATGCAAGTCTCACTCCCTCAAGCCACAGTGGAGAAAGACAAACCAGGAAAGGTCTGACCGCTGCTGCTTTCTGGGGTGAAGGTACTGTAGGAGGCATCGGCTAAATCATTTACAACAACTGAATAACCAGTGCAAACAGTTACTGCTTAAACTCTCGATTTGATTTTTCATCATTTCCTTGGCACGTGTTCAGCAGGATTTGGAACACAGTAGTGATTTTTAGCCTGTGCAACCTTTCTACCTCTCTTTTGATTTCTCAAAAGCCCAAGGTAGTTATGTGTGCTTCATGAGTTGAAGGAGAATAGCTCACTTGAAAATAAATCATTTACTGTACTTACAACCATGTTTCATTCTTTTTTATTCCAATAGTCTATTAACCAGACAAACATTAAAAGTTAAATTTTACATTAAGCCTTCATTTGTTAACATAAGTTAAGTGATAGTTCATTTAAAAATATGCATGCATGTATGACTTTATTTCTTCTGCAGAGCGCAAAAAAAAAGATATAAAAAACGTTGGTCCCCATTCACTACTATTGTAAGGACGCAAAAAACAAAACAAACAAATAGGTGCCGCATGCCAACATTCTTCAAAATATCTTTTTACTCAGGTTTAAAATGACTAGAGAAGGGGGGTAAACGATGACCCAATTTTCATTTTATCCTGTTGACCATCTAAGTTTAGCCATGTAAGATGATAAATGCTGTAAAATATGCAACTCAAAGATTATATTGCTAAATAATTCCAATCCGTTCTCTTACTAAACTCAATAATATCATATTGTTAAGTGTTGAAATTATAATATAAAATAACAATAACATGTTGGCCAGTTCATTGAGATAAGGTAGCATTCAACAGTAGAGACATGATATATTGAACATAATACTTGTATCTTAGAGTTTTAAGTACAATCAAATATTTAATTCACTTTAACAAAATATTTTTAGTTTGTAATTTGAAGACAGTTAAGCTTAGATGAGTTGTACAAACAATCAAAATTTGCTTTAAAAATGTCTTACTAAAAATGCTCAGCACAGCATAATGATGTGTTTGCAGTTTGAACCATAGGAAGATTTGTGTCTTGTAAAAAAATGTGTATTATTTCCTATGGACAGCACTTACAATCCATCACATGTACAATTCGTTTGATCACATGTTATGAAGACATTGAAGAACAACTGTAATATCATCACAACCAACAAAAACCAATACACTTAATCTCCCTTAGCAACTGTAAGCAGTGTTTATGGTATCCGGATATTCCGAGTTTACACAGCACTCCTGATTTTTCCGTGTGTGTGTGTGTTTGCCTTGTCACTTTTATTGCCCTGGGCTGGTTTGTCAGGAGGGACTGTTAAAATAGTTTCTATCCTTTTCCTTACAGTCAGTGTGGATGCAAGAGACTGGTATGGGGTGTATCTTAAAAAAAGATTAACAATTGTTATTTTTGCAGTGGCTTAAATTTTTTTTATGTTTGACATATACACAGACCATCACCACAGGTTGTCATAATATTGCGTTTATGGACTGCACAGATAAAAAGACCACCAGTGTGAAAATCCCCCGACCACATGTCCGACTGTAATGCAATGTATGTTATTCAAATGTCTTCAAACTTCTCAAAAGTTGAAATATTCTTTCATTTTTAATGCATTCCTTTAAGTGATAGTTCACCCAAAAATAAATATCTTGTCATAATTTACTATTGATATTTTAAGCTAATGTTTATTTTGCAAAACACAAAAGAAGATATTTTAAAGAATGTCGGTAGCCACATTTGCTTCAATTGTATGGACACAAATCCAATGCAAGTGAATAGGTGACAGTTTGTAACATTTTTCAAATATCTTCATATGTGTTCTGCAGAAGAGAGAAGGTCCTACAGGTTTGGAATGACAAGAGGGGACAGTATAATGACAGTTTTTTATTTTGTTTTTAAAACAGAGGGATTAGAATAAAAGGAAAGAGTTTACCGTGGTTTTTTGCAAAGAACTGAGACACTTCTGAACATGAGACGTTGACCACCTGTCCGACTTCTGCTCTATACCAGCACCAAAACTCATCTCCATCAGTACGACAGCCTGCAAAAACAAATATTTAAAATAACAAAAAAAACATTTAACAAACAGTTTATCTTTAAATAACACATAATAATTCACCTTTTTTGCCTACACCCAACCCACTAAAATCCTATAATTTCTAACGTGAATAAAGTTTCTGCACATGCCTGAGATCTTCCAAGATCACATTATTAAGGTTACCTGACAAATTCTTTTTAGGGTGTATGCTTCATAAAAAGTGGCTGCAAGAAATATAAAGGACACCAGCTGAATGTGAGCTCTCACAATAAAAAGGAAAGGAGCAGAGGAGATATTTGAAAGGCTCACAGAAGATGGGCACTGAGATGGCAAGAGACAACGACAAAGGCCATGGACATTCTGAGAACTGAAAAGAGAACTTTAAATGAATCAGGCATATCATTTTTTTGTGGATAGGAATAAGACCACAGAGAAAGCAGAAGCTGAATCAAGGAAGAAGATTTTGAGTATAATGAGAGCCGCCGGGATCATATTAAGGCATCGCTAAATAGAAATGACTGCCACATCCACAAGCCATGGATCATACTTGCTATTTATATCCTCAATTACTATAGATTATATAGATCAAACATTGAAGCAGCCAAATTTGAGAATATTCTGCAATATTCTATAAATATGATGACCTCATTCCTGAATGTATTGAATGGAATCTGGATATGGGAAACGGTTACAGAGTGAAAAATAAAGTCTGCTTTTTAAAGTAAAAGCGTTTTTCTGACTTCATATGTAAAAATGTATCCTTAGAAAACATCAATAGATAAAAACATCCTGAAAACAATGGACACATACTGTTGAAGTTCATCATAAACTGTTAATATTTGTGATTCTCTTTGTCATCTATAGGCTTCCAGAAACGGCTCATTTAACCTTAAGAATCATTCATATTATATATTTTCATATTTTTTTAATACACTCAGAACAATGGAACATTGGAATTACTTTATTTTATTATGTATATCCGTTCCACATGATTGAATTAAGTTTTTAACATAATTTCTCTTAAAACCATTACCTTTGTACCATTACATAATAAAATTAGGTAATTCAACAACCAATTTTGTTCTGTGTTGTTTACCGTGACCATGTCTGTCAAGAATAATTTTCAATTGAAGAAAAACTTTTTTATTGTCTTTAGGAAAACAATTTTATTCCGTACATGAAGCTGGCTTTAGAAGACTTGGGGCATGAGGTGTATGGACGGCTGAACTTCACTTAGTATGCTTTAATGGTTCCTTCTGGGAGCTTGACAGCTCCCGGTAAAAATGTAGGCTTTGTTGAGGAGTGAATTCTTCAACAGCGAAAATCCTTTGGTTTGGAATGAGATAACGGTTACCAAATGATGCTAGAACTAGTCACTTTATTTGAACTGTTCCCTTAAGTACCGCAATAAAGCTGAATGTCACAACAAAACAAAATTAGTTTTGTACAATATCACTCATGTCCCAGAATAACAGTAGGTCAGAGATTCATTATACAAATGTATAGTGCAATGCAATATAAGTCACTTAAGATAAAAGTGTCTGCCAAATGCATAAATATATAATATAAATATATGTTATTTATATAATATAAGTATATATATATATATATATATATATATATATATATATATATATATATATATATATATATAATATATGTATGATATATATATATAATATATGTATGATTCTTAGACTGTGAGATGAGATATGTGGTATTAGAAGGTAGGAATACACTTCTTTTAATACTCTGATACTCTAACACTCTTTCTGATACTGTACATATAATAAAATTATAGTAAGTTGAGACAACAGTATTGGTTCATTTTGTTTACACTGTTATAGTTATGGAAAAAGGAGATTTTTTCTTTCACTGAACAATCTTTAAAGCAATACAGATGTTTATATACAGTAGGTAAAGCATAATGTTTAAGAAGAAACTTTCAAACATTGGAAATTCACTTAAATGTCCCATTTTATTATTAATTATTTGAATGTTTTGGTATGTTTAGATCTTTGTAGTCTTGTTTTTTATTTCCCTGTCATATGTCTGCACATTTTCCTTGCTTTCATTGATTTCTATGTACCTGAGTTGTCCAGTGATTGGTCAGTTATTGCTATATATCATTGCTTTATAAAGTTTATGTTTAAACGAGTTCATGTTTTCCAGTTCGAAGTCTACAGATTATTGTAAATGTTTGGGATTACAACCTTTTGATATGTTTATACACTGTAAAACCCTAATAAATAAATAACTTAACATACCTTTTAAGCTTAAATAATCTTAAAATAACAATAAACTAAATATAATACATAAGTATATTTTACATTACTTTTAAGTTTAACTTTTTAACAATTATCAATGTCCACCATGAAGAAACCACAGCCAATTACAGCCTTAAAAATGTCCTCACAAAGCATATTGTGAATCGCTCTGATGACACTGGATTTTTTCTTTTAAATTACTTGTTATCTTGAGTTACTGGAACTTAAAATATAAATATACATTTTTGCCATTTTGTGTACAGTTCGCTTATTTAAAATGATTAGTTTGAACTTTGTAGGATACCGTGAAGATACTACTTCTATGTATATTAAAATCTGTACATTCTGGTAAAAAAATACCAGTCGTTTTTCAACAATACATACATAAAATCTGTAAAAACTGACAAACGTTGAATGAGTCATTAATTCAAACTTCAATAAATTTTATAAATCATTTTGATTTTAAAGGGCCATTTTTGCTCAATTAATTTTGTAAGTATTTTAACCTACATTTTACGGTCTAATATTGCATAATAAATTCTGTAGTTAAATAGTATGACAATGTCATACCCAACATAAATTAGCGAAGAAATGCATTTTAACGTATTGAATTACAAGTCCTTACTTTACTGTAAGTAGTTTCTTTTTTGGGGGGTGTTTGTACTTTAATGAGTAGATTTTTAAATCTATAATTATATTTGTACTTCATTACACCTTAAGCTTTTACTCCGCTACTTTTAAAATAACATTCATTACTGAGTAAAATAATTTTTTAAAAACCAGTACTTTTTCTTGTAATTGAGTGAAATGTCCGACATGTAGCAGTACTTGTGCTTAAGTACACATTTCCAGTACCTTTTTAACCTTTGTTTTTAAAAACTATTCTTCTTTAGAAGAGCTCTGAAAATTGGGAATAAGTGACCTGGTATGGTACACACAGTCAAGATTTATGGAGGCTTACACGGGTCCCTATAGGACTGAAAAAACGTTGAAGCCCTCATGTCACTTCATTAAAATAAGTTTAATCAAGCACCGGATTAAAAAAAGCTACTCATATATTTTTTATGTGAAGGCAATCCTTCCTATCCTGACAAGATAAGAAGATCTTAATTATGAATGTGCATTTTACTCGAAAGTTGGAAGATGTACAGTTTTATCGTGCTTGTTCATTTTTGTAGAGTACATTCTCCAAAGTGGAATCTGTGTTGGCACAAGGTTTGGCATATCTATAGAGCTCTAATGAGAACAGATTGGAGAGATAAACATCATTAACGTCAACTGTCAAAAATGCAATCAAATTTAGCCGTATAGCAGAACTGCCAATGAACAATTTCACAGATGATTCAACCTAATATATGAATAACTAGTCTCAGAGCTAAATGGCTGTTCAATGGCATTGGAGGTTATTAAACCGGAACACTTCCATCTCATGTGTGTGTATTCATTCAAAATAATGACGTTTATGGGATATCACCGTCAATAACATCCGTATGATTCATCACCAGGAATCTGGTTCAACTATTGTTCTTTATTTTTCTTAAACCTTTGTTGTATTATTTGAACCTGTCTAAAGTTAAAGAAATTCATTGTGTTTTATGTAAATAATTAACAGAAAAACAGTACATTTTAAACAATTGATATAAATTAAATATACTGTTTATACTGTTAGTGTGTGTATATATGTTAAAAGAAAATCTCATTGATTTTCTTTTGGAATTCACCAATATTGGTGCACATTATCAATATATTTTTCTTAAATACTTCTTTCATTATGAATGCTTAAAAATATTTGTAAAATGTTTAAGATATTAACTGTTAGATTTTTAATTAATTATTTTTTGTTTTAAGTTTCCTTTCTCTATTAAATTGAATTTTAAACATTTCTCTAAGCTAATATACCTGTTTATTTTTGTGACCCATTAAATATTTTTCATAGTGTATGCTATATTCTGATCACGATTGAAATACAAATTTTTTCTCTTCAATGTTATTTATCTTTTTTTCTGTTATTACATTTGTCAGGTGAAGGTATAGGTAACATTTATTGACATCCTCAATAAAATCTAAATCTTATTACATAATTTTTCTTCACAACAACACACAAACCCACCTGTGGTATACAACAATTTTTTATTCATGTTTGAAAAAGATTTCAGTATGTATCTTTTTTTAGGAAACTATCCAAACATGTGTTACTGGTTTGTTTCTGTACATCACACGTACAGAGCACCAGCATGTAGAGTTAGTGAGCCAACTGGTTGGTGAGGTAGAAAGGAAGAGAATATTTACTGGAGAGTTTTAAATATTTAGAAAGGTCCTAACATTTCTCCTTTATCTATCCTATGTCTTTTATTGTACGTTTAACTTTGCTATTTTTTCCATTGCTGTTTATGTAAAGTTAAAGGCTGCGGGAAAGGACCCACAGGGAAAACATTAAACTGGTCACATTCAAATTAAAGTTTTTCGGATTTTTTTTTTTACAAATACGAATACTTCCAATCAAACAACAATTCTCCATTTGTGATGTTTTGTGACTGCATCTATTTATATAGAGTCATGAATGACCTTACTAAGATGTCTGTAGGTCTATTTTTCTTCCTTTCAAGGCATAAATATTTACAATAAACTACATTTTGGTCTGTATAATTTTTTGTATAATTATTTATGGGTCAAAGACAGTGAGATGTCCGCATCCAAAAGAATTTACCAAAGTTATTTTATGTCTAGCACATTAAAGTGCGGTTTCAACTCTATTTATGAAAAATAACATTGTTACATTTTGAATGAGGAAGGATGCATATTACATTTATCACACTTCAAACTGTCTTAATGATTCTTACTGACCTACAAAAATACATAAAATCAAAAACTTAACTTTTTTAAAATAATTTTTAACACTATTGAACTTTAAACCCTTTTTATATCCTAAAGACAAAACTGTAAAGGGGATTTTTTGATTCGAGACATATTAATAGTTAATTATAAATCCAAGGGTTAATTTTCCAACCTTTTCATATAATATTTAAGTTTATTTAATGAAAATAAACCGTTATTTTTTTATATTATTTTAATATACATTTTATTTTTACTTCCTTTTTTACTTACATTTATTAATTTGAACTGTATAGTTCGTTGATTTAACATCTGTACAGTGGACCAAATTAATTGCTCCAAAAGAAAAAGCATCACATATTTATATGTTATTAAAACCAAACTAATTTAAATATTATAATCTTCAAATATGAAAGCCGATCACGTATTTATCTGTGAATTATTTAGAAAAAACAATTTTATTTTACAACACAGACAATGATGTTATCACAGAGATGACGGTAAGGAGGAAAGGGCATCCTGTGTAATGTGCCGTGTAAATACCAAAGGCAAGGTGCAAAAGCCATTTAATCTTTATCTAGGGGATGCTGGATGAATAAAATCTAATTGTGAATTCAGTACGGAGCACCTCTATCACTTCCGGTCAATCTTGATGTGCTATAAATAGAGAGGTTGAGGTCATCAATGACTTTTTCTCTTTTGTCATTTAAACGCAGGGACACATAAAGCAGGTGATATCTGCTATCCGCTTACACGTGTCCTTAAAAAATGCATGTTTATTATCAGATGAAAGATTGGCAATGTCTCAAACTGTTCCTAAATTACTCCCAAAATTTCAAAAATTTAAATCAGAATTCAGCAAGAAAGCCGGTCCTTCATCTCAAGTGTCCCTTGACACCAGAGTGCAGTAATTTTCTTATTATTTTGATTTGGTTTTATTACTCATAATGGCAGATATTTTCATTGAGTGGAACATGTTGTACAAAACCACCCACCAGATTGACTGACGGCTTACAAGTGGCCATTGAGTTAGTATGCTCTGCTTCTTTTCCTCAATAACTTGCATCAGGTTCAGGCTTGTTTGTGATAGATCATATGAAAAGATGGCGCCTGCCCTCCTCCCCTTCATAAGCTCAGTGTTAAATAAAGTGTAGGAGCCGGAATCAAAGCAGCGTGGGCTCTCATTAGAACCTCGAGTACTAAACACTTTCACCTGCTCTGATTCTGAACCCAACAAACTGTAAAAATCTTTCAACATGTCTTTGCCACTGTTGCTAAGACGAATACAAGATGTCTTATTTATTCGAAAACAATCAATGCTGTAGCATTACAAATAATGGTGTTTTACACTTTTTCCTATTCCAACTATGCAATATGTGTATTCTCGTTTAAGCAATTCACATACTGAACGTTTCATTCATTGTGTGAGCATTACCTAAGGGATCTTTAATTCATTATAATGCAAATGCATTCTCCATTCTAATTTTGTTTGCCCCAGTAACTTAAATTAAGAAATTATTTATCAACATTTTCACGCCCACTGAGTCTGCTTCCTCAATTCCACATATATTTAGCTTCTGTAACAAATCTTGCTCTTCCAAAGAGACTCTTGAGAAACTAGAAGATATTAGTTGATTTTTAGTAAAGTAAATTTTATTGTGTTCCAAGTGTTTCATTTACATAGTTTCATGGTTGACATCTTAGTAAAGTTTTTTTTTAATTCAAATTTTAAAAAAAAATTTGTGTTGCGTTAGCTAATGCTCTGTGTTAACACAACTTTCCTGTAAATTGTATCTGAAATGATTAGTAAATATTCTTGACACTTGATTGTAGACTTTGTATCTTTGCAAACTTGTTCACATTTGTAGCACTGTTGAGATTTCTTCAGGAGAAACGTGGGAGACGTGAAACGTGGGAGGTTTAAGAAGAAAGTATTAATTCGCTCTCCATTAAATCCAAACAACAAATGATACTGAAAAGATCTTTGAGATTGACAAATGTAGTCAGGGTACTTTTATAAGTTTATTTAACTTGATTAAAACGCTTATTTAAAAGCACTGCACAAAACCCATTTCATGTTATACTGTATGTTTCTTGTCTTAAAAAGAAAGATGCTTTTTATTAACATAGTGTGGGCTGTGACCAGCACATCTAAAGCATTGCCATTAAAGGTGCATCCATTTCCTAATGTTTTTTATCATCTTTTATTTAAAAGTTTGTAGACGTCTAAGCAGAAATGCAGATGATAATGAGATGCTACACAATTAACCACAGCACACAAACACAGCAAGCAGGTATTATGAGAATTTGTAAGGTGTTTAGCATGGCCCATACAGTAAGATACTCTTACAACAACAATTCACAACTTCTAGAAGCCACTACATTGAAATGAAATTCATTTCCACATAAAAATAGCCCCAATTCAATGGATATAATTATGAGTGTGTGTATAAACAGGACTGAATATTCATGGGTCTCAGGTGCAGGTATTTGTGTGTTTATATGCACCATGTGGGTCTCCAAACGGTCCAAGAAACAATCTCATTGGATTATGAAGGTGGTGAAGAGGTTAGCGGTAATTTAAACTGGCATCCGCGGGTTCAGTGGTTTTGTCACATCATCTAATTTGACAGTTTAACAAACTTCTAAAACATAATCTTCCTGAAATAACCACATGCTGACAAACAGAAAATAAATAAAGAGAAATGGTAACAAAGTGTAAACTCCTGGCAAGGAGACAGTGGTCACTGACTTTAAACAAATAAGATTAGCAAAGGAAACTAAATCATAAATGCAATCTTTCTACAAAGGAAGGTGAATTTGATAAGCTATAGATGACTTTCAAAACACTGATAAACTATTTAAACACGTATATTCCAGGTTAACTACATAAAGAAACCAAGGGGACACATTAATAATGAATTGTCCTTGCTGTGCTATTGATTTATTTGTGCTGTTTGCTATTTTTAAACCAATCCACTAAAGTTATTATGTGGACCTGCAATTCTCATCATTGCATTACAAGATATAGAACACACTGGGGGCTACTGCAATCTAAGCAAAGTGAATCAGCTTATTTAAATGTGAAAAATTAATGCAAAGTAAAGCTACAGTAAATAAAGGGACGTTTTTTTAAAGACTGCTGAATTATAGAAAAAGCCAAAGATATGAAGATTAACACAATGAACCAAAGCCACTACAAAGAATGAAGAGAAATTCAAGGGTCAATGAAAAACCAACGAGCCAATCTATAAACAAGCTTGACAATATTGACCTAATTATTGATAAAAAAATATTTCGCTTAATTGTGATTTTTGTCCGCAACCTTAAAAAATATCTGGGTTCCCCCATTCAAGAAGAGTTCAACTTCTCGAAAAAGATTTGATGAGATTCAGATCATGTAAGTTGCTTTTGTTGAACAGTACCATAGTATTACCTTTGTTATTTCCATACCTTTATATTTATATTCAAGCGATATGTACTTCTTTTAACATACTTAGCATATTTCTGATTAACACATTATACAACACTGTTTGAATTTAAATAAGAAGTTTATTAAACCATATGTATTACGGCTATTTATGCATATAATTAGGTACAGAATAAAAAATACTTTTGAAAACTGTTCTTTATGTGTATCAGCAGTATCGTGGGCCTGTCTTCTCTTGATATGGAGAGCAACATATGCTGAGGGCATCAGAAGACGTATGTGAGTGGAGAAGCTTTCAAAAAAGGGGCAAGTTTAGGGGCATGTGTGTTTTGGTGATTTAGAATCTGAACATTAACTGAAATTATGGAACCTGGAACCTGCCTTTAGATTTTAATAAAAAAGTTATGGTATAGGCCATATCTGGTCTCTCCCTTCATTAGTAATATGCCAAATAATTGTGATTTTGATAGGGATGTTACGAAAATCTGCCTTCCATCATTTTAGAAGACACGACTGTGAACTATGATGCCTTTTTTAAACAGACTTCAGCTATTTGTCTAGATATTCATCATATATAGCCTAAGCTGAAATTGAGAGGGGAACCAACCTGCATATTCATATTATCATATTTATTAAACAAAGCAGCCTTGTAATGTTACAGTCAAGTTTTTTTAGTCATAAGGACATTATTATCACAGAAACAGTAGGTTTGACATTTTTCTATTTTGGTGCTCGAAGATAAGTTTTCAACAGTATCTTACAAGCACAGACTGATGCATTTAGATTAGAAATGAGTCATTATCCTTTGATCCTGGTGAAAATACAATAAAAGGAGTGATATTGATCCGTTCTGGAGATCCTTATCAGCAGCCAAAATTGAAAAGGTTCAGTTTGAGTAACTGTCTTTAATCTTCTATACCTCCACACCTGATTACACCCTATAATTACCTTTGGATGACCTAACCTATATTGGAAAGTGTTAATCTTACTCTTCTGTAAAATTAAGATGAATTTCGTTGCAACATAGCCAAAAAGAAAAACAAGCATGCCACCCAGGTTATGCTTTCATTTAAATCTTGTCATATTTTATATCTCCTTCTTTCACAGAACACAAAAAAGATATTTTGTAAAAAGGTGATGGCACCCACTCTACTGTTTGGACTTATAGCCAATGCAAGTAAATGGCCGCTTTGTTTGTGTTCTGCAGATCAAAGAAAGTCCAACATGTTCGAAACAACAAGAGTCAATCAAATGTCACAATTTTACATTTTGGGTAAACCATAACTTTCATGAAATTTATAACGAGTTATCCTATCACACAGGAATAGTTCAGAAGAGCAAGCTCACCAGTGATGTTGTGGTTTTTGGCCTCTTGTCTTTGTGTACGAAGGCATTGCTCCTGAGCCTTCATATGTTCTGCCACCAAAGCACATGCTGGATGAATCGTTTCCACCTGCAAATCATCATAAAAAATATGATGCTACGTCACAATCTTTGCTTTCCCTGACCTTTCATTATTTTCTTTAATTGTAAGTGCCATTTTAAGGACTGTCACATCCCTTACAGTTTACAAACATCATTAATGTACACATAAAAATGAAAATAGAATACTTGAATACTCATGAAGAAAAATCAATTCTGCATATGTTTGTCATTTCTCCAGGTTTGTACATATTATTTCAAAGAAATCTAGTCTACAGACTAACAAAATTGTGTCTTTTTTGAAAGTTATAATTATTTCTTTTAATAAAAAAAAGAAGATCCAAGCATTATGGACTGATTTTCTAATGTTTAGACTCAACAAAGCCTTAGTAAAATACAAACAGATGGCTCAATATTTTGTTAGACGAATACATTTTGAGCATTTACAAAACACATTGATAACACTTGAATCTGGAAAAAGAATTATATATATTTGCATTTTTTATAAGATTAATTATCTGAGCCACACATCAAATAATATGTATAAAAAGGCAAAATCTTATTATCTACAGAGAAGCTACAAACAAAAAATCGTTTGCATCAATTCACATCATCACAACATTTTTGAAGGAAAAAGAGAGCAAAAAAAAATGTGTGGGACGCTAAACCCCTTTAACTCATCGTCGAAATAAAAAGGGAAACTTGCCTCTGTTTCACCTCTTCGCTGTATAAAAAGGCTTGTAATAGCCGCCCACTTATTCCTGAGAGGAATGAGGCAGAAAGTCAGAGGTGGGTGAATGCTAATGATCGGATTAAGCCTGGGGTTATGATGGAACAAGCAGTACAAACACGCTCAAAACTTTATGAAACACATCTACGTCAGAAAAGTGGAGAATAAGTATATTTCTGTGAGGTTAGGGATTTTACCTCAACAATTATTTAATTGGTTTAAGGGGAAGTTCACGTGTTACATCAGTCTTCCCAAGTGTAAATCAAATCATAGTATGACGCAGGTATGGAAATTAAGGTAAATAGTCATCACGCTTACGTTGACTATTATTTATCCAGTGGTTATAGTGTTTATGTTCCCTTTAGGCTGACAAGAACGAGACCTGGGGCAAAATAAAGTGTTATCAGACTGCAAGCTGATGCAGTTAGAAAGAGTTGATGTGTTTATGGCTGTTCATGTTTAGAAATGTCCGAGTGTTTGTTTGTCCAAGCGCTTCTGAATACTTGCGTATTTGTTAGGGAGAAATATTCTATCCGGGTCAAAAACTAAATTCCTCATTTAGGAGGGTATTTTAGATGGCCCTTACCATAAGGCTCTTAATCATTTACAAAATCACATCATACTTTGTCAGTAGTCTACAGCATGAACTACTGCTTAATGTTAAATATAAGTTGTCCTCACTCATATACTAAAGAAAGTTGTGTGTTTGAATTGCGAGTGAGCATTTCATAATCCAGAACAGATGGCAACACTGTTGGTTTCAATGACCTCTGTCACCCGCTGATAGGTGAGATAAGAGTGGAGAACGGGTATCTGAGATTCTGTTCGTTTTCTCAGTTTATTCACATTCATTCCAGTTCATAACAAGGTACATTTTAGTCCTATGAGCTAATTATATTTGTAAGGATTGCAGTTGGTTGATATTCTGTAGCTAACCATATACAATCCAAAGTTAACAGAAAACCATTAGACTGATAAAGAAGGTGTTTTAAAGAAAGTTTTAAACTGACACTCAATCATTTGCATTGGTTTTCTTTCTTTTAATAGAAGTGAGTTACCAAGATTCTTAAGTAAATTAATGTTCCAGAATCTAAACAAAATGTGTTCTATTAAAAAGGCTACATGAAACTTCTTAAAATGATTGAAAATTGTCTCATCGTGTCATTTTAAACCTGTATGAGATTTTTGGAGCATGTTGGTTACTGGCACCCATTCACTTGCATTGGTTTTGTGTCAATAGAATAGAAGTGAATGGATGGCACTGCTGTTTGATTTCCAACATTCTTCCCCCAGCATCCCTCTGCATCGACGCCAATACACAGCTTGCCACCAATTTGAATGTTTTTTTATTGTAGATTTAAGAGCCCCAACCAGACACCACACCTGCCCTGACCATCTCTCTACACAGCCATCAACTCCTCCAGCCTACCTCCCTCCAAGATCACAGGACTCAATGACAACAGACTTGATGCTTTACCATCTGTGGCCATGAAGTCTTTTAAAAGGCTGGTGTTAGCGTTTCTAAAGGACATCAATTTTGCCTTCAGAGCAAACAGGTCTGTAAATGATGCAGTTAACATGGGAATGCATTATACCTTGCAACATCTGGACAAACCAGGGACTTAAAAGATTTGAATATAGAAAGGAGGAGTACTAGCTGGTTTCAACAGCATAGTGCTGTACATGCTTAAAACATTGGAGGTGATAGTGGACTTCAGGAGAAACCACTCTGCACTCCCACCAGTCCCCATCATGAACAGCACTGTAAGTGCAGTAGGGTCATTCATGATCCTGGGCACCACTATCTCTCCGGATCTGAAGTGGGAAACTCACAATGACTCTACTGTGAAAAAAGCTCAGCCAAGACTTTACATCCTTTATCAGCTGTGGAAGTTCAACCTGCCACAGGAACTTCTCATACAGCTCTACACAGCTGTCATTGAATCCACTGCACTTCAATCACAGACTGGTTTGGCTCAGCCTACAAAACCGACCTTCGAAGAATACTCTGGCACTACGATTCCCACACTTCAAGAATTGTGCTCATCCAGAGTGAAGAAAATGCCTTGCAAAATCACTCTGGACCCCTCAAACCCAGCACACTTTCGGTTTGAACAACCACCGTCCGGTTGGTGCTTTCCTCAGCCTATCTACTTCATGAACAGTTAAATGCCTCCTACTGTGTAATAAATGTGTGCTATACATTCCCTCATACATTTCACATATAGCACCTTATAACTTGTATATTTATAAACATTCTGTACATATTCTATACCATCTGGAGCTCCTCTGTTACATGAATTCCTACCATTGTGTTTTTCTTGCGTATTCATTCTAATTTTTATCCTTTTGTTACCTATGTTACTTGTATTGTCATTTTATATTGTGTGTACTGGACCAAGACAAATTCCTTGTGCGTGAGCACACCTGGCAATAAAGCTTGTTCTGTTCTATTCTCAAAACATCTTTTTTAGTGTCCGGTGAAGAAAGAAAGTCGTTCAAATGACAAGAGGCTGAGTAAATAATATACAATTTTCATTTATTTTCTATTTAAAACTTCAAAGTTTATAAATTTATAAAAATAAGTAGCTAGACAGATACATGTAATAAAAATTATGGAATGAATTAACAGAGAATGAATTTTGTGCTGGATAGTGTTACTCAAGGGTTGTTCAATGCTTAAATGTGCTTAAAAAGCATTGAGATACTGTTTGTTAAAAGAATGCACTGTTTAGTAAACTTGCCCCTGAGCTAAAAACTAGATGTAATATTTTTGTTTAATATATGCAATATTTTACTTGTGTGAGAGAGTGAAAAGAAAGAGATCTGTCCATCATTCCCAGCAATAGAAACTTCCATGCAAAGACAACATTTTACATCACTGAATAAATATGAGCGCATAGTCCTATACTGGCATTGCATGTCATCTACATATAAAACCCCACCTGTCCTCTCATGCAGCAAATCTCGGTGGCATTTGCTCAAGCTAAAGCTCATCTGTCTAAGGACATAAAGACAGTGTGAGAGGAATAGTAATGAGCCGAGCCCTCTATGCATCTCTCCAGCAAATTTCATTTTAGTCGCAAGGCTTAAAGTTGCACTCAGGGTCCCAGGGGGCATGAGAAAGCGGAGACGTACCGAGACAAAACCAGTTGTGACCCAACAGCACCGGTGACATACCAGAGCAATATCGTGCTTCGGTTTGATTAAACAGCATCCCATAGGATGACATGCCATGGCACCCGTGTGGCACCGGTGGACCCCAAAAGTCTCCTATTTTTCCCAAAACAATTATGGAACAGCTGCTGAAAGATGGGATTCTGGACTCATTTCTAAGTCTGTCCCACTCTCTAAACACAGAATTCCACCATAATGTTATATAAAAACATTGAAGTTATCAACAGAGGTCTCAAACATAGTCAAACTGAACCTTACATTCTGTCTTAAGTTTTACACCTGTTGATTTTAAGCCTCTAGAGAATTGAGAATTCTGTTGACCTGAATACAAATGTTTGGAAGAGATAACAGATAAGGATCTTTTTATCAGATTGGGCAACAAAGACGCTCATAACCACATGGACCCATTATACTAGGAAATGAAGTTCCATTCGGGAAAGGAAAGCCATATCATTAGAGGGCGTACCAAACAACAAGTACATTTAATTACCACATCGATTTGTTTTCTTATTGTGGCCTGTGTTACTCAGAAATCTAAGGACCTTGTTTAGTAGTAGTATTAGCATGCTTCATCCCTTTATTTTGCCTTTCGAGTATAAAATACCATTGTTCATTTGCTGGAGGTTGACATCAAACAGCTTAAAAAAGAGGGCAAGCTCCCGTTTCGTAGATCAGGTCAGTACGTCTTCAATCACATCAACGTCTGTACATCAGCACTTTAAATATAGCACAGAAGTGAACTCTTGAGAATACCCTAAAAACAGCATGCTTTATATATTTGCTATGGTGCAGTGACGTGTTTCAAAATCTGCACATCTGTTTACATACATTCTCACGGCAGGAAATCTCATCCGGATCGATATATTATATATTATAAAACACTTTTATGATCTCTGATGTTCTACTGTAATGTGCATTATCAAAGCATTTACTTTTATGTCACATATTCTTTCATTTTGGTCCTTTTTGTTTAGAAATTAGGGAGAGATAGGGACGGTTGCACCACTTTTTGTGTTTCCTTAGACAGTTTGTAGTGGAAAGCAAATTGTATCATGTTAAACCCACATCTGTCAGCAGACCACCCACATTGCTGTAACATATGTATGTATGTATGAATATATACACACAATTTATACTTGAACATATAACGTCTAATGTTGCAACTGAACACCGTAAATGTTACAGTTAATACGTCAAAATGTTATAAAAAACATTCTGTAACATAATTTTGCATTTTGTTTTGGGAACAGACATGGTCATTAAAAAAGCATCACACACACAAAAAAACTTGTCCTAACTGAACTGTGTTTGTGTGTCCTATCAGTTAAATAGACTTTATTGGACTTAATTGGAAAAACAAATTTCCCAACCAGTAACAAACCATGTTTTAAATAATCTTTACAACAAATTTGTACTAAAAGTGAAAAAACAATATCATGATAAAAAGTGCTGTTACCTAGACACAGTATTTCACACTTGCTACGCATTTGGAACCTAAGAAAACACAGATTTAAATAATATAGCTTTACACCAACAGTTCAGACAGTACTAGAAAATATATATGACCATTAGAAAGAAAAGATTTTGATGTTGACATTTGATGCTGCCAAAATGAAGAGTCAGATGTCAGATTTTTGGACAGAAGATGGAATGAGCAACCTAAACATGTGCAGCATCAGCATCATCTAATTGGAGAAATAAGTCATGTTGCAACAATCCCACTCTCTCCTAGCTTTTAAAGCACATGGAAATACTTATACTTTTATTTCAGACATTCTCACACAATCATTCTGGACAACACTCATATGACAATTCAAAAGTGAGTTGTACACATGCTGATGAATTGCATGACAACAATTAAATGAAAGATGCAAATACACAATGCATTTAAAGTTAAAACAACAAAGACAATCAAACACAACTCATTCTCTCATCATTGCAAACTTACTGGAGTCCATGTGCTCTGCTGAATCCAGAAGATCAGTAAAACACCAGAAAGCTTCAAAGTTGACCAAGTTCTGTAGCACAACATGACCAAGATGCTTATTTAAGTTTGTCTTAGCCTCTGTCAGGTTGCTTCAGTCATACTGCTCAATTCTCCACTAAATAATGTGTGTTACATCCGTGCAAGTTGTATTTAACGGACTGCACACATTGTGTTGCGCTAGAATCGAGCGCACACTGGACATTAAAGATGCGCGCTTGGAGAAATGCGCTGGAAGTCAAGGCGCGCCCCCCTGCGCCCCCCCCCTTTACGCGCATCCGCATCAGCTTACAGTGACGACACTTCTTACAGCACTTATTCTCAAATACAACTATATGTGGAAAAATCAAAGGTTTATACTTTAAAAATGAACAACTGTTCCCTGGATGGTGTAAAAATGATTTGCCTTGTGTAACAGGACCAGCTTTATAGAAGCATTAATACACAAATTTGTATAAAAGTAATACACACTGGCAGACAAAAGTTTTGGGACATTTTAGTTAAATGTTTCTCATTGTTTGAACTAAACACTGTTGATCTGTGGTTGTATGCTTAAGTGTTTGAAAGAGCTTAATTGACACAATAAAATTAGTTTTTCTCTAATGAAAGTTCAATTTATTTAATAAAAATATTTGTGAAATGGATTAGCGAATATTGATAAAGAACAGCCATATGATTACAGAATAGCTGCTAATGACAAGAAAACATTTCTTCAAATTCTAGTCAAAAGAAGATAATCAAATACACTATATTGACAAAAGTGTTCGCTCACCCATCCAAATAATCAAAATCAGGTGTTTCATCTCACTGTGAAGGCTTCAGCATCCCAAGACATTTTGGACAATTCCATCCCAACTTTTTGGGAACAGTGCACAAAGCACAAAGCACCCGATTGAACACCTTTGAGATGTATTAGAGTAGAGATTGAGAGTCAGGCCTTCTCATCCAACATCAGTGTGTGACCTCACAAATGCGCTTCTGGAAGAATGGGCAAAACTTCCCATAATCACACTCCTAAACCATGTATACAGCGTTCCCAGAAGAGTTAAAGCTGTTATAAAGGGTGGCCCGACATCATATCGAGCCCTTTGGATAAGGAATAGGATGTCACTTAAGTTCATATACGAGACGATGCAGGTGAGTGAATACCTTTTGCAACATAGTGTATATTATGTTTTATTTTATTTTTTTCATTTTATTTAGTGACTTCGTCATCCAGATAATTCCCCTGTTGATGAGTTTATGAGGTAGTACATAGAATGGTAAATTATTTCATTTGAAATCCAGTTTACTGAGCTAGTAACACAACAGAACTGGTATAATCTGAGTCTACAGGTTTCTGAACTGTGAATCAGACATGTGGGAAATTGTTTAAAATGAGCAAACACTTTAATGAACCAATTTCGGTTTATTACCACGATACAACATTTGCTCCAGTTGATGAGGTTTCACCCACTCACTGTGAGACTTTAAAGTGTGTTTAGCCAAACACAAAGGGTTTCTCCTATCACAATAAATTAGGTAAGCAAGGAGTGTAGTTTCATAACATAATTGGGAGTGGTTCTATAAAGCATCAAGGACATTCATTTTAATAATTGAGCTTTGGCTCTCGAGAGACATTTTAAGCAGGGACTCAGCAGATATCTTTGCCTTGAGCTTGTTGGGATTTAGGCATTTCTGGGAGATGTTTGAGAAACATATTATGTTAAAATGTACAATAGGTATGAAATTAGAATTGCACCATTCCACATGGTACATAAGGTACTTTTTATTACATGAAATGATATTACATTTGTCAACATGAAGCAGAACAGGATTTTATACTGCTCTATGTGAATAAAATTTATACAAATTAAATCCACCAATCCAATAAATCTTGCCTGTTTGTGTAACTTCTGAATTCCTCTGACTGATATTCCCAGTTCAAAGGGTTAAAAGATTTGTGTGCATTCAAGCTAAAAATCACTGCTGGGTTTGGCTCCAATTCAGATTTATGAATGATGTGCAGTCTGAATCCACCTTCTGATTTAAAAATCCTGTGGTCATGGTGAATTTGTATCTTCACATGCACTTTCTCTCATTCGATTACTGTATAATATGGTTTGCTAAACAGAAAGATAAACCTTTTAGGAAGCCATGAATTGATTAAAGGGATAGCTCACCCCAAAAATAAATTTCTGTCATTATTTATTCACCCTCTTGATGTTTTAAACCAGTATAGCTGAACACAGAATTTATTTTGAAAAGTGTTAAAAAAATCACTGGTCCCTATTGGCTTACTTTGATTTTGTGTCCAAACAACTCAATGGGGACCAACGTTTCTTCACCAACGTTTTTCAGAATATCTTAACGCCATGCAGGTTTAAAATGCCAAATGGGTTGGTAAAAGTTAACAGAATTTTCATTGTGGTGAACTATCAACCCAAAATGTATTAATTCTTATCTAAATATGTATAAATCTATCTGTTTAAATGAACATGAATTATGAAAGATATTTGGAAGAATGTTTATGACCAGGCAAATCTTGGACATTGATTACTATGATAGAAACAATAACTTAATTTTTTTTTTGTTGAACAGAAAATTTATTATATTTTAAAGAATGAAGGACAATTTAGGGAAACTATTTACCACCATTGTAAATAGTGGGAGCCATGTACTTTTGGTTACATGAATACATTTTCAGAATTTTCACTTTTGGTCAAACTATCCCTTTAACTGTCCTGACATGCCATTTCCTACATCTTAAAATAAGTAATCTCCCAAATGCACAAATTAAAATATTGTGTCTTCTCTAAACTATTTTAAGGTGAAAGGTGAAATACAATTATTTTTGGCTCATTGAGATCATAAATGCATAACAAAGCTCTTGTGGAAAAAGCTCAGCGCCCTCAGTCCTTCACCTTCCCTCAGTAGCCGGTCGGTTCATTATTTCATATTACAATAAAACAGATTATTATGCATGCCCAACACACATTTTTAATTATTGTCTCTCTGTCTTTATCCTGAATTGAAATATGATTTTCTTTAGTTAACACGTTTCCTCATTGCCCCATTTAGCCTTTTTGGGCTATCTGTCTTGATTGAGCTTGCATGATATCTGTCGGTTGAAATGGCAAAATAGAAAAGCACAGATAATCACGAGCAAGCATCTGTGTTGATTTGGCTGGAAAACATCATGCTGTACACATACGTGATGTTCTTATTCAGCTGGGGGAAATATTATCCTAGCTGGACGACCAACCCCCCGTTGCTTCCAGCTGCCTTGTCACGCTGAGAAAGAAGAACGAAAGAGAGACATTACTCTTAAAGAAAGATGGTAAGTAACAACATAACTGAAAAGATGCCTTATTTGCACATGTTGATCAATGAGGCCGCGTGGTAAACCCAATACAGCCCTCTGACTAATGGCAAGATGTGTTTTGGGAACATAGTGATTCATTTTTCCTCTCTCCCGATCTTAGATGCTATGCTTCTATATGTTGTAAACAAAAAAAGAAAAGGAAAAAACCAAAGCAGCAATGCACCGAAGAATCTGACTGTGGTTATATATGAAATGATTTAGATAAAAATATTAAATGAATAAAAGTACGCCAGAATTTTTTGTGTCCTAAAATTTTCAAAATATCTCATTAAATTAATAGAGAATTATGTTATTTTTCATATTATGATAGTCAATGGGATCCAAGAACTGTTTGGTTATGAACATTCAAAATAAGCTATGTTAAATAAATACTTAGAAATGTCTAAATATATGTGTACATTTTGGAAATTAAATGTTGGATTTTACCTCAATTGTTTTACAATTTTCCACAGACAAAAATTTATTAAATGTTTTTAAAGAATTTCTTAAGTCAATATAACTGCTTAAATGATATTATAAGCCTGATTAATCATTTTTGACAGTGTATACTGGTTTATATCACAATAAAATACTTGGTTAATAAAATGGATTCAAATGCAAAATGGCTTTTGAATTAATGATACATAACGACCATCACAAAATATTTATTGTAGACACTTTAAGACACATTTCTGTTTTGATTTTGCCCTCTTCAATTTGCTATTTTGCCGAAGGCCTAATAAGACCCAGTTAATTGCTATTTAAACTGTGTGCTCTTGCATAGATAGATGTTGTTATTGTATATTTAAGTGGCACTAATTTATACAAATATATGCAATGGGACAGAAAGGTCAGACTCTAATGTTGTCTGGGTGGAGTCCTTGTTATCTTCTGTGGCTTGTGCATTGTCTTAACTGATTAGTATGTACTTTATTACGGAGACAGTCTGTAGCTGCTCACGATTGTTTTTATATTTTTGCATTGGCTTTTGCAATATAAGGAAAATACAGCTTAGTTTTGTTCAAGCTTGCTTACATAAATGAGTAAAGCAAGTTTTGTAGGATCACTAAAGAGACTAAATCAAGCTCATAGCCAAAACAAAATTTTTTAAGTGTATTGAACAACCAATTGTTAATTGAAGTAATGTGCAAAAAACATTTTTTCAATGTAGTTCCCTTTGTTTTAGTTCTTAATTATAGTCAGTTTATTGTTATTTTAAAATGTGGAACAAAATGTGAAAGGATAAGTGAGTAGGTAGGTAACATCAGGTGACCTTTAAATGTGAAGTCCCATTATATCAGAAAATAGACAGTATATAAAATTAATTTTTTACATGATTGGTTCAAAGCCAATAATAACATTATATTTCCAACTATCGTTTGAAAGCCAATAATCGGTAACAGCCAATAACAGCACATTTTTACACTTAGCTTCCATACAGCGGATGTAAATATCTAAGGTCACTTACATAAAGTCTTATGTAAAAAAAAAAAATCTCATCAGCACAACTGATAATACATCAATTACAAATAGCTTTGTTGGTGAAAACTTAGTTATTAAGCTTGTTAAAGGCCTAGACCAAACCAGAGGAGATGAACCATCTATTAACCCTAGACCACAGCAGAGCAAAACAACATTTACTTTGTAATTATTTGTCAAAGCTCTGTTGTGGTCATTAGAGATAAAATGAGAAGGTTAGCATTAAGCAACTCCTTTTGTTAAACAAACAAAGGTTAGCTGGAGAAGCAGATATTAATGAGCGCGACGCTCTCAACACGGCACAACAGGTATGTGTAAATACTGGGGGGCATTATATAGCATCAAACCATGACCCACAAGGTGTAATGAGGGTGTTATAAAAGAAACAGGATTTTTTCTGTGTGTTATGTCAACAGCTTTGGAATAATTGCATGTGTGTAGAAGGGTCTCCTGAAGGATTATAATACTGGTGAGATGTACTTTTCTTCTGGTTTAGTTGTTTATTAATTCTTGTCCCCTGTTTAAATGCAGCAGATGAGATTTTGAGCCTAAATGATACAGGTGTAAAGAATGTCTAATTCACACGAAGGCTTAGGATGCATCTCTTCAAACGTACATTATAGATCTCACATTGATCTTTTGCTGGCAAGAAATCACTCCTGTCTTACACTACTAGTGTGCTATCTTGTTATCTCTGTCCACTTATTTGAAAGAGCATACAGTTCTAAGATCATTGGCTTACTTCCCGAGAAAGGCACAGACAGAACTGACAAAAATACACTTTGAATACACATATTTTAATAAGGTTTCATTACACATTCAGTCCTTTCCTTTTGCTGGGTTGTTTCAATGCATGGTTGGGTGAAATATGCAAACAAAATGATCAGATTTGACCCAACAAGAGGGAAAAAGGACCGGATAAATTAACCAAAAAATATTTACTTTATCTGCATATAAATAAATTCTCACTCTGAAGTGTTTTACACCTGAATTCATTTATTTGTTCAGTTTAAAACAAAGGGAGATATTTGAAAGAATGTCAGCCGCTGACAGGTGTGAGGCACGGTAGACTACCGTTCCATACAGAGGTTTCAAACATATAGTTTTTCTTGTTGTGTTCAACACAAACAAGAAAGTAAAAAAGTCTTGACTAACCTGCCAATGATGCCTCAGGACTGTTGGTTGCGAAGTTTTTTTTCGAAATATCTCTGTATACAGAGATAATGTATACAGATTTGAAACAACTTGAGGAAGAGTTACTAAAACCCCCAACAATGACTTATAACAACCTACAGTGAAAAACTGTTTCACAAATTATTTCATCCAATAAATCATTTGTTGTTCAATTCCATTTACAATGTTTGGTTTGCTTGTTTCAATTAATATTTTTTAATTCAAAACCTTATTAATATAAGTGTTTTAATGAGATCAAGTTATAAAACATAAGTGCAAGCCATAATACTAACAAATTATTTTGTATTTGTATGTTGAGACAACCCATCGAAAGTGAAATTAAAATCCTTTTGACAAATTAACGGGTTAAATTATAACACAGTATTTCTATAAGTGTAACCTTTAACCTCATTTACTGTGTTGTAATTTGTTTAATAACGTTCAGGATATATTCCAAGCTTCACTTCCTCAAGCAAATATCATTTCTTAATAATCCGGAAACTTTGGCTGCTATCTGGAATAAAATAAAATGGACTACATGAGGTTTTAAAGAAAGAAAAAGGGAATTCTGAAACATGAGGCACTAAACAGGACAGTCATGTCAGTTATGCTCATATGATGTATAATGGAATTTCAACCACAATACCCCACTTGTAACATCATCACCCTTTATCTGCGGGACTGAATATGTTTGTTTGTGTTGGATCATGCCCATGCTTCCAGCAGATTGCACAAATGGTGGTAATCAATATTGATGTTGTTTTGGTATGCAGACTCATGACTGGACGGTGTGATGAGCACATTTGAGCACAACCTCTCGAGAGATAATGCACTGACCCAGTCATGTATCTGAACTGAATGACGATTCCCTCTGCCTATAAGGTCGGAGGCTGCTTATTTATACGTTATATAGTGTGCTGTAAAATATGCTTTTTTCAAATTAGTGCATCTCTTGTTACAGCAGAGCTCATCAATATGAATAAAACATCACTGCTGAGAGTGGTGATCAGCCGTCGAGGAGATCGGCAAGGTTGCTTGAACAAAACCAGATTTTCCCATTCCAAACGGAGGACCAAACGTAAAACACACAAAAAAACCAAACAGCAATGGTAACCCATATACTTGCATTGGTTTTGTGTGCAAACAATAGAAGTCCTGGGTTCCGCCGATTTTTTTTGGTTCCTACATTCTTGAAAACATAAGTCATCCAGATTTATTATTTATTAACATCTCAATTAACAGGAGATTTTGCAAAAATCAAAAGTGTCTGGTGTTCTCAAGGTGATTTGAGGTTTGGTGAAGGCTGGGAGGATGTTGAATGTTTTTCAGACGCACTGCATCCACATGTGCATCCCTCTGGGCCTGTGGGTGAGAGGTAGGGCAAATTCGTTTAGTGGCAACATTACCTGAAGCACCTGAAGTGCAAGGACATCAGTGCGTAAATTCATGGATGAATATAGGTCTCTTTGGGTGAATACAAGGCAGTGGTGATGAGACCAGAATACAATCATACACAATATTTTTTTTAAAGATGAAAATTTCTACAAAACTAATAAATTCAATTAGAACAGTTTTTCTTCATGTCATACAACCGACATTACTTTTTTATAGTCAATTATTTACTTATATGTTTAATAAATTCTCACACTGTTTATTTGCATCTACAGTATATGCTTCTTTAATATATCACTAGCTCTTTTCCAAAATGCTATAAAAACCTAGTTTAATAAAAAGAGTTTGTCATCCCATTTTGCTGTTTATTAAACTCATAATGCTCATTCTAAAAAAACGTGCATTAAATTTTAACACTTTTCAATTTTAACACTTTAAAACTTTTGATGGCCTGGATGAGCGGGTTTTTACAACATCTAGGAGTAGAAAATGCTGAATGGACAACTGCATTTATTTTATTTATGTCAATTTATAGTATGAGCTTCTTGTAATAATAATAATGTTCCTTTGTTTTGTTTTTTCCTGTTTAATTGTGTACGTGTGTGTGTATATATATATACATTTATTTATAAAAGTATATTGTATGTGTATGTTTGAAAAAAACATGTTACAAAAGCATATTTTGGTGCCCCTATTATCCTAAAATTTAAAAATCCCCAGAATAAAAACCACACAACGGTTACAAATGTCCTTTATGTTCTCAATCAGTTATGTGTTTGGGTGTGAATGTCATGTGTGTGTGTTTCAGGAATCATATTAGTGAACAATAATAGGATGTACTGGCCCTTCTAATGTCACTATGGTGGGGATCACCTCATAAGGGAAAGGCCAGCAGCTGTATTATAGTCTCCTTTGTCCTCGAACAGTCTCCAAAAACCAAAAACACACAGTGCCTAGCTTCGTCAGAACAAGCTATAGAAACAAGTGATAGAATGACATTTGTAAACATGTAGGACATTATCATCAACCTGATGCTGAACAAAATGCAATTACACCAATCATGTACTCTTCACAGATGTCTGCCTTTCTGGCTAAATGGGTCATGAGAAACAAAGGCTGTATTCACTTTTTCTTCAAGATAAAATAGATGGATGACCGATCAGACAGACTGACCAGTTGGTGGGTTCCCTAGATCTGTATTATATCATGACAACGTAATATTTGATTTTCCACTGATGAAAGCCTGCATAACGTCCTGTACTGTACATCCCAATTTCCCCTGAGCATCAAAGGTCACAAAATTCTGCTGATCATCAGCTAACAGATATCGAGATCAAACACATTTCCCATTGAAGTGCATTAAGAATAACTCTGCAGATGAAAGAACTGATAAAAGGAGCATGTGTTTAGTTGATTGCACACCCCTTAATAAACGCTGACACTTCCTTATGGAAAAGTGCTGATTTTATGGTAATGGCGCTTGTGCATGTTCCAGCTGTTAACAAAATGAGTTTTCTGAAGACGCCTCATTTTTATGTAAGGATGAGGACAGACCAAGGTTGTCAATAGGATGAATTTTCATCAGTGTTAGCATGCCTCACAAATACTCGGATTAAACATAGCTTACAGTTAGAGCTGGATTAAAAATATTCATTGCTATTGTAAAATGATCATACTCTACATTAGTATTTCAAGCTGCTTTGTTTTTACAGATTCTCAGTGATATTTTTGAGAGATTGTTTCATGCATACTGTAAAAATATCCTTTTACGGACTTTACAATTTACGATTACAGAAACAGAATGCAAGATACAAATGAACGTGTTAGGTGTTTTAGATTGTTTTAAAGGTGCCCAAGTTGCAGGAAAACTACAATATTTATTGTGCTATTGTGCTATGTAAAAAGAAGATGTTGTTGAACATGTAGTTTTATTTTTATATTGCAGTTGCTGACATTTGCCGTCCATCAATTTTTAGCATTTCACAGATTTGATCATTTTGAATGGTTGGCTTTTAAAAAAAAACAGTAATTTTAAAGAGTTTTGCTGTTATATTTAATAATTTTTTCAAGTATACTTTAAAAAAGTATTCCAGAAACTGTCTTGTTGTGTCTTATAATGTCTTATACTGTCTTGTAATGAACTAGAACGCTTTGTAAAATTTAGGAACTGGGCGGTTAGAAAATTATAGAAGTCAAGACTGAAATAAGCCGACCGGTGTATCTGTAAAATATTCCAATACAAAGATATAGGTGTTTGTAAACTGTTGCGAAGCAAATACGTTTGTTTGCTATGGCCAGACAATCGCTGATTTTTGAAAAAAGCATGAAAAAGCACATTTGATGTTTTTGGACCGTATAACAAGCTACCGGAATAAAACCATTTTCACTGAGGTTTCTTCCATCAAAAGTTTGGGGTGACCCACCTCTTTTAAAAAACGAAAATTGGGCCCACAGGGCACATCAAATAAACCAGACCAAGTCAACACCATCCTGTCAAGCGTCAAGCTAGGTAGGACCAAAATGCAGGCAAATCCTCAAAGATAACCTGTTTCTGTCAGCCAGAGATCTGCATTTAGGTTGAAGATGAATTTTTCAGTAGGACAGGGAACTGAGCACACAACAAAACTAAAAAAGAAGGCCTGTGCTCAGGCTGAACTCTATCGACAAGTCACTAAAATTTCTAGTTCACACCATTCACATAAATCTTCTGCATTACGCTAGTCTGAATGATATGAATAAAGTGGATGTAAAGAGTGCAGAGAAAGTCACAGCTATTTGTGGTGTTCAGTTCTGAAGTGAAGTTTCAAAGACAGACCTCTGCTTCTCCGTCTTTGATCATTCCACCAGGGGTGTTTCACGGCCCCATTATTTCTCTCTCTATTTATTAGTAATTACTGGCATGTAAGGTCAAGAAGGTTAGTGAAGTATCTCCTAGTGGCTGAGAATTACTTTGCTGGTTTCCCTGGTAACATCTTTACATTTAACTTTACACAATAACGTGCATCGTCATCATGATGTCATACTTTCATCATACTTTCAACACCTGTCTTATTTCATATTCGACTTTTAATCCTTATTTGTTGTCATGTCCTTCCCATCAAGTCATTTTACAAATTTGGAATTTTTTGGAACACAAAAAGAAGATATTTTGAGAAAAGTTATATTTGTGAAGTGGAAGTCAATGTTGCCACAATATTTTTGCAATTATCTTCTGTATTCCGACAGGTTTGGAATAACATGAAATGGAGTGAAATAATAAACAATTGTATTTTATTATCGTAATTCCTATATAAGGAATTCCTATATAACCTAAATAAATTTGATGTTAAACCACAGCTTGACGATTAATTCAGTTTGGCAAAGAAATTACTGATAGATTTAAATTTTACATTTACATCTAAACTTTTTATCAGACGCTTTCATCCAAAGCTTCTTACAAGTATTATGCAGTTGTCAACTATTACTCCAGAGCAAACAGGGGTAACGTGTCTTGCTTAAGTACACTTCAGTCATTGTCTGCTGGCATTGGGGTTGGAACCCGCAACCTTCCGCCTACAACCTCACCTCTCTATCCACCAGACCACAACATGTTTAGCAAACAGAAAATTGTGTAAACAGTATAACAAAACCGACAGTATTAAGTCAAAAAACGTGCATTTAACAGAATGGATTGACAAATTATTAACCATCTTAATACAGTATTTATTTCTGCAGGTAATTCTATTAAATTATTTCCATTAAATTTGTCAGGTACACTTAAAATAAAATGGACTCCAACCACATTGCTAAAAAATAATTAAGTTATCAAACAGCAAGCACTATATTGGGTCCGGCCTTTGTGCATCTTCTGTGCATTAATAGCAAGGCGGGTTGATCCCTGGTTGCTCTTACTGCATTTGATAGAGTTTTGTGGTCATAACATGCATGACCACATCCTTTTTGATCTCAAACTTTGACAAAGGGTGCACAAAGACAGTGTTAATATATAAAAAGTATATATAAAAGAAAGTATATAAAAAGTACAATATAAAAAGTTAATACATATAAAAAGTACAATTATTAATTAGTTCTAGAAAAAGAAATTCTCTATCTACATACCAATGTCTGAAATCAGTAAAAGTATCAGAAACTTATAAAAAGAGTATTTAAATAACAATTTACTGTAAATTCTTAGATTAAAGCAGTAACAGTTTCAGTTTCACAAATGAAAATTCATTATTTAGTTAATCTTCACTTAAAAGTTTCACTTAAGAGTTTTTAACCTGGACGAAGGTTCTACACAAATAAAACACAACCATTTTTATAATTTCTGGACAAAATAAATTTAAAATTAAAAAAAAAAAATGTTTATGTCCATGTTTAATTAAGATACTCCATCAACTCTTCTTTCAGTGTTGTGTCATTATAAACCTTTATTACCATTTCTTGCATACTGTAGAAAAAGTATGTATTTTAAAGAGTGTCTGTAACCAATCAACAATAGACATAACTGGTATCCATTGCAGGGACACAAAACCACTAGACATTTCTTAAAATATCTCTTTTGTGTTTCACACATGAAAGGGCCTTATTAAGGTTTTAGACAGTTACATGACACAGGATTCATACACATGTGGATCAGAAAAATTTACTTTTGCATGGCTTTGATAAAAATATCCATGCCACAGCTCGTCTAAAATACATAAAGAGACTCCATTTGTGATTTATAGAACAACTTTCCAAAACTTTTTGGTTTGTTCATTTTTAAGAAACTTTTTTTCAGGCTTGGAAAATGGCATCTTAAATCTCAATAATTTTCCAGGTTTTCCACGACCCTGAATTTTACTTTTAGGAGTAAGCATCCCCTTTAAATAGTTAGAGTATAGTTCACAGAAGACAAAAAAATTCTGTTATTCTGGCCATAATGACCTTCTTTCTCTTACAGGACACTAACAAAAAGATACCGTATTTAATGTTAATAGCAGTGGTGACACCTTTCCCTTGCATTGGTTTTGTGTCCATTCAATAGAAATATGCAACTGCATATGCTTTCCTCACAATATCTTCTTTTGCGTTTATTAAAAAAAGTTATAGAGGTTTAAAAAGAGAAGAAGTTAGGTATGACGCTGGAATTAATTTCTAGGTTAAAATCACTTAAATGTATTCGTTCTTTAAAAGTATCTCACTGCAGTTTCTGTTTTGTTGCTTTCTGCCTCTAAACAACCATAGTAAAGGTTCCCAGACTAGATGATGTTGATACAAGTCAATTTTGTTCCTTGAGAGAAAATGAATTAGAATGAGAATGTGACGGTAAATGACACAAACACATCCAGGTTTGACTCATCCAGGTCTGACTGATCCTGATTGGTGAGGGGAAGAGTGTAATGAACTTATATCTAATCGATCTATGCGACTCTGACACAAGCACGGACTGAGAGAGGAAGCAGAGGATGTAGCTCCTCATAACAATGTTGCTGTCAAGACATATTCATTTATTGGTTGATCTTTTTCATTGAAATTAAATCAAATGCACAAGAACAACATCCAAACCCAATTTTCAAGAGACAGCGTGTATAATGAATGAATGTCTAGTCAAATAAATCAAAACATTCTGACAGATAATTCATGAAACTGTCAATACATATGGCTCATATTGTCATAGAGCACAACATAGAATTTAATAACTGCACCTCAAAACCAACAACAATTGTAAAGCTCCATAAGAGTCACAAAACTCAATGTTTTATTGAAACATATTTTACAGTATGATTTTTACAACCATTTAACGAGTCAATATTTAATGTAAAAATGTCTTAACCCTAATTTAAATACAGTTTAAAATGAAGCAAGCAAGCAGTAGTAGGCATAAACAAAAAATAAAAATAAAATAAAAGAATTCCAGAATGTCAGCAATTTTTTATAAAGTAAAAATAAGGCACAATGAAATATTAGCTAGTATTTCTTAGAGTGGTAAAAATAACCTTATATACTTTTTAATCATTTCATAATTTTCTTCAGCACAAGACAAAAGAAAATATTTTGAAGAATGTTGATAACTGAACAGCAGCGGGACCCATATACTTTTATTATATGAACCAAAAAACCAATGCAAGTCAACAGGTGCCAGTTAAAGTGATAGTTCACCCAAAAATTAAAACTTACTTTCTAGTTGTTTCAAACCTTTTTACTATTATGTCTTTTTTGGTTGATAGCAAATTTTGTGTCCTACTAATGTGGTCAATGGGGTCAAAAAACTGTAACAAGCAGTCTTCCAAATATATTTTTCTGTGTTTATCAGAACAAATGAATGTTTAAGGTATTTGAACAACCCAAAGGTGAGTAAACTATGGCAAAATTTATATTGGGTTTAACTACCACTTTAACAACATTCTTCAAAAAACTTATGAGGGTGAAAAAATTTTGATGAAAAGACTAGATCATCACATCAGTTGCATCATCCTAACCCAGCATCTTTAATAAAATTGTTCCGCCCACCTAAGCATTACAAGGCAGGCTAAGTCATTGGAAATTAGATTGCGAGTTCTCATTTACTGTTTGTGTGTGCGTATGCTGAACATTAATTGAATCAACGATAAAGAGACATACTGTGGCTCTGGTAAAGGTACATGTAACCATCACAAAAGAGCCGTTTCGCAACTCCATCCATGTCACGAGGTACCTGATTTGCAAGCTGAGCCAGAGGCATACTGAGATACTGGCTGACCTCAGGACACTGGCTGACTTTTGGAACATTGTAGCCATCTTCTTCACCTACAAACACATTACATGATTGCTTGATCTCAAGACAAGATTTCAAAATTCAAGTCCAATCACTTACCAACTCGGTCAGCCATGCTATCAAAAAAGATCCAGTCGGTTGCTTGGGGTCCGTATTTGACAAATGAGACGTAGTGGCTGGTCTCAATACAGAGCACAGCGAACAGGTCTAGTTTCTCTCGTGGAGGAGTGCGTGGATCCGACCCTGAACTCTGAAAGCCTTGAGGAAGCTGTAAGCTGCTGGGTTTGTGACACTGGCGCTGTTTGTGAGAATGAACCTGCAGTCAATGTAAAATGTTAAAACAAAAAATAAATTCAGTCTGGCAAAAAGTACACACTATTATTCACACACTGCTACAAATTATTTCTAAAATACTGTAACAATATAATATAATGTAATGTAATATAATGTAATATAATATAATATAATATAATATAATAACCCAACCTGAGCTGAACATTTAAAACAGAAGTATTTGAATCCTGTATAACCAAACATAGGGTCTCTGAAGCAGTCAGCACATTCTTCCTTTGCTAGCTGACCACACAAGACACATGACTGAGGACCTGATGAACAAAGAAACAAATAAAGAAACAAACATGACAAATGGGATCCTATGGAACTGTCAAGTGTGCTGATGTTTAAGAAAATTTACCATGAGAAAGAAGGTCAGTGATGTCCAGCTCAGTAGACGGAATGATTTTTGGAAACATTTTGAAACTCTTTCCTGAGCGAGGCATTGTGAGAATCAGACAGGCAGGTATCTGGAGTCACAAGAACATATAGTGTGTTCATTACCACATATGCTATATAATACAGTACTGGTCAAATACATGAGTTTTTCCCACATTTTAGAATATTACTTAAGTTATTAAACTGTTATTAAATTGTTACATATATAGAAATATAAAATAAAACATGTTGTATCTTCTCATCTTCAATGTAGTCACTTATTGACTAGAATTTGCAGAAATGTTTTCTTCTTTGTATCATGCAGTTTCTTAAGGTCTCACCCTGAGATGATTCTTTAAGAATTTTAAATAAGTTCCTGTCTATTCTGCACTCTATTTGGCTGTTCTTTTTTTAAAATGTCAAAAAGATTTTTATTGAATGAAATATAATTTTGGTCTTGAAATAAACATGTTTGTTTGCTTAATTATATATTTGTCTATTAAACTGTTTGACCAAAGGTGTATGTTCAGATTGACAGCATTCCACCTTTTACACCAATTATTTAAACAGAGGTAAACAGCCCCATCTGTAGGTTAAACTTGGACTTGGGTAAAAATAGAAGTGAAAAAGAATGTGACACTGAGAATCACACCACACACAATTAAAGGTTGATACCTCAGCTAGTTTGAGACCGTTGCTATAAAAGGAATGTTCCAGAAGCTGCTGAACTGTCGGCAGTATTAAATGATGATTATAATCCATGAAGATCTGATAATAGTATGAGCTTTGCACTCTGCCTTTATTTCCAGACTGACTCCTAAAACATAAATAAAATAATAGAAATGTAATAGAACAGCAGGTGCTGTCTCAAAATGTTAATCTTACTGTACATAAAGGTAGACCAAACAGAGTTTTTCAACCAGGGAGTTAGGACCAAACTGGAAATCTCATAATCCAGATGATATAAAAATGATTAAAAATAAACTAAAACTACATTAAACTAGAAAAAAATAGTGAATTAAACTAGAAAGATATTTTATTTTAAGTTTAAGTAAAAAAACTCTAGAATATTTTGTTAAAATAAAAAAATGATTTTGCTATGTTATGAAATGATATATGGAAGAAACAAAATTAACATTAACGGTATATTTAGTGTTTTAGTATATTTATGAATAATAATTGTATTATTTTATCATTTAAGATTTGATTTTAACATATATACATAATTCTTGTAATACCAATCTGTAGATTATGTTGAAGTAATATATATATATATATATATATATATATATATACATATATATATATATATATAAATATGTATATATATAAAAAAAAAAAAATATATATATATATATAATAGAAAATTATATATAAATAGTGTTTTAAGTGTTTTGTTTTGTGTATGAATAATATTTTCTTCTAATTTATTTTACATTAACTAATATAACATTAATCTGCACAATACATATTTTGAAATAAAATGGCTTAATTTTGCTTTGTTATAAAAAATTAATCAATTATAAATATTTAAACATTGTATTTTTGGTATCATTATATTTACGCTAAGCTCAGAATAATTTGTGAAAATGAAAATGGTAAATTTTTCATCAAACTATATAAAATATAAAGACTTTTGTTGGTGTTATTTAAGTGTTATTTGTTATTTTATTATTGTATTATTATAATGTATTATATTTGTATCATTTTCAAATAAAAAAATGTGAATTTGCAATAGAATAAAATTTATTTAAAATAGAAATAATGTAAAATAGTATAACATAGTCTCAAAATTTTTGGCAAAAAGTAACCAACAAAATATGAAATGGTGTAGTACCAAAGTTTGAGAGGAGGATCTAGAGAGAGAACATCTTGCATGATGAGAGTGAGAAACTCTTCAGGATCTACACACAAACAAGAAAGACATGCTGAAGCATCTACTACGTAATTCTACAAATTTATTCAACAACGGATGGGTTTTATGCTAATGAGATGTGTATATGATGAATTATGTAATGACATCATGAAAAGACTTTACCTTTCTCATCTGTGGTGTAAGTTGAGCAACGGCTGCGCTTTTGTAACAGTTCTCGAAGCTTCATCACACTCTTCTCTGGTACAAAACCGTGCCTATTTAAAATGAGCTGTTAACTTAATTTTGTTTTTAAAAGGGAAATGGTTATATCCATATCCTGCAGGACTAAACTCACTTGCGTAGAGGGTTGACAATTTCCTTCAGGAGAGTATTCTGAATGAGTTCGTCTTCCTTTTTGGTAGATTTAAAAAGTAGAGAATCCAGGACAGATGAACAAGAAAACAAACTGAAGGATAAAGAGAATACGACAATTTTATTTAGAAAAGAATGCATTAAACTACATACTTAAAAATTCTCATTCATGTATGATTTATACCTATTGTATGCAGTACACAAGACTTTTAAAAGATATTTTGTAGAAAGTTCAATATTAAATTAGCTCAACATTTATTTATTAATTTAGACATTTTTTTCTCAAAGTCTAAGATTTCTTTGCATTTGTAAAGCAATGGAGGTGCAGATCTTAATGGCATAATAGAACCCAAAAATGAGAAATCTGTCATTTCTCAACCTTAAGGTGTTCCAAACCTGCATCAATGTCTTTGTTTGGTTGTCCGCTTACATTGAACATATTTAGTTTTACTTTTTTTGGTAGTCAATCTCAGTTGCTAACATTCTTCTAAATATCTTTGTGTTCAGCAGAACAAAGAAACTTATTCAGGTATGAAGCAACTTGAGGTTGAGTGCTTGATGATTTTTAATCCCTTTAGGTTTTCAACAAGATAAATTCTAACCTAAACAAGGCAGAATCCATATAACAAGAGTTGCAGTGACCCTGAACGCCCTTCATACGACCAGTCAATCGCTTTAACACATCTTCTGAACTAACTGGTGGCATATTCTCCTCTTCCACATATGCATTTTCCACATAATTATCTATCATAGGAAATAAATGTGTGTAAGTAACATGCAAGTTCCACTAGGTAGCAACTTTACAATATTGTTTTTGGCTACAAGTAACCACTTTCTATTGATAAAAATGACGCATCTTTGTAATTTACAGTACACTGGAACATCTTAGGTTCAAGAAAACAGCAGGTTCTTACCATAGTTTCCATTTAACTTTGTTTCCTGTGGCGCATCAAAACGGTCATCAGGTTTACAAGATGATAATTTTACGAATAAACCAAGTTTAGGAGGACAACTGAAGTATCGTACTCCGTTCAATGTTCCATCACTCACTCCACTCTCAGTCTCCTAAAAAAGAGGTTTGAGTTAGATATGTTGTTCATGGACACAAATAATTAGGGAAGAAGCTTAGAAGACGCTTCAATTTCTTCAATGAATGATTTCTTAATAAAAATAAGTAATATACCAGTTCCAGCCCAGCTCTTTTTTCATATAAACCTGGCAAATATCCAATCCAACGAACGATTCCATAAACAGGTCCATGATATATCACCTTCACTAGGGACCCAACAGTAATATCTGCGGGATCCACCACATCCCTAAAATCTTGGAATTGAGAATAGTCCATTGTTTCAGTTTCATCTGTTAACAATAAACAAAGAAATGAACAAACAAAGTAACCAACATTAGCTACTTTGACATAACAGAAATGTTACTTATGGCAAAATTTTTCTCTTCCTATGGCCCACTACACAAAAAACCTGCATGTTGTGCATTACCTTTATTTAAAAACTTCTCTTTAATAACATATTCCAATGGGACTTCTTTCACACCCCCCAGTTTACCCTCCTCATCTCGATCCTTAAAGACATATACAGATTGCTAAAACATGTTCTATTTGATCTTCTTCGTCACTTTTGCAGAACTTTGAAGACATGATTTTAAGGATATAAAGCAGCTTCATTCATTACTCACGGTGGATATGAGTACTTTTTTTTTGCCATTGTCGCCGTCCATTATGTCCATAATCATGCCATGGTGAGCTTTTTCATCAAAAAATGCCACTCTGTCCCCAATCTCCAGAGTCTCAGTAGATGTCTTGGGTGTAACGCAAGGTTTAGAATCAACAGGTTTGACTCTTGTAAACGAGGCAAAAATGCCAGAGTTTCTGGCACAACTGAAGTAGGTTTTGGAACGGTACATGCCATCGTTCTGCCCTTTCCCTTTATCGTCACCCTGTCAACAGCAGATGAAATAAGACCTTTGCCGACATATCAAGTCGACCGATCTCTTAACCAACATTCTCTTTACTACATAACTGCAGACACACTTACGAATACAGGCTGCTCACCTGTAATTCCACCCCAAAGTAGACTCCAGCTATAGGATCAGACTCAAGAGCTGTGATTCTGCCAATGTACCGAATCACACCTGTCAGCCATTTGTTATTGAACTCCACTTTAACCCGAGTGCCTTCTGAGAGAGTCAGAGAGGTCTCTAGAGCTTCCTCATTGGCTAATGCCGTCATGCGCTCATCATTTGATTCCAGTGCCAGCAGTAATTCTGCTTCTCTTCGTGACAGCGGGCGCAGAACATCAGCTTCAAGTTGAAGATCATACCTTTCGCCAATAAAAGTGACAGGCAAACTATTATTGTTTCCTTTCTCTCTGCTTTCATATCGTGTCTTGTTTATGTGACATATTTGACCAGGTTTGAGAAATCCACAGGAAGGCGGTGGACATCTTAAGATGAAGTATTTACGGTCATCAGCCGGGTTCATCCTTCCTTTTTTAACCTGTAAGATGGGAAGCATGTCAGTGATATTGTTTTCAGTGTGGGCAAACATTACAGAACTGGAATTTCCCTTTGAAGGGAACTTCCCCTAAGCAGTTTGCATTAGATCACCTCAAATACTCTATTTGAAATTAATAAGGATTCTGGCAACTATACTATAACATAGAGAATATAAATATATAACTTAGTAACTTTAAATTCAACACTTCACGGTATTTAAACATTGACACACACTTTGGAGTATGTTTGAGCATTTGATCTAAATGATAAACAACACTCAGTACTCACTGACGTCACCAAATATCTTTAACTTTCAATTTCTGTCTCACTGTCGAGTCTTCCTTAAAGTGAAGAATACATGTTATGTTTCTGTATCATTTAGGTTAAAATATAAGACGTTTGTAACACTGTTTGGTTGAAAAAAAGATATATGAAATGTATTATAACCAAACGTTGACCAACACTCAAAGATCTAAACCAAAAGCAAAATATGCTCTGCTGAGAGATGCGTGTGATTGGCTACTGCCTGCATGCGTCATCACCCGGGTCGTCGCGGTTTGATGACAGACGTATTTTAGGTTCCAAAATGGCCGAACGTGAAGCGCTTAAAAGGGAAATAGAGGAGCTACAGAGTACGTATATTCTCTACTTATAAATTTATAAGTTTTTAATATATGTAAACAGCGACATTTGCTGGGTTTAATAAGCTAATTTGGTTTAGTAAAACATGTTAATTTGAATAAAACGTTCAGTGGTTGACTAACAGAAACTGTTGTTCAGAGAGTGTCTTTTGTAAACACATTTAATTCTGTTTCTATGACACCAATGTCTGTTTTGTTCTATTTTTAATCTAATTTGTAAATGTCATGTTTATGAGGTCATGGGAAATCTGAATAGTGTCTTCCCTTGAAACAGAATAATAAGACTCTAAAGTCTCCTTTTAAAGCATTCACTTTTAAAGCATTAACTATTAAAGAATTTGCTAAATCAAATGCATAAATATTAATATATTGCATTGCTTATTACATAAGTAGTTCAGCATTTCTTCTTCTGTTAAATAGTAATCTTATCTTTATCTTTATACCTCTTAAGAAACGTAAAAGGCAGATCCAGATTAAAAAAATGAAAGTGTTTGCATTTTACAAAGTGGTCTATCGGCCTTTTGCAATATTTCTGTTATTTGTCTCACCGTGTTGTCTCACCCCACTATTTTGATATTACAGATCTCATTAATGATTATAAAAACGCTCATGGTGATGTTCCCTTGAATTCTGCCCCGTGGGATCGTGCCAGACCCCGATCACAGACGGGTCACGGATCACACTTCACACAGTCATCTTCAGCACTGCCACAGCCTTATGCTTCTCATCCTGCTGGCAGCTGGAGAAAAACGTACTCCCTTAACAACAAAATCTCCAGAGCTACTGAAAGGCATGTGCCTCCCCCTTTCCAGCCATCCCATCATATAAACAACACATCTACAGCTACTGCCACACAGGATTATAACTGTGGCCATAAAACGGTTAAAGAAGAAAGCACTACGCAAACAAACCCCTCTATGGCTGTACAGGAAAAAAACACTGCCAGTGATCAAAGGAATGATTTTGCATCTTCAGGTCGGCAGATTTCTCATTGCCATTCATCTACCAATAATCCAATGGATTGTAATGGATCAACATTAAATAAACAGAGCGCATCTGAAAGGAAGATAAAACCCTCTTTAAAACTCCCATCATCTGGTACCACTATTCCTTTACCTGTCAATCAGAACCCTGAAACTCAACTACAAGTCAAACCGCACCTCCCCACAGGAGTGGGAATGCCAAAAGCCGAAAAGGATTCGGTTTTGGTCTCCTCTGACTGTGGCGTTCAGTCTCAGACATCTTCAAGCCCGACAAAGCTCATGCACAAAGCAGACTCAAAACAAACACATGTCGTCCCGTGCCATAAAAGTTCTCAGTTTACCTGGGTTAAAAAACAAGAGGCTGTGATCGCACCCAAGATAGAATCTCACCCCAAGGAGACCCCGGTATCCTCTCCCGGGACTGTCAACACGAGACGACTTTCTGGCTCAAACAAAAAGATACCCCGCAAGCCCAACCTATCCCTTGGAGCTTCTAAAACGTCAAAGTACACCTGGGTGTCTTCAACTTGTTCCTCATCAACTGCTGGAAAAACAAACACTTTGACTAAACAGCCACGCAAGTCACTTTCACCAAAATCTTATAAGGTGCCTGTAAAGTTGGCTCAGTGTGGGCTTGAGGGGACCAAGAAACTCAAAAATGTCTCAATATCACCGGTTGTTTCAAAGAAATCAAGAACAGGGGAAGCCAACATATCTCATGTCCGTCACACTAACTGCTATTCCTGGAAGGCAGGAGGACAGGGTGCTACAGCAAATACATCCAACTTGGTATCAAAGCCTACCCATAAAAGCACAGTGTACAGGTGGACTGCTAATAAGAATGGTCAGAAGGGGGAAAAGAGGCCTGTGTTGCCCCAAAGCCCTCTTACCACTCCCAAGTCATCTGGTGCTTTCAAGCTTAGGAGCAGAACCAAAATCATCAGAAGGTCTCCTAGCACGTAAGCATAATTCTGATTACCCAGGTTTGTTTTTATTGAGATGCTGTGCACCATATTATGAAGTTGTTGATAAATAATAATCTTCTCTATCCACAGTGCTCCATCCCTAGAGAGAAGATACAGCCCCAATTTGCTGACATCAAGGAGCCGATATTCACTGCAGAGGCGGACAAACAGTCAGGTGAAGACTCCAACAAGTGCCAGGAGGGCTCAGCCTAAAGAGCTGGTTTCATTTGGCAAGCACAAGCTGCGCCGCCTCTCTCTGACAGCTTTGGGGACCTTGAGATCAGGTCAGTTATTATAACTTCACATCCACAAAATGCTTTGCAAGTCTGAAACCAACAGACCAGGAGAATGTTTTCACATCTACCGCGATTAATTAGTTTAATTAGTAATTAACACAAAACAGTCACTGGAAAATGAATTATTTATGCTTTGTTTAAGGTTCCTCAGAAGATATTTGAAATGGGCTTTATGTTCTCATTTAAATTCAGAGATGAACAGTACACTGCGTACTGTTCGCTCATTGAAGCCAAAGTGACATGAGTTTATTAAAGTCTTTGCTTTTTCTCAGCTTGCAATGCTGTCTAGATTTGTTTATTTTAGATAATGTGGACATTGCTTATTAAAATAATGCATCTTTTCCAAGTGAACACGTATGCTAGTTGCCAGTACAAGAGGTCATTTTAATTCTTACAATTCAATACATCTCTTGTAATGTATGAAACAGACCACTAGGGGTCTGCAGATCCCTTGGACTGTTCTAGATTAACAGGCTTTATAATACAAACCTGCAAATTTCAAAACAAATGTCTCCTGTATGAGTTTAACACAGATAGCAAGTCCTCCTGTCTTTTATCTTTGATTCAGAGAAAAGTGTAATCCGTTTAAATTTTTTACTGTGAAGGTAAGTTAGGGATTGTTCACCCAAAAAGAAAATCTGTGTGTATTTTTGTTCATACTGCAAATTTGAGAACTCAAACCAAGGGCAGCACAAGGATAAGTTGCAATTTATAGTTTTCAGAGTAAAAGTTTTTTCAAAATAGAAGTGGGTGTACTGTGTATAACAATTATGTAAATATAAATACACAGAAATTATGTTTTATATTTAAGAAATATATACATGTTTACATAGATATATAATTCGTAGTATACGTACATATGAAGTGCTCTTTTTCAAAAAAAGATAAATCCATTTGAATAGTTTTTGAAAAGGATTTTGAAAAAAAAAAATTTTCCCGAAATTGTCTGTTTGTTCAGTCAGACAACAATATTTAAATTATATATTCAAAGTTAAGTTTTTAAAAAAATGCTACAAATCCATCCTTTTTTAAATTTTGTATATTTCTAACAAAAAAATAACATGAAATGTATGGCATCAGGGACTCTTACTATAAATTAATACAAACCAAATAAATGCAAATGTTCAGTCTGCCATTTTTTACTCCCAGGTGTTGTTCTCACTGGCTCATCCAGGCCATTTAAAGTGTAACTAGAGTTTAAAGCACTCATTTTGAAATATTGCACCTAAATAATCATTTTAAAGCATTGCCATGTTGGATTGCATTAAACCAATTCCTTTATGTCGAGAACACATACAGCATTTCAATTCAATTCACTTTTATTGTCACATCACCACGGCACATGTGCCCTGGTGAGTGAAATTCTTGGGAGCTTGCTCCAAAAAAATGGCAGTACAGGTAACATATAACATGTAACATATAGTACAGACTTCAACATTGTGCAATAGGCACATACATATAATCAGTACACACAGTGTACTTTTGGACAAAACTTACAGTCAAAACATTCAACGCAGTGTGTACATACATACATTAAGCACTAGACAATTAACATTTTGGCTAAAAACAGGTTTGGGATTTATATAGTTTTTGGAAAAAACTAGATCTTGTAGTAAATTTTTAACCAGAAAATATAGTTATTTGGCTTGAAACATTGATGGAGCAGAGAATAGGTTCAGTAAACAACAAAATATATCATATACAAGATGCATACATTGGTATTTTTTAATAGATCATTGTACACAGTACACTGACATATATTTTGTTAACAAAAATCTTTATTTTGCAAATGATTTGTTACAAATAATAGTTGTACAGCCCTTCTTAAAATCTCCCAGATGCAAAAGCATGTGTTGGAGCTAAGCTACAGAAAAGGTTTATTTACTTTTTTCATAATTGCCAAGTTTAAACTTCAATTAAGTTTGCTGTAACAATTAAGTTTGCTTGCCATTAATCCTGTTTGGATTGGGAATTAGCCAAAAACTAAGAAATAACACATATTTTTCTTATGTTTTAATAAAAGTAATGGGATGGCAATTATGGATTATGCCCATATGGTAGAGCTGCTCGACAATGAAAAAATTAGGATTATTCTACCCAATGTTGAGATACACAATAATACTTTATTAATAAAAGAAGTTAGTCCGAAGTTAGTAGAAATTAAAACAAACAAATGTAGAAAAAATGTATAAATTAAGATTATTTAATTTTTCTCTTAATAAATGAATAAGACAATCATAAATGATGCAAAGTAAATGCAAAAACTAAAGGCGGCACAGTCATTGTTTAATTCGATTATTATGTTTATAATTGTTGGAAGCCAAAATTGAAATTGAAAATCAATTCCGATTAATTGCACAGCCCCACTGCACGTTATGACCAAATCCCTCCAATAGAGAGCAGCAGGGTCCCATCAGCCTCATTGGTTCAGAATGGAGCCTGTTTGGGAGTGATGGCCCATATCCGCTGGGTATAGGAGGAGTTAATTAATTGCCCAATCGGGCCATGATGGTGTACATGTGCCGATAGTAGGTAATTTGCAGCAGTGGCACGCCGAATATGGCTACACTATCAAACCCTGCCAGCAGTCCCGCTCAGTAGATAAAAAGGAGCTAATGCGTAATTATCCCTTTGCAAATTGGATTGTTTTAACGAACTGGAGAATATAAGCCCAACCTGATGGAAAGCAATCACTGTTTTTACAGCCAACTCCACCCCCATCCACTCCATCTCTGTGCAGGCACGATGAACCTTAATGAAATTGTCCGTTTCTGTATATATTACAATATTAACCTAACACTGAAAATCCAATCTTTGCATACAACTTTGCCTCTCTTTCTTTTTTATAATAGCAAGTTTTCTAGCATTCTGAGCGCTGTTGTTCTGCGTTCAAAGTGATGCCAAACTGGAGGTGAAACAGCGTGTGGACACTTTGATAGAAAAAGGGAGAGCAGGAACGACAATGGGGGTGATGGAGGGGTTAGCCAGAGGGACTCGGAGATAAGAGGAGCTAATAAAGAGCAAATTGAATTACTAATGAGGAAAAAGAGGGCAGTCGCGTTAAAAACCACCACTAACTGCCTTTCCTCACTGCCATGGCTAGTGCCGCGTGACATCTCTTAATTCCTTCGCTGATGAGTGCCTCCCTCATGTCTCTCTCTCTTTCGTTCACTCTCTCCCCACCCCTCCCTCTCTCTGTTTACTGAGGCTGGTTGGTTATCTGTTGGGGGATTTAAAGGGGCATAAACCTAAGTGAGCAGTTAGGAGCGTAATGAATTGCGGGCATGGGAGAAGCGCCTTGATAATCCCATAAAATAGATAAATGACAGAACACAATAGCGAGGAGATGAGACAGAGAAGGAAATGAAGCTGCCTGAAGGCTCTCAACAGAATTTCGGCTCGAGATCAATTGGAGTTACACAAATAAAGGCATCTTGGTCCACATGGGTTAGGCGTCACTCCAAACAGAATAGGCTTCCATGTTTGGCAGATACTTTTGCTTTCTGTGATCTGCTTTGGCCAAGTAATATGTGCTTTTTTTAAGTTCGTCCAGCTTTCTTGATTGTATAAACAGACATTATTTCCTCATCTACATTGGGAACAGCAGTTTACTGTAAAATACAGGAAAAAACTTATTATAATATTTAGATTTAACAATTTTGACTGCATCACTTGAGATAGCAATTTCTTTGTCAAGGAAGGCACTATTTATTCATATCCCAGATTTAAAGGTGGGGTTACCGTTTTCTAAAAAAACTTTTGAAAACTCAGTCTGGCACAGTACCAGAACTAACTTGTAGCCAATCTGCATTAAGGAGAAGGAAGACAGCAAATGGGCATTAGGTGGTCTGTAGAAAAAGTGGAACTACCGGTACTTCGCTGTCTCCAGGCTAAGCGAAGTTCTGACATCGATATTCAATTAAAAAAAGCAAAAGCTGTTCAATGTTTTAAAATGTAGATTAAGGTTTGGGTTATATTTTTTTTGTATTGTACAAAATACCAGATGCCCCCCATTCATCCTAAAGCTAAAGTTGTAAAAATTGGTTGTACATTAATATATCCCAAGCATGTTTTGAGCCTCAGCTTCTGTTCTTCAGATTTAAGGTTGACAAGGTCAGCAAAGTCAAATACTACATTTCAAAATACACTTTGATAAATATCCTGAGACAGAAAATTGCATTACATAAATGTTATATTTATTTGTTGGTCTACAGGAAACATCTGATTCACTATACAGAAAATTGGGTATACATCTGTTGGTGTTTGCACAGGCAATGTCTCTCGCATGTGGCAAAGCAATTAACTGCGGGGAGAGTTGTCATGGCTTTATTTGGTATGATGTGTGTACACTTCCCCTCCAAACACACAAACACACATAGATCAGGTCAAAGCAGAATCTTCTTTGCTCGGCTGGTATCTCAGTGTGTAAATCACAGAGTAGCATGTATCTTTTTCATCAGGCATTCTCATGCAGGCACTAGCTCATGCTCACCTGCTGGCAGTTTACGACTCATCACTCTTCTTCAGAACGCATGCTTGCATAGACATGTTACCCGATTCCAAAAACACACACGTATTTACACCATAGCCCTGCCCAATTCCACACGGGTCCTATTACTGTGCAATTATGTACCTTTTTATTTACCCCTAAATCACATTTCTGTACCTGTAAATCACAGGCTTAACCTCACTGTTATTATCCACTTGTAACGTCCCTTACGAGAGCTTTGGTGTTGTAAATATTGTGTTTTAGTTTATAGAAGTCCATATCTGTATAGTAATCTGTCTGTAGTACAGTTTTGTTTAGCAGATTCACACTCAGCAGGGAATATCTGTTGAGAAGTTCCCCTTGCATTATTTTGGATCCTGCGCAATTTCAAAAGCATGCAACACTCGAGTCACTTAGCTTAATGGTTTCCAGTATGATGACATGTTAATTGTAATTTGGTATTTGGCAGATGCCTTATACTTTTTATTTGATGTGAGAATGGAACCTTAAGTCTTTCGGCTGTTGCTGTACAAATTGCTGTACAAATTGAGCTATAGCAACATGGGGTAATAAATATATAACGATAAAGCATGATATGATTGTTTAAGGCTTATTCTTATCGGTTTACTGTTATAAAAAACGTTCTCTTTCTTTTTAAATTGAATCCTGTAAGATTTTATGATGCCACTTTAAATAGGAAAGTGGTATCATTTCCATAGATTAACACTATGCCTCACTCAGGGCAAACATAAACAAACAGACATGTATCCTGGCAACCAGGGGTTAAATAGGGAGTTCATAGGTGGAGGAACCCTAAAAATCTCTTGGTTATAAAAACATATAACATATGACCACAGCTTCATGATTTAGGCGATAGTAATTGGGTAAGTCCTATTGATATCATAAACTTTTGTTCCATATGTGGTTTGTTTGTTTATATTTGCATGTATTTTAAATCACTGACTAGTTCACACTTGCTTTAGTTTCTGCCACTTTTTTTCACACCACCTCAAAGCTGTCCCTACCCACCTCTTTCCTCCTCCTCCTGTTCTTATATATGTCACTGCCATATTGAGAAAGTTCCCCGCCTTAGTTCGGGTAATGTACACCGTGTTTATGACAAATGTGTGTCGGCAGGCCCTGGTTTACTTGATCCCTACAGTGGAACTGCGATCCATTTTTCTGAACATATTGGCGCTCACAGGCTGAGAATTGATAAAGACAGAAGGGCGCTTAGTGATAGATATTGGGATTGAATTGCCTTTGATAGACTTTGATAGAGCACAGATTGTGATGGAAGGATGGATGGATGGATGGATGGATGGATAGATTGTAATACAGAACTAATTAATGGGAATAGCTTTGACCCTGTCGCCTTAAGACATCTTCTGAACACTTGTTACTTCAACTTTAACCGCACACCGTTGAGCCATAGTCTCTGGAAAGAACATTCTGCTCATTCCAATTCACTTTCTCAGGCCCCGCATGTCAAGCAGATGGGCCAACTCGCACTTTAATAGGGTGTAATATCTCTCCTCCAACGGTGTCTGCTGGACAAACATCCAGCTACTCAAATTCATGCTCTGTATGGGTCCTGGCATGTACACCGACCTACTCATGATGTGTCCAGCAGGCCTGTCTTCAGGACGACCACCCACCACCTGTTAACAACTATTGTGTGTGCGTTTTTGCAGTAGATCCCACGTCCCTAAAATCATTTGCTTGTCAGCTGTCCGAGTTCAGTTTCACTGCTCCGCACAAGGAAGTTCTGGTGTTTTGTTAAGCCAAAATCATTTTCTTTTATTTAATTTCTCTAGAGTATATGTCTAACATCATTGGGCAATGTAAGTAGATGCTAGCTTAGATGTTGAGGAAACACAGTGTCAGAATGTGGTAGCATATCACTAACGCCCAGATTACAACCTCAAGTCAACTGATCAACCTAAAACCCTTTAACGAAAAGTCCCATGTGTTCAACATGGATTCCTGGTGTGTAATATGTGTACCGTTAATGACAGACACAGATAGACATTAACTACATCTCCTGAGCCTTGTTGTCTCCACTATGAAGGCAGGATAACTCAGTATTCCATAGGGTCTCTGCTCAAACAAGCTAACTAAAACTATATTATTCCGCCTATATTATCTGAGGTGCCACAAAAATACAGTAAAATAATTGTAAAACATAAAATGATACATTCATGTTTTTATTGTAAGTTAGAAATTTGTGGACATTTCATACATTGTAAAAATGTAATTTTTATGGCTTCAAAGTGATAATTCTCGACTAAAGACTAAAGTTCGTCTTTATGTAATGCATGTCTTTGGATTGTGCATAGTAATGCATGTCTTCAAGAAATGTATTTATAAGCGTTTTTATTTATGTCATTGTGATTATGAACAAGCTAAGTATTTAAAAATCTAAACATCTATAAAAGAATGTCTTCACATGCAATGTTTTTAAATTAATATGCACAGTACACAGATACCAGTCCCCTCGTTACCATTTGTGCACATCTGTAGATTAAGTTGAAGGAGAGAAAGGTTGCTAGGTTTCTAATATCTTTAATATGAGATCCCAGTATAGCCTAAGTTTAAGAAAATATATAAGAACACGGATAGGCAGTAATAGAAAATGTGATTATTGTCAAGTTATTGCACACATTGTCATGTTAGGGCCGAGATTGCTTCCATTCGGTGAAGGGTTGTCGCGCAAGAGCATTTGTTGAGTGTTTGAGCCAGCAGTTGAAGGCTAAGTGATGAAAAGTGTAATCCAAACTCCAATGAAACGGGACACTGCACTTAGACTCTTTCCTTCCCTGTTTTGGGGATAAATGTTTTCACGGTATCCCAAAGGGTCTCCGGTAACCCAAGGGACCAAATAAATCAGAAACCGTAAACAGGACACACCTGCTAATTATTAAAACATACATGCCATGGTTTACTCTCTTAAACACTAAGATATTGTGGGTACATGTTCAGGTACACAAGACTTAAAAACATGCTTGACTTATGATTTATTGATGAAGTGTAAGTGAATATGGCTTCGCTCTAGGAGTTGAGGTTGACACATGAGATCGCCATCATCTGCTCTCTGTTGCGATGACTAATTGCCGCATGTCAATTGAGGCATCCAGATTTAAAGGGAACTTTCATAAAAAATGTAATCAGTATATGTTTTTAAGACCAATAATCTTATCTTTTTATGTTTACTATATCAAGTCCAACCGTCTGTCCTCAAGGTGTAAAGTGTTACCATAATTATCACTGTAAATTGGCATCTCAGACCTGCCAAACCCAGGGAATAATGAGGCTTCTTGCCTCTCTATGATTGGTTTGAAGCCAGCGGGTGAGAGACCCATGGTGTCAAAGGTCTACTCCTGGGAGGGGGCAAAAAGGGGCCTAAAGATTAAGAACTCACATCGGAGCAGTAAGTCATGCTTCTCTCTAAAGCTGGTGAAGCCACAGAGAATGTTTATAAGGGGGTTGAGTGTCCAGAGAGTCCATTGGGCACATCATTCATGCGATGTAGCTCATCTCATATCTCACACTGTCACTTCAGATCATGGTTTACTTGGACCATTGCTCAACCTTAAGTAACTAACCCCGTTTAGCTCTGTCTGAAGTATATCTCATAAACAGTTCACAAACTCAAAGTAGATGTTTTTTTTAATGGCAGCTTTGTTACATGAATTTTTTTTTGCCTCAACTTAATATAAAAATCGATTTCTAAGGTGATCATAGCACCAGTTAATTTATAGAATATGACAGTATATGATGATGACCATTGAAAGTGGAGGAAGTGAAAAAATTTGGGAAACTGATTAATATCCATTTATAACACCATTGGCCTTGGACATTTGAGCTCACATGTGTTCCTTTAGTTCTTAGTAACCATATCTGAGAACAGTTTGAACACATTGCAGTCAACTACAGATCCTTAGTGCATAGTATTGCCATTCACACCATCTTAAGTTTCCTTTGTTCGCTCTATCCAAGTTGCATTACCAAATTACCAAGTCACTGCCTAAGTTACAAGCCTTTAATGAAAGTTGTTCATTCCAAGAATTGACCTCTCTTCTAAGTCAAACCTGTATGACTTTATTCTGCAAAACCAAATAAGATTTTTTTTAAGAAGACGAACAATGACAGTCGTCCATTTGTATTTGTGTTCACACAATAGAAGTGAATGGATGCCACTTCTATTCGCTTACCAAAATTCTTCAAAATATCTTCCTTTTGTGTTCTGCAGAAAAAAATTATACAGGTTTAAAATGACATAAGGGTGAGTATATGAAGACCGAACTTATAGTCAATGAGAATGTTGCATAAGAAGATGAAAGACCACCCCAGAGACCCTGATTGTTAACACATTACTCCAAGATTTATTTGGTAAACAAAATGTGATTTTACAGTATTTGCAAATGCGGTTGTCACTCTAAAACTTATTTTTGTTTTAGTTACTACAGCCAGGCAACTGTATGATATAAGCATTTGGTTGTGTAAAGTGAATGATTGACGTGTTTATGATAAATAAACCTGACCCTGTGGCCCCAGGCATATTCTCCAATTACTTCTTTCCTTTTACCATCTCCATGTATGAATTACATGCTTGTTTGGCACAAAAAGAAAAAATATAAACAATCAATAGGAAGACGTCAATAAGACAACCGCTATTGAGCAGTGGTGTGAACCCGAGCTTGTGTTACAATGAACGCCATGCATATGGGCTTGATTTAACTTGACTGTTCATAGACTAATGGTATATTTCTGTCTTTTCCTCTCACTTGCTCTTTCCTGCTCTGTGACGGAGTGATGAAATTCTCCTAATTAACTGGCTGGCTATTGCAGCAGGCTGGCCAGAAAGGCCATCCCGGGTCTAGAGTACACGCATACCTCCCTAACACAGTCCCGCTCCACCTGGCTCAAAGCCCATGACGGGGGGCAAACCGGGAAACCTGACCCTAATCACTCTCAACTTTCCATTTCAGTCGAAGTGGCCCAGACATCGGAGCTCACAATCTATTCTTGGCCTGAGAAGTAAGCCAGCAACCCTTGCAGGCATCCCTTCATTCTCCTTTCCCCGTCCCGTGGTTTTGGAAGCCGACCTGGCTGACCCAATGTGTTCATCTCCCTAAAATTGCTGCTGCTTTATTTACGATGGGTCTTTTTCTTTCAGTCCAACTTTATGTTCTACCACTTATGCTCTCTCACGCTCTCTCATTTAGACTCAATCTTTGTTTTGCTCTCAGGGGAGCTGTTAAGTACCTTCATGCGTCCTAGACACTCCTGGCCACAATTGGCATGCAAGTTCTCCAGCTCAACACCCCCTATCCCAGTAAGCTCCATAAACCCAGCAAGAACACGCACACACGGGCTGCCCCAACCAGCTATCTCAGTCATCCTCACAGGTGGCTGTCCAAATTTAAAACCGCCGGCTGGCCATGCGTGTGTTATGCTGGGAACTGTGTGGTAGATTGTTTAACACACAAAGCTCCCAGACTGATAGACACATGAGATCTGGGACGCCTGTTTGTTTTGTAAGTGAAAGCCTCCCATGTGTTTTCTTTTGGTTTCTATTTCTTGGACAAATAACATATTTAAATTTTTATAGTTATAAATTCTTATTTTTCAATAAAAGTTACTATATAAAGAGTGTAAATGAAATGATTTTCTAAAACAATCTAAAGCAAATTATTAAAAGACTTTACAACAAGATTTAATTACATGTGCAGGATTTAAGTAGTAATGGGAAATTAATTAAAACCGAAACGAAGGGCCTCTGGACCTGTTTACATCTTATAAAGTGTTCTAAACTTTGTTTACTTAAAGCTTTAATGATATTTACATGAAATATTTTACTATTCAAAAAATATTATTACTTTTCTGAATCTTTTTATTATGTAAAATACATCATGTATACTTATTTAAATGATGTAAACAAAACTGTTTCATTGCTGAAGAATATTTGAATAGAATTCACAAATAGAATATTTAGAAACCTTTAAAGTGTTAGAGACGTACAGTACCTTTTAATGATTTTCCTAAAAAAATGAAAATTTTCTTATTTTCTCACCCTCGTTTTTAACTTGTATGACTTTCATTCTTTTCGTAGAGTTCTTGCAGAACACAAAATAGATATTTTGAAAATGTTGGTAATAGGAAACCAACAGCACCAATTGACTTGTAGAGGTTGTATAAGATAATCAAGACCAATGTTTTTTGTTACCAACATTCTTTAAAATATCTTCTTGTGTCTTACAGAAGAAAGCAGCCGTACAGGTTTAAAATGATAAATTATGATAGACTTTTTGTTTTTTGGGTGAAATCACTTTCGAGTTATTAAATCATTTGTAAAAATCTATAGATTTAATTACATATTTAAGATATCAATAATAAAAAACTAACTCAAACGTGCTTTGGGACCAGTGTAATCCAGCTATACAGGTTTTGTAGTAATGAGTAAATGAGTAATCACAGTTTTCTTGGTTTGGGTTAACTCTCCCTTTTTATTTAGCCATTTAATTACATATGTAAGATTTAGAGCTCCAACCTGAAGTGCTTTTGGAACGTTGCTTACATCTTGCAAAGTGGTCTATAGTGTGTGCTTTTTAGACACATTAGAGTGTGTGTGGCTCTTTGCAATTTTTAAATGTGTGTGTGCAAATGTCTGTTTAATTATAGATGATTGTTTGTATTGGTCTGTCAGCCTGCACTGTTGTTAAAGGACTTTAAGATAACTGCTAATTCCACTCCTACCGTATCGATCGGCTGGGATTGGTGAGTATAGTTTTATAGGCTCCCACTCAGGGTACATAATTAATGCTTAACGTATTTAATTAGTAAGATTTGCATTGAACAGAGAGGCTCATTTAGTCTTGTTGAGTGGGATAGGTAATTCATACAGCTTTGGCTAAAGTATGCGTATACACGTGTGACCTATTTGCAACAGTAGCGGGAGTATCTTGCTTGTCTGTTGGACCACGTCTCAATCATATTACCACTATGCCCGTCTTTCTGCTCTCTGGCAAAATAAAAGGCAAAAGGCCAACACAAGAAGGGATGCCTTGTGCCAAAGACTTATTCATTGGCTAGATTCCCATGGCCAAATCACTGTCTGTCTCAACTCACCAGGTCCACACGGTGAGCACAGTGTTAGGCATGGATCCCACTTCTATTTCTAAACGGATCAGTTGTACAAAACACTGTGTAGACACGATAGAGTAGGTCAGGGAAATTTGCCAAAACAATGTCAGATTCATTTTTATGGTTATCTAACTTTAAACTTTTTTAAAAGGTGTAACTAGGGTTGTCCAAAAGAAAATATGTTGATCAAAATGTGTAGTTAATTAACCAGTAGGTGTGAAAGATATTTTGAAACAAGGTCAAATAAGTATACAAAGTATAGATATTTTAGAAAAATCTTTCAGAGATAAATTTAAAGGAAAAGGTTTGTTGTTAGATTGGGGGAGATGTTTAATAGATTTTTGCATGTTCAGTACATTTCATAACCTGCAGAGGGAACCCTTTTACAAGGCCCATTGATCATTCATACCATGACTTGTTCAGTCCAGATTTTGAAACTGTATCCTTAAACCTTTATTTTATGTATCTCTCTCTCTCTCTCTCTCTCTCTCTCTCTCTCTCTCTCTCTCTCTCTCTCTCTCTCTCTCTCTCTCTCTCTCTCTCTCTCTCTCTCTCTCTCTCTCTCTCTCTCTCTCTCTCTCTCTCTCTCTCTCTCTCTCTCTCTCTCTCTCTCTCTCTCTCTCTCTCTCTCTCTCTCTCTCTCTCTCTCTCTCTCTCTCTCTCTCTCTCTCTCTCTCTCTCTCTCTCTCTCTCTCTCTCTCTCTCTCTCTCTCTCTCTCTCTCTCTCTCTCTCTCTCTCTCTCTCTCTCTCGTTAAAAATATGTAATTTTTACCAAATAATAGTAACAATAGTAACATAGAATTCTTTCTATGGTTTAACTATTACGACAAATTAATTTACAGCTATGTGCCAACACCATATGATACCTAACCATGTGGACTGTGGCATTGTGCTTCTACAATCCAGCATTTAACTTATGATGAATGCATAAAAAAACATTTACAGTTTAATGATCCTCTCATAACGTAAAGCAAAACATAAACCGCTCAATTTACCAGCAAAAAATCAGACTGTAAAAGTTATTGTGTCATTGCGTGTTTAAAGCAATAGCATATTGTACACCCACCTGTCTCTGGCTGAGAATTGTGTTGAGAGGTTTTCCTGCACCTGTGTACTCATAACAACGTTCCTCTCAATTGACAGCCCTCACATATCCTACACACTTACACACCAGCCAAAAATGGAATGTCAGTCATTAGAGGATGTATTACTGAAGCACACATACATGCAGTCATTCAAAAAATGTGTCTAATAATATTGTTTGTCACTGGGACCCTTCACAGGTTCTAATCCTTACAGTGATTGAATTTGGTTGTCATAACACAATAAACTAATATAATTTAAAACAGTTTACCTCTCGTAGACCTCAAGATTTTTTACCTTTTAAAACAGCATAAATGAAGAGATATGAACTTAAAAATGCAAATTTTTTAATGGTTTGAAAGGAAAATGTTAACTTCTATAAAAACTACAAATGGAGAGATAACATTTTTTAAATTGTGTTTATCTGACCAGAAAAGAATCTATAATTTTTGTATTGAAACAAAAGGTACCTTAGCTTGTGTGACTACACTCTATTAAATGTGGCTTTGCACACATTGCTCTGTTTTATTTGTGCATTTGTTTTTGCGTTTTTCGGTAAAGTGGCAGAGAACTAAGCAATGAATAGGAGAGAGGGAGCGAGAGGTTGAGCATCTGGATGGTATTGATCAGGGCCAGTTCATTTTCTGTTGTCCCCGGTGAGTTGTTCTGAGGGAAATAGCTAGTTTGTCTCCTGTCAGGGTGGCTTTAGAGCAAACCAGGTTTCATCCACGCTTAGTGATAGTCACTCACTGTATCCAGTTCTGCTTTGCAAATGATCTCTATGTTGTATTATATTTAAAATTCACTTCAGTTAAATCTCTATACAATTATTTTGTCATTTCTTCAGCCTCATTCCATTCATAAAGGGATGGTTGACCACAAAGTGAAGATTCTGTTATGAGTTACTCACTCACTCTAGTTGATGCAAACCTCTTTATGTGGTCGAACACAAAGAAAGATATTTGGAGGAATGCTTGTAACCAAACAGTTGTTGGAACCCATTGAATACAACAGTGGGAAATATTGAAATGGTAGTGAAAAGAACTGATTTGTTATACACTTAAAAAATTTACTGTTTATAAAAAGCTTTGAAATTCACTTAATATACTTTTACATTTTGTGTATGTGTAAATAAAAAAAACAAGTATTTAAAAAACAATTAATATATTTGGTAAATAAATAATTTTTCATATTTTTTTTTTTTAAAGTATTTTACATTTTTAAAAACCAACTCTTTTTAAAACTTTACTATTTAATGTATTAGTAAATAAAAGGATTTATTTTTGTGATATTTTCTAAGCCACATGAAACATTTTTACAGTGTATACATTCTTCCAAATATCTTCCGGAAATTGGGACTGAAAAGTAAATAAAAAGAACAGATTTTGTCATTTGCGTATTAGTAAAGATCCGAAAGCTCTATTATGCAAGAGAGCTCAGAGGAATATCCATGATCGGTACTTTATGGTGAATGTTTGCCTGACACTGACTGATTATGAGGCTGCCAGAAGCATTCATTCACCATTTCGGGCCAGTTCCCATCTGTATATTTAAAAAGTGACAGCACATTAGCACCAGCTCCCATGTGTAAAGCATTGGTGCGGAAGAGTCTGTCTTTTAGGGATAGTGGACTCTGTTGTATTGATTGTGTGGTATGTGTAGTGGTCAATCAGTCTTAAACCCCAGTGGCTTCAGTGGTTAAATGTTGTGCTTTGTACTTCTCTCTCGTTTTCTTTATGGAAACCACACATGTACTATTGTACATTTTGATGCATCATTTCCTAGATACTATTTTAAACCTTGCACAACGACTTATCCACTTTACTAGTCGGCTAGTTGTCTAGAAAAGTATTTGATTAGACTGCAGGTCAATGTTTGCTTAATGTAAATGACTTACGGCGTGCAGCATCAGCGCTCTGTTGCATTTCTGGCAAGTCCTATGCTGCATTGACTGAAAGTAGGTAAATGGAGGGAATGTTTGTGCTCAGATGATGTTCTAGAGACAAGAGCATGTATATCTCTTTTGAAAAATCATGGATGTTGTTACACACGGCATGTGTCGTTTGACCTATAGCAGGGCCAAATAGTTCCACTCTTAGAGAGCTAAAAGATTCCAAACCTTGTACTTACACCTTCAGGTTGTTTTCAAATCAGTACAAGTCAATCTTTTAAACTCTATTGTTTCTTCTTAAATTTAAACAATCTTATGATCTGCGTCTAGTTGAGATGTATCTCTATGTCCTAAATCACATACTGGACCTTTTTTAATTACACCTATTACGAAAAACATACACCTTATACACAGAAATTAATTTCTTTCATAAATGTCCTCACCCTCTTGTCATTTCTTGTCATGTGTGACTTCCTGCAGAACAGATAAGAAGATATTTCGGAAGGTAATGACACATACTTTCGTGTTTTGAAGTGACGTGACGTGTGGCCAAGTATGGTGTCCTATACTTCGAATTTGTGCTCTGCTTTTAACCCATCTCAGTGTACACACACAAACACTGTGAACACACACCCAGAGCAGTGGGCAACCATGCTGCGGCACCCGGGGAGCGGTGGGGGTAATGGTACTTTGCTCAAGGGACTCACCTCAGTCGTATTCCCGCATGTACCGAGTCCCGAAACAGTGAACTTGGTATCACGAGTCCAACGCTCGAACCACCATGCCACGACTGGTTTTGTGAATAAGTGCCAGTGCTGTTTGGTTACCAACTTTCTTCAAAATATTTTTCCAGTCTTAGCTTTTCAGGTTTCGTAGCATGTAGACTAACACTCAAAACAAACACAATCCATTTTAGATATTTATTGTATTTTTTGCGTTGAAAAAAACACGCAAAAACCCAAAATTTTCTGTTTTTAGTATAGTTTCAGATATGTTTATCCTTTAACAACTATACAAAAGGTTGCATCTAAATAGTTTTATTAAATATAGTAAAAGGAGTAGTATCATGTTGGGTAACCACTGCATGCCCTAACACTTATGATGTTACATAAGTTATGACCTTTTCTTAAGAGGTCCACTTCCCTTATATTTAGAAAACCAGAGAGGCAATGTGCAGGTGTGTAAACAGCTTTGTTTGTGTAACATGGTTGTGAATGATGTGAATTTGAAAATTTTATTTTGTTGCATGCTGAATATTAATTTAATGTAAGAGGCTTGTAACCGCTTAAGTGGTATGTAACAAGATCTATCCGCTGTCTAAATGTTAGGCTCCTTAATGCAGCTCTGTGGTTAGAGTTAGTGAATACGACTTGGTCTATTTTAAGTGCCGCTGATTTGTCCCGCTCCCTACCCCGTCAAGCACTTGTCATGTCCCGGATCCTCTTTCATGGCATTCTCCACTTAACGAGTTTGTGGATATTAATGACCAACTTGAGGTGAAGACTCTTAACTTACAACAGTGACGGCACAGTGTCACTCTTGCTGTGCCCTCCCTATCCTGAAAAAGTTTGTGAATTTGCTGTGGGCACTTGTCTAACATCCAGCACTTTGGTGAGAAATATCTTAGTAACTCCTCCCAAATGACACCTCTGAGATTGGCCATGCAGATCCGCACAAGGTCAGGGGCTCACCCTTTCACAATGCCCTTGCAGTTACCCTAGTGACATTGAGGGCAGCTGCTCCAGTGGTTATGCGCCATCCTCTTTGCCCTCCCCGAACAGATGCCTGTAGTCCTCAGTGCCAGCCTTACCCAAAGGGACCAATTAAAGCTTACAGCAGCTGCTGGCTTTAGTGCCAGTCAGAACGGAAGAAGTGTAGAGTGATGAAGAGATGCAAAGGGATATGAAAGCCGTAGAGACAGTACTGCATCATGTACTTTATGTGTTTTGAGCACCTGTTTAACACCTAGAAACCCAGGTGTAAAGACTGGTCTTTTGCACTCACTAAAGGCAAATTATTTTTTCGGTAAGACTTTTAATGGATGAAAAATGAAAAATTCTTCTTTACCTCTACTCGTTTATTTACCTCTAACTTTCTTGTGTTAGTGTACAAAAAGGAAAATGTTGATTACCTCACTGGCTTCCATGGACTTCCATTGTATGGGCACAAAACCACTAAAACATTTTCAAAATACCTTCTTTTATGTTTCACAGAAGATAAAAAGGAAAATTTTCCATAATTTCTCCATCCCAAACTTTTCCAGAACAAATGAGGCAAACCAAACGTCACTGGCTCCCATAGACATCCATCGTACCAACATTGGGAACATTTCTCAAAAAATCTTCTTTTGTGTTCCACAGAAGAAAGAGCCATAAAGGTTTTGAAAAACATTAGGGTGAATAAATGAAGACCAAATTTCTACTTTTGGGTGATCTCGCACTTTAAGTTGTCAAAGACCCTGGGAGGTGGGTCTAATTTGGGTCTAATATTCATAAGCCATTAAAAAAAATTAAATATATAATTTTACTGATCAGAGTTTATCTACATTACATTAACATTTACATTTAGGCATTTAGCAGACGCTTTTATCCATTACAAATAGTCGATGAGACAATGAAGCGGTAAATAGCCGACAACAATGTTACCAAGTTACACAAAGCGAGATAAAAACCTGTAGGAAAAAATTTTTTTTTTTTTTATATAGAGTGAGTAGGTTAGAAAGTAAGAAGGTACTCCTAGCAAGTTAGGTGTAGCCGGAAAAGATGAGTTTAAGGTGTTTTTTAAAGATAGAGACCGAGTCTCTACCAAAAGGGGAACATTAAATATTGTATACATACAAGCCCATGTCATATCTGTCCTTGTCATTGCGTTTTTACTTTCAAATCAGGTGCCTTGAGTCACCATAGTCAGACAGATAGTTATAAGTCGTTTATGTTGAGCTTGGTGTGACATGAAGAGAAAACGTTTTGCAAATATCATTTTTGACCTAAATCAAGGTCAGGCATCATTACATGTCTTTCATGTGTCATGGCTGTAATTTATTGCCCCGTTTAGTGGAATTGCAGTCCTTAACAAGACCATCTCAAGCTTGTGCCCCTCCAACTAGGTTAGCGTTTACCACTGTGACACTTTCACGACCGCCATAAGTCACTCAGTAAGCCATCGACACTCACAAACACAGGGCCGATGACCGCTCGGCCGCGCTCAATCTCTCCCTCAGTGAGGGGAACCCAAGTTTTTTTGTCACCTGAATGCTCAGACCTGATCAAGCACGAACATCCAAACACCAGCTCCTTTTAGCAACACAAGTTTGCACCCCGTGATTAATGATCCCTCCATTCACGTAGTATGCCTTCCCGGATTTTGTCTGACCTGCTATAGACTTGTAGATGCCCTTGATAGCAGACAGGTGCCTGACAGGTGAAGTGAGCGTGTGAGAGTGTCTTTAACTCTCAGTGGACATACATGCTCAACCCAGATTGCATCAGTCATGTTTATTCGCTCTGTCACCACCACACATTGAAGCGGCTATGCACACGCCATAGGGTCATACATGCATACATGTACATTAGCCGATACAAGTTATACTGTGAATGTATGCAGTGCTGCTGTCAACACGTGCCATTATTACTCACTTGGATACGTGATGCAGTATTCTGCTAAATTTGTGATTCCTATTTTTGTCTGTTTGAGGCACTTGTGCTTGCATATTTTTTTAAACATAAGTCCATCTCTTAAATGATATACAGCTGTCAGCTGGGACAGGCAGAGTTTCAAACTCTCTGGTTTATTGTGTGTTAAGACACATGTCTAACTATAAAGTGCCCTTACTGTATGTGATAGATGCATGCCATAGAAGTGTAAGGTCTGGTTCAGCAGATTTACTAGGGGTGCCCCAATATTAAGTGTTATAGTCATAGCTCACCCAAAATTGTCATCACTCTTTACTCATACTCTTTTCTATGGAACACAAAAGAAGACATTTGATGAATGTTAGTTAACGGGCACCCATTTATTTGCATTGGTTTGGTGCCCATGCAATGTAAGTGAAATGATGCCACTGATGTTTAATTACCAACTTTCTTAAAAATATTTTCTTTTGTGTTCTGCAGTAGAAAGAAAGCTATATATGTATAATACGCTCTGTAGAATTTTAGTTTTCCCTTAAAGTGACAGATCACCCAATGCAGCGAATAAACAAAATATTTTAAGGAATCTTGGTAACCAAACAACATTTGAATTCATTCACTTTCATTGTATGAACACAACACTACTGAGACATTTCTCAAAATATCTTCTTTTGTATTTCACAGAAGAAAAAATATATAGGTTTAAAAAGTAATGCAGGTTAATAAATGCAAACAGAATTTAAAATGTATGTGTGAACTATCATTATTGGAGCAACAATGGTTTCAAACTCCTTCCTCTGCCCACCGACATTTGATCTATTGACGCGGGGAAAAATAATTAATTTATAAAAAAATATGTTTCCCAATATTGATGATAATTTTGATAATCTTTCTTGTTTTAATAAGATTTTTCTTTTATATGGATCAATACAAATCAGCATAGTATCTGCATACTTTCTTCCTATATTTTGATATTAATATGGTATCCATTCTGTGGATCCTCATTGCATAGTTCTTGTTTTAATAGGAGTGCAGTCCTCTCAGGCTAAGGGCAAGGTCAGAATGCTTGCCTCTCATCTCTTATTCATATCTTTATTGCCATAACCGGATGTAAACAGTATCTAAGAAAGCCGTTGCCATTACTCATTTGTATTTTTCCCGCTTCGTTTCTAACCAGCAGTGACACACAACCATAATCTTGCAGAAGGAAAGCACTGCAGAAATCCCAAATGAGTAAACATTAGCAATATGGAAACGTTTCCATGATGTGGGCTCTGAAGTATTGATGTACACCAAGAGGTAGTCTAAAAAAAAAACTTTGATGTTAACATGCAGTACAAGCAGTCAGGGGTGCTCAGCACAGGTCACGTTGCTTTGGTCCAGTCATCATCTGATGTAGGAACAGGCCTGAGTATTTATGCTTGTTAATGTGGTGTTTGTTTCTGTGGCGATAGCGCCATTCCGATGACTGATGGTTCCTGGCCTTATGGGCGACACTTGAGCTTCTCCCAATTTTGACTGGTATGGCAACACAGGGGTCCAGTGCACTCATCCAGTGGTCCAGCAGTGGCCATAGTTTAAGGCGAGGCGGTTCTTCTTGTTCCTCATCTATCATTGGATCTGTCCAGAGTGCATCAGCGGCCCATCTTGTTATGCGTCTGTCTTCATAACCAGCTCTACTGGGCCTCTGAGGGCACTTCTTATATTTCTCCCATTAAACTTCCCAAGGTCACATCCCTTGGCCAAACAGAGATCTTTGTTGGCACATGTTTCAGCCATGGGTATGTGCATTTAGATGTTGTTTGTGCCAGAATGAAAAAGAGGAATCTCGGTATTTGGGGTCGAGAGTTTAACGGACTCTGTCCAGTCTTGCGTTGAATGTTCTTCTGGTTCATGGGGAGCATATGTCACCAAATGATACAAAGTTGTTGTTACATTCCAAATGTTGGGTTATAAAGGGAACTTGCCCTACAGTTACCTAGACTTGTTTCATTGTCCACTGTAGTAAACAGTAACTTCAGGACTTCAAATTAAAGAGCTCAGCCCCTCCTTTACATTTGGTATCACATTTTTGCTCTGCCCTCAAATTGGTTGTAGGATTGTTGGTTAAACAACTGGTCTGTAACACAGGTGCCATTAAGAAACATTGACCGAATTGCTTTGAGACAGACAGACATGCAAGGGTATAATACTAGAATAGTCAGTTTTGTCTCTGCCTGTCCCTGCCAAGAAAGTGCACTGGCACACTCTTTCTACCACGCTTATTTTGTCCCGTGGGATTCCTGTCTGCACTAACTCTAGTTTGATAGCAGCGTTAAGTGTTCCTGGTTTACCGGAGAAGCATTTAATGGCAGGGATGCCATCCCACTGGGAATCAGAGGAGGAGCCCCTGGGGAATTGCTGCAGAAGCGGCCTCTTGCTGTCAATAATGAGATTAATGATGTGACAGAGATGGAACAGTAAAGAATCGGACCGCTTTCAAACGGAATTAGTTGTCAAATTTGGAGACGGGATCAGAGAACATGAGATGACGTGGTTTGATAATCCTTAAGAGGATGCAGGGTGTCAGTACTGCTCTGTCACAACATGGATGATGAGCTCAGGGAACATTCTAGAAAGTGTGAAATAAATACAATACCAGTATTTTAGTATCAGACTCTCCAATTCGCTTCCAGAGAACATGGGCAGAACAAGTAGCGCAGCTTAAATATCTGGATGTCCTGTTAAAGGATATTAAAAAGACACCAGGGAAAGGTTAACTTGATTTGCTGGTCACCTTAAAATGTCTAAAGTTGACAGTTATCATTTGGAAATAGGTTCTGATTAACAGATTGAGTTGTTTGTAAAGTGTATTGTTGAGAATGATATGCAATGATAGGCCATATCAGGCAATAGGGGTGGGCGATAGTATCCTGATTCTTTTCATTAGCAAAATAAAAACCTTCAATACAGCCAAAATAATGTTCCCATACAAAAAATGCTTTTTAACCCAGGACCATCTAGAGCAAAAATTAGCTTTTAAGTCCATGGGTTCGTTTATTAGCACTTTTGCTTGACTTTGTTCCTATATATATAGAGATGAAAGTGCCATTTACTTCAAAAAGTGACATTTAAAAAAAAAAAAATTTATTTCGTTCTCTGCTTCAATGCAAGAATCATTATGCATTGTAATTTCCACAGCTTTGCATGCTGAGTGCTCTGCATTTCCTGTCTTCCGTGTTAATTATAGGCCCAATGTGTTTAAAAGATGTCAGCTGTGTTCCTGTTGCACAGAAAAGTGATATGTCATATGCCAGATGGACCTGAAAGTTTTTATTACTGCAATTAAAAATATTATAGACCCTTTGTAAAATAGTATAATTATAGATGCATGTTATGCACGTCATTATTAAATTTTTCCTGATACAGAATTTACACAAGCACAAATGTGGCATTTGCAATAACATCACTATATGGTGCACTGAAAGAAAATCATATTGCTTTGTAAATATTACAAATTTAAACGTTATACTTATTAAAACCTTTTTCAGTGGAGAATATAAATATAATTGAGAAAAAATTCCAACCTTTAATTTCTCTTTTAAAATATTTTATATTTAAAATATTTTTTTAAGTTTATGTAGTAAAAATAAGTATTTATTTGACAATTATATATTTGTAATCTTTGCCAATATTTTTTTTAAATTCTAAGTATTTGAGTTATTCACATTTTTTTTAATTCTTACTTTCATATATAAAAATTTAAGCAGGAAGTAAATTGTTTCACATAAAAACACAGTTAAATAGTTTTAGTCATTGTATGTAAATTGATTTGATTAACTTAATATATATTTTATTTTTAAAAACAGCATTAATTTTTAATTAAACTATGTTTCCTTTAAATGTTACCATCTCTACTTCTAAATAGCCCGACATAAAGTCCATGAAGAACAGACAGATAATAACATGGGAACCTGTCAGAAAAATGAGTCTGCACAATTGACAGAGAGGAATAGATAAAGGTGTGAGCCCCAGCTCCAAAGCTGAAGTGAGTTGAGTAAATAATCGGCGGTCTGAGGCGGCGCGGGTGCGGGGCCGGCGTGTCAGTGGGCGATGGATGAGTCCCCGGGCCTGATTGTAAAGCCCAGCAGGTTGTGTTGGTTGAGTGAGTCTGTGCCGAGTAGAGTCTCAATCTTCCCTCTAATAGGCCACTGACAGGCCTTTACCACACACATATACACACACTTGCAAGTGCACACATCAATAAAAAGTCTCCTGACAGGGACCACAGCCTGAGCTTTGGCACCTAACGTTCAGCGCTGCACTAAACCAGCGGCGCACAAAGACGCGGGCGGCATCAATTCTGCAGCGTTATCATTAGACAATGTGGAAGGTGGAACAATACAACGAAGTGCCTAGCGTACAGCGGGCTGTGTAAGACACAATCTCTCTGACAAGGTTTATTTGTCATCTGCTGGGCTGCCGTCTGCCGTACAGATGAGAGGTGTGTGAAAAAGTGACTTTGAGCCAGACAACTAATTTCACAGACTGGCATACACAACCTTTTGACGTAGGCCCACACACAGGAGTTTGCTTCCTCGCTCACGCAGTCCGGTACTATGCTCAGAGGTACACACACTCCATCACTGGTGTAAAATGCATATAAACGCTCATAAGGGGTCCTCCGCATCACACACACGTACTGTTGGTTCCATCCCTCTGCTTTGTGCTCTGTCGCTGGGCCGTGCTGTGTTGAGATTTGATCATCGGTAAATGTTTGTGGAAGATGAATTCCCCGGCTGATGCTAAAGTGTGTCTGGTGATAAATGGAGAAGGGCAGCCTGGCGTGGAAGACGGGAAAAATAGGAGTAGGGAAGCGGTTAGTTTGCGACAGGAAATGCAAGATTCTATTGTGAACACAGAAAAAGTAGATATTATAGAAACATGATATTTTTGCTTTCTTTTGATAACAAAGCAAAACTCTAACAATCTTTAATGTTTTATTTCTTTCCTCACTGTATTTATTTCTTTCTGTCCATCTTTCTGTCTTTCTCTTTACGTTCTTTCTTCTTGTCTTTCTCCATCCATTCCTCCTGTCTGTCTCTCTGTCTTTCTTTACATTCTTTCTTTTTCCTCCCTCCCTTTGTCCTGTCTTTGTTTCTGTACATTCTTACTTTTTTCCTTCATTCTGTTATTCTGTCTGTCTGTCTTTCTGTCTTTTCTTGTTTTTTTGTTTCCATTCTTCTTTTTTCTTCTTTCTTTTCTTCCGTCTTCCTTTCCATTCTTGCATCCTGTCTTCCATCTTTCTTTCTTTCTCTCTTTCTTTCTGTTAACTTTGCTCTGAATCGCATATAATTCCCTGTAAAAAGTCTTGTTAAAAAAGTGAATGTCTTTCTGACATGTTTATATATTTTCAAGCTTAACAGAGTTAGAACACTGTTTCTGACTGGTCTTCTATATTAAATGGGTGAATCTGATCCATGTAATAAAATATTGTAAATATATATGTTTTTTTGGAGCATGGTAGCAATGCAGAAATAAATTTTGGCTTTTTTACTGACATACTAAATCAGTTACCTCTATATTTACAGTTTTAATGTAACTTATGTAATTGCATATACTGTAAGTAGATATATTTACTCTCTTTATTATATAAAGTTATAGCCAAAGCCTCTCTGTCTCTCCTCTTTACTAACCCTCTGATTCGTTTAAGTTCTTTAAGTAATTCCATTCCCGCTGACTTGTCTAACATGCTAAATTGTAGGTGCTGTGAATAAATCTTCTGGGTTTTCAGCTCCGGTGTAAAGCGGAGACGAGCGAAAGTCGCCATGCCGAGTCCATCTTTTACTCAGCCCGCTTGCATGCATGTCACTTCTGCCCAGTCTCTCATAAAGCAACATGATGGATAAATGAATACAGAAAGAAATAAATAAAAGCTACACTTATTCTCTCCCGCACATCCTTCCCTCCGCCTTTCTGATGGATCTTCGAAATGATATAAGGAATAAGACTTGGAGAGAGAGAGAAGGGAAGGGTTGGGTGGAGAGACGGATATGATTTATTAGGCTGATAAAAATTCAGCCTTTGTTATTCAGTCATTTTTCCATGTGCAGCTTATTAAGGTGCGCACCTGCCAGAGTAGTGCTGGTGGGTGTGTGTTTAAGTTTGTGCGTCCGGAAGAGCAGAAGGACTCAGACCTCACAATATCAGTCTGAGACCACAAAAAAGAGAAAATGAATGTACAACAACATGAGTTATATTTACAATTTTATTTTACATTTAATTGAATGTTTATTGTCTTAAATTATACTTAGTTAACCTTGACCATCAGGGTTTTTTAAACCTGTGGATTTTGCTTTGGCTCTCAAGCATCTTAAAACGTTTCGAGAATTTAAATCAAATGGGATGTTGTTTTTCCTAAGTGTTAAATCCTAGATGTAACTTTAAGGTATAGTTCACCTGGAAGTGAGAATTCTGTCATCATTAACTCACCATACTTGTCAGTTCAAAGCTGTATGATTTTCTATCTTTTGCAAACACAAAATACTGAAGAAATGTTGATAGCTAGCACCCAATCACTAGCATTGGTTAGGTCTCAACTGAAGTATATGGGTGGCCACTTCTGCACAGGTTCACACTTTTTTCAAAATATCTTATTTTGTGTTCTGCGGATATAAAAAAGTCATGCATGTTGGAAATGGCAAAAGGGTGAGTAATTGTTGACAGAAATTTTACTTTTGGGTGAACTATCATCTCACTTTTTGCAAGCCAAAGGCTAACCGTCTGATGACTTGGTTATAGCTCATGGGCCCATCATTAGGGGATCAAACATTATTGATTGTTAAAGTGACACATCAGCCATTAATATTTTCTGTGATTTTTTTTCTTTTTTAACTCTACAGGTCCCCCCTTTCCTTTGGTTCGTAGCTTGCCATCACATAGAATCATCAAAACACGCTACAAGATTGACACACGCAGGGTGCAGGCTTTCCAGCACAGCTATGCTCTTTCCTACAGGGTCAAGAGAATCCAGTCAGCTAGGTAAGGCATTACAACAATCTGAATTTAGGTCTCTTCAGCACTCTCCCCCCTTAGTCCATGTACTTCCTGTGTTTCTGCTTATCATAAATGCTTGTTTCAATGGTTTTATTCTTTCATAATCTCCACCCCACCCACAATCACGGCCCGGCACAACCAATTACCAGCCTGATTAAATCCTCTCTGTTGACATTCACTCTTTTAATCAGTCTCTCAAGGCTTAAATAACCGCCTTGCCCTTAATAATGCCACAAAAAACCATAACTAACCGTCTCATCAAGGCTGATATTATGACAGTGAGAAGGTGCCGCTCATCATGGTAATCTATTACTGGAAAACCGTAACGTTAGGCCATAAACATGTTCTGCGAGATGGCCCACATGCTTATGAGAACATGTGGGCAGTGACCGAGACGCCTAATTCTACCATAGATTTTAATGGACTGTAGCCGCTGGAAATTGGTATCATATCATTAAATGCAAAGAGAAAATAACAGAACAACATTTACAGGGTTCTGTTTACATGTTAACATTGCAAAAGTTATTTTCTGTTAAGTCATGATCTGGACGTATACAAATATTTCCACAATATTGAGCTATGGGGTTTATATGCAAGATGCAAGTTTAGATCTGGCCTCCGTCATGTTTTAATCCTCTTGCCCCTTGTCTTTTTTTATTTCCTCTAGTCATTTACAGTATTCAATGTAATGTTGAATGTGAGAAAAGGAGCTGGTATCATAAATACTATACAAGTATTAAAATACTGGTTATGGGTAAATTATAAAAAACTATTGACAATTTTCAAGTAATAATAATATAATAATATAATAATATATATAATAAAAAAATTAAAATAATGTTTTTATTATTAAAAAAGCTTTTATTGTGGTAGTATTCTACGAATAATAATCTCTGATTATTATTATTGTTGTTATTGTTATTACTAATAATATATCATTATTATTATTGCTGTTGTTATTGTAACTATTCATTTTTAGGCACTAATAAAAAGACCGGTAGAAGAAATCGGGGTCACGACTGTGTCTGTATGGCAATAGCTTTAGTCTGATAGGAGACCACTGAGAAATCCCATTCACTTAAGGGTGTAAATGAAGCACTCATGCGTGTGGGTGTAAATTTTTTATTCCCACTCTTATCTACAGAGTTAAAATGATCTTCATAAATCCCCCTACTGCGCGGCCCTGGCTTAGCCATGTAGAAAAAGAGGCTGTGGATTATAGGTGTTATATGTTGAGAAGGTTGCCACATTAAACAAAATGACCGTCTCTTTTATCTCGCTCCCTCTCTCTTTCCCACTTCCATTTTCTCGCTCTGGACCTTTCTGCCTTTTTGAGAATTGTTTTACAAACACTTGAGTTGATACCAATAAAAATGGTTCTGTCTGGCCATTTAAAGCAGGACCTGTGCTTAAAATCATTAAAATATCTGGTAGGCTGCTTCATGCTTTATTTTTCAAATAACTGATAATAGGTCCTTGAAGTTAAGTGGCTTATATTTCACTTGTTGCACAAGTTTAATGAGCTGTACTTGAAACGTCACATTGTGTAAAATAACCAAACCAGGATGTCTGATTTAGTAAAACTCTTGAAATGTAGTCATCAGTTATAAGTTAAGAAGTTTTAAGTTTTGGGCAACAGTCGTGTACCAGCTGATCTTGAAATAGATGATTAATAGGTCTACAGGTCAGACTTTCATTTGAGCTCATCATTGAGGAGATGATGATATTTTGACCCAAAAGGCCAGGTCTCAAGTTTTCAACACATGTATTTGTATCTGTTTTGATCTAGAAAGAGACATGGCAATGCTTGATACAGTACATTTAGTACAAATAAATTTTTTACCATAAATGATTGGGATACAGGATACTTACATTAGACTGTAACTTTGTACAGATCATGCTGTAACTAAAGGAAGTCTTTAATGTGTAGAACATGTTATATTATAATCTTTATATCTTGAATGTACTGAAATAATGGTTTAAATCAAACTTTGATGAAGAGTGCTAGAACTGTTAGCAGTGCCCTCTATCTGAACCGTTTTGCAGAACATATATTACAAGTAGTGGTTTCTTTTGGTTCCAATACACCTATTACAGGGACAGTTAAATTCTGTCATTATTTCGCACGTTGTCATATTGAACCTGTATGACTTTTTTCAGAAGCACACTAAAGAAGATATTTAGAACAATGTTGGTAACAGTTCATTTTTGAACAAATCTGGTACCCATTCACTTTATATAGACACAAAACCAATCAAAAAGAAGTGATAATTAATATTGTTTAAAATTTTCTAAAATTCTTTGAAGTATCTTCTTTTTTGTTTTGCAGTGGAAAGTTGTTAATACAGGTTTGAAATAACAAAAGCGTGAAAAAAAGATGAAAACAGTTTGGGTGTTGAGTAAATACTTACATAATGTGGAGTATTTGTGGCCTATGTCAAACTATATTTTCTCAAAATTGCATTTTATTTTGTATAATTATTCATTTAATTATTTCACATACAGAAAATTGACAGTTTATAGAACTAATAATTAATATTAGTTCTATAAAATATACTGTAATTAATATTCGATAAGTAAATATTATATCTGGTTTCTCACTAACCAATATGCCAATTTATTTATTTTATAAATGGTCCAATCTCTGTAATCTGTTGTCCAAATGAAAATTTAAATCTAGTATAACAGTACTTTGGGCTTTGTAATGGGTAAGCAAGTGTGTGTTTGTAGGGCTTCATTTGTGTAATGCAGATTTTTGAGACAGCGTGCTTGGTTTCAGACTGCCTTTGAGCTATGATGACTTACCGCTATTCATTTAGCTGCCTGCAATAAATATTGATTCATCAAGGGATTTTCATTTGAACCTCTGTGACGCATTGTGAAATATTACAAGAGAGAGGGAAATGAGCACGAGAGAGTGTGGGGGAGAGAAGATAAGGGAAGATTTTTAACGATCCATCCAGCTTTCATTCATTCATTTGTTGGTGATACTTATTTTTAGAGTATTTAAGATGGTGGCGCTCTGCCACATACTGTACTCATTACATTTACACATCTGGCAGACGTTACATTTACACTTTTATCCAAAGCTACTCACAATTCATTTAAGTGTCAACGTTTAACTTTTAACAGCGCTCAATTGAAATCGAACCTGAGACTGGCTTTACCAGTTGAACTGCTGGAACACGGGTTTAATAAATGCTGTGGTGCCAGGAATGTTTTGTTGGTTAACAAACAAGCACACAGATGACTCTTCACAGTCCAACACCCAAGAACTCAAGCGGGCTGGAGACTGACAGACAGGGGAACTTTGGCCCCTCACCCTTCCGTGCAGATACCCAGCGTCCAGCGCACGCAGTGTGCCGGAGATCTGTGAGAGTGTGTAGTCAGCAGTACATCTATGTCTGGTGATTGAGTGTTTGAGGGGACCGGGTGGGGGAGGAAACGCCCTCGTAAATCCCTGGCAGCCACCAGAAAATAGATATAATCTCAACATTAACTACATTAATAGTAGCAGGAGTTGAATTAAGAAAGCCGTAAAGCATGGACGCCCGGGCATAAATTACACAATCCCATGCGCGCACACATGCATGCAAGCATACAAACTACCCGTCTCCTGTGCCATGCTCTTGGTTTTCTCTTTGTTTTCTGCATATCCATTTGTCGCCTGGTTCTAGATTGTTCTTTAATTAAATCGATGCACAACAGAAAACTACAATTTTAATTATAAAAAATGAATTAATTTGTGAAGTAATTGAGACTTAACTCACCTGAGGGTGTCAAGTTTTAAGTAAAAACTGAGAAACTAAGCTGATAAAGGTTTGAAATGACAAGAGATTAAATAATTTTTGTTGAGCTTTTCCTTTCATACTGATATTGTTCCAGAATATTTATATGAATATTGTTGTACTATATTTATTATTGATTATTATATTTTACATATAAAGAATCTCTCACATGTCATTGTATAACTTTAAGGGTCGTGATTCTCAAACATTAAGAGACGAGACGCAATCATACCATTCACCTTTTATTTTCTCCTGCCGACACTCTTACACGTGCGGTCACGCGCGCTCTCTCGGTGTGGGTGGAGTGGCCAGCGTGGCCCTCATCAGGTTTAGTGCTCTGGTATTGATCAGCACAGGATATGCTGCAGCATTGCTCTCCTCTCCTTTACCACCTCTCCATTCATCTCATCATGAGAGGTAAACGACAGAGCATGTAGAACAAGAGAAGTGAACTGGGGAAATAATGTATAGCAATAGAGAAGAATTGTCCAGGTATAAAGACCCAGAATTGTTCATAGAGACAGGGAAAGCCATGAGAATTTGTTCTGTTTGTTGCTGGTTACTACTTTTACATTTATTAATTTGGGCAGACACTTTTATCCAAAGCAGCTTGCAAGTATTATGCAGTTGCCAATTATCACTGCAGAGCGAACGGGGCTGAGGTGCCTTGCTCAACGGCACTTCAGTCATTTTTAGCTGGCACTTTGATATGAATACACAACCTTCTGCTTACAAGTCCAACTCTCCCACCACCAGACCACAACTGACCCCCTATATATGTACTATTCACCAAATATCCATTTAGAGCCAAAATAAATAAAATAGGTATGAGTTTCTTTCTTATGCAGAACTGAAAAGATGATATTAGGAAGAATGTTACCAAGCAACACTTCCCTTTGGCTTTGTAGAGTAGAAGTCTATTGGGCTTATCCCAACATTCTTCACAATATTTTTTTTGTGTTTTGCAGAAGAAAGAAAGTTATACAAGTTTGAAATTACAAGACCGAGTAATTGCAGAAGAAAGAAAGTTATACAAGTTTGAAATTACAAGACCGAGTAAATGATGACAATATTCCACATTTTGGGTGAACTACCACTTTAAAGTTTGCTTTTTTCTGAGTGTTTTCTTGCGGTGGCTTACAATGCATGTCTTAAAATGCATGTCTAAAAAAATGTAATAAACCAGCGCGTGAACTTTAGAGAAAATCAAGCCAACAGAAGTGAAATGATAACAACTGTTCAGTTTTCCTCCTGTCATCTGTCCCCCAGCTGTACTATTTTGTGTCTCTCCCTCCATTATTTCTACTTTCCGCCCCAAGGTGTTGCTTTCCTCAAACAGTTTAGACATTTTCCCACCTCTAATGGTCTTTAGTACGGTTATCACTTAGTTCCCTCATTATCCACTTTGCTTAAAGCAAAAACTAATTTACACGCCGAAAATTGGTTAAGTGAACCAGCCAGCTCATTTCAAGGGTAACTCTTTTTGTCTATTCTTCAGGATGAGCTCACTAATGCTTTCTCCGCAGCCAAATAGACAAGACAAGCATTATTGCGAATGCCCGTGCGGCCTGTGAATTCCTCCCCGTCACCAAAACAAAAGTCACATCGTTAATCACCCCGCCGGAGTGCTGAATCGCTCTCTCCTTCATCTGCGGTCGAAACCAAACAGGACACGCATACGTGCATGGACATGTCCAGTCCAGACAGTAAAGTGAATATATGCAGTCGTGAGCTGAATTACAGAAGTCATCTCAACTTGACTTAATTAACATCAAGACGTTTGGGTTTCCTTCATGTGCATCTCAGTTGTTCCTCAAACCATCATGAATGCAGTTTTGTGTTGACACAGGTGTGCAGTTGGCGCTTCCCGCTCCTCCTTGCTGATGGTTGCTTACCGTGCCCCCTAAATATGCCACGTACAAGCAAAAATAGATTTGTGTCTAGTGGGAGTGATAAAAATCATGATGCATTAGAGATGTTTGCTGTAAAAGCGTTTATTTTGACAGTTTAATAAAGGGATGAAAACTGTGAATCTGGCCTCTTGAGGTATTGGTCATCGTTAGTGAATCGGATACGTCTACATATTGCCATGTTTACATTGCGATATTCTTAATGCGAGCACCTGTCTTCGAAATTTTGGTGTGTGGAAATCAGTACCTTTTGTGCTCTTTCTTGTATCGCACAGTAGAACTGAAAAGGTTTTTTTTAGATCATAGCTTCAGGGTCAGAGCCCCCAACGCTAAATCACATCCAACTCCAACAGTGCAATTACAACCCATCGTGTGTCCCATAAAAATAATTCCCCACTGCCATTCAAGTGATACATGGGACGGCATGATGTGTCCCTCCAGACCGTGAGTATAAGTGTGGTCGCTTCTCTCTACATCTGATAGCAGATGAGCTCTCGAGGTTTTTTGCTTTGAGTTACGTAAATATAACTGGTACTTTAACAAAATCGAAGGGGTTTTCGTTATACATTTTGGGGATATGCAGTTTAGATTGCCAGTTGGCTGTGATATTAGTTTTGGAAAGGTTTAAAGGGGCAGTTCACCCAATTTCAAATCTGCGTTGCTTCTGCATTACACAAAAGGAATTATTTGGATGATCTTGTTTACATATAATCCCAGATAACCATTGGTCCCCATTGTCCTTGCATTGGTTTTGTGTCTATACACTAGGTGAATGTGGACCAACAGTGTTTGCACACCGACATTTTTCATAATATCTTCTTTCGCTGAAGAAAATAATGCAGGTGTTTAATGTCAGGAGGATGAGTTTTACACTCCATCAAACACTGCTTCACCACAATCACACTTAAATACATAACTTTAAAGGTGAGCTTGGCGTGTTCGGAAAGGTGAGGATGAGATAAGAAAAGATTCTTGAAGGTGGGACAGTTAAACCAGAGGATGCTGAAGAAGAGACAGAAAGCATTCAGAAATGGCACTAATGTCTGTTACAGGGTTCCTTTTATAAGTGTAAGAGGATGACTTTCAGTACAACTGGTTGAATTAGAAGCTTTCCTTGTCGATCCGCTTTTACTTTTCTTCTTAAACAGAGACAAAACAGGCCAAAAGGTAAGTTTTCACTGTGTATAATTCTTCTGCACAACACAAAAGAAGATATCCTGGAGAAGGTTGATAACTAAACAACATTGGACCATTTTACTTGAACTGTATGTCTTTGTATATCCAATACAGACACATTTTAATCTTCAAATTTTGTTACATGTAAATCATTATTTTCTATAAGTATCTCCATTTGTCACTGCGACTAAGGTTAACTGCTTTGCATGTTCCATGTTCATGTTGTGGGTCAATTAGGCTCCATTATGGCTCATGGGTGCTCTGCGTGAAACCCAGTTCGGGGCAGCTACTGTTCTCCCATTACGCTTCATTATGAGTCCCATGGCTGCAGTCACCGAGCTGATATGGACCTGCATGAGTTTTGATGTATGTGCGACATACACAGCTAAAAGGAAGTTGATGCTCTATAAATCAGTCTGCACTTTGATCTTGTATCAGTGCATGTGATTTTTGTATATTTTTGAGTCTAATCTTTCAAATTATTAATATAAAAACTGTTATAATCGCTTATGCTTAAGTGTGTGCATCTACATCCTTAAAGATAACACAACATTGTGTGTGTGTTTGTATGTATGCGTGTGTGTAGGAGTGTTCGGCCTCGGTGTTGATGCTGTGCTGTATGTGTGGGCCGGGGTTGGACATAATGGCCAAGGCGATAGATTGTGTAGTTGAAGCTTTTGTATTGGGTGTAGATTGATGTTGAAGTTGATTTGCTGTAGGGCTTTAGATAGGCTCTCGAAAGCTCATGTCTTTTAATACAGAGTAGCTACCCTCTCACTCATACACTCCATCAGCCCCAGCTTCCCCCACAATCACTCTTAAATACATAAGTTTAAAGGTGAACTCAAAATCATACTTTTGAGTGTAAAATTTGGAAAAAGTTGAGCATATCGACTGAAGTATTGCACACATAGGGGTGAAGATGGGATATTGGCTGATATCGAAATGAAAAAGCCTGCTTGACAGATACTTGTCATCCTTTAATGACCTAAAAATGAAATTCTGTCATTTATTTCTCATATTCTAACAAACCAGCATGACAATCTGATGTTTTAATCCACATAATGTTCATAAAGTAAATTTCTGAATCACACATAAATTCGCAATATAACACTAAATATGTGTAATGCATCTTGGTAAAATCGCAAAAATAAAACTCACATTTACTTAATAATTATATTTTAATAACATGCAATAGATTTAGTTAGTGTATAAACAGTAATTTCTCTAAAAGTTTACAAAGTTTATGTTATTAAAAAGAATAAACATTAATTTCACAAATGAATTCATCACGAAATATTTGAGGTAATCAGACTAACATATTTTTACATACATAAACACAATTTATTATATTGTATATTTAATTCATTTCAACGCATTTACATTTTCTAGTGTAAACTGTGTCACATAAGAACAGAACAATTTTTAAGTGAAGGGAATATGTGAATTGTACATGAGCGAGAGCGAGAGCGAGAGAGAGAGAGAGAGAGAGAGAGAGAGAGAGAGAGAGAGATATGAAGCATCCCAGAGTAGGTTTGGGGGCAGTCTCTCTGCTCTGGCCTCATGCCCTGGCAATTATCTCAATGATTTCCTCCTCTTTTCAATTCTCTCCATTTCCACACGGCCGTCCCCTCCATTAAAGAAGCAATTTACCAGAGTGCTGTGACACAGGAGCAAGGAGTAAGGGGAGAGAGAAAGAGCGAGAGAGCATGTTAGTGTTGGCGTGTTTGGAAAGGTGAGGATGAGATTAGAAAAGAGTGTTGAAGGTGGGACGGTAAAACCAGAGGATGCTGAAGGAGAGAGAGAAAGAATATCTGCGGTGAAGCCCTCATTCAGAAACGAGAATAAAGTCCGTTATGGGGTCATATTATGAGTTGATTGCAAACTTAGTCTACTGTAACTGAATTGATTACTTCCACTTCGGTCTAAAGGAGATTATTGATTAAACATATGCTGCACAAACAGCTCATTCCCAATCATTAAATGTCTATTGTTAGAAACCTAAACTGTTTACATATAACCACATGGACCCATCAACGTATATTTACTATGTCAGATGGCTTTTAGACAGTCCATGTGGTGAATAAAAATAAATTATGACTGTTTGAGTTTCAAAATTGTAGTTATTTTTTGTTGCTTTTATAGATGTGTTTAAGTAAAATTATTATTTTTACTTTAGTCCGTAAACTACTAACAATATCTTATTTTTATTTGAAAAAATAAGAAAAATACAAAATGTAATACAAATAATATTTAAAAAATTTTAAATACAATTTTTTTCTAAAGAAAGACTTTTGAGATTTGAAAATGTTTCTAATGTGATGCACACACGTGCTGCATTAATATGTGAAATACAATCCTATTCGGTATTACTGATGCAGTTTTAAGGGTCTGTTTGCCCATAATCAGCTGTCTGTTTTAAATAAAAAAAAATTATATTTGCATTTATCTGTGAAAAATACAATTGAAACAGGTAAAAATGTCAGAAAATATTTGAAATAAATTTTAAGGATTCCAAATCCTGCAAAAAAAATCAAGTTTATATTTACGAAGTGATACAACAGATATTTTTGTGCATGTATTTGGGAAAAGTTGCTATTTTTTTACTGTTATAACCTTGATTTCTATCACTGGTTATTGTGGCTTTTTATTTCTTTCACATTAATTTTAATACTCTGTCACACCTGAGGGTTGATTTTGTTGAAATTCAACAGCAACTGAACTAGAAAGGACACAATTTAGAAATGCTTAATACATTAAAACAGTTCATGGCTGAAATCTGATGTATAAGTATCAACCTCTATTGGATCTGATGTCATTCATTTTTTTATATTCAGAATGCTTCTGCAGAATCGCATGAGGACCACATCAGAAAGTCACTGGAGGGGCCGGAGCATGAGGTGGATAGGTGGAGCCCTTTACAGAGTCTCAGCCAATAAGCTTTCTCGCACTCATACAATCTGCTCACCTAACAGTAGACCAGGTACGCATTTTACACAAACAATTGCTTATTTGAACATGTTACGTTAGAAAGACTTTTGAGATTTGAAAATGTTTCTAATGTGATGCACACACGTGCTACATTTATTTGTGAAATACAATCCTATTCGGTATTACTGATGCAGTTTAAAGGGTCTGTTTGCCCTTAATCAGTTGTCTTTTAGTACCCAGATAAGACTCCCAGCTGGTCCAGTGAGAGGAGGGTGCCGTGGGTGGCCTTCTAAAATAATAAAGCTGTCATCTGTCACTGGTCACAGGTTGAGAGAGAGACACAAACAAAGATTGTAAATAGCCCAGACCTTAAATCCCAAGTCAGTAGTGAAATTAAAGATCAACACACATCTACACTTGTCTACCTATGATCTTCAGAACTTCAACTGTAGTCTTTCCTCACACAGACTTAATTTCTCACCCTTTTACATAGTTTTTACTAGTATACCAAGCATAACCAGCAATTACTCACATGAATCCAGACCTTAAATCCTTCCCCTCTGTCCTTAATGCACTGTAACTCATCACTACATAGAGTACAGATTATAAAACCTGTTTCTCTCTCATGTTTCCATTTGGCCATGGTTGACGGACTCAGACTTATAAATAGACAGCTTGATATTTTGGCAAAGGTTTACTGATTAGACTGCATCAGTACTGTTGAATGTGATGACCTGTGTTTACATGCTATTAGTCTTCCTTGTATAAATAAACCTGGGTGATGCAAGAAGTAAAATGATTGGTCATGACTGAAACAGAATCATCTCAATACTTAACCGTTTTCTCTATCCTATAGGGGAATGGTACAATCCATATGTTTCCACAAATTGCAATCAGTCAAAAACATCCGCCACACGTTACATTGCCAGGTTGGTATGGACAGCCACTTGATGAAAATAAAATTTCATGGGACGATTATTTAATTGTATGCTTAATTTTCTGTTGTTGGTTCAATTTTTGGGATGCATTATCAGCCGTGCTGTGCAAAGGAGTTTAGCTATAATCCGACAGGCCCATCTGAAGAAGCAAAAGGCCAAGCAGTACTGCATGTATTACAACCGCTTCGGCAAATGTAACCATGGGAGCGCCTGCCCCTACATCCACGACCCCGACAAAGTGGCGGTCTGCACCAGGTACTTTAATCTTCTCATTTAAAAATATATGACTTTATTTCTTCTGCAGAAAACAAAAGATGTTTTATAGTTATCAAGAAGTTGATAACTAAATATCAGTGACTACCATTGACTTTTATAGTATGTACACGAAACAAATGCAAGTGAATGGATGCCAGTTACCAACATTTTGCTAAAGAAAGAGTCATACAGGTCTGAAATGTCACATTACATTGTATGCATTCAACACTAAACTCTTGACTGATCCGCAGGTTTCTCCGTGGCACTTGCAAGCAGACGGATGGAACATGTCCCTTCTCTCACAAAGTGGCCAAAGAAAAGGTAGGTCCTAATGTTTGAAATCCATTTGATCTAAGCCTCAGTTTTTTCATGATCTGATCTTAGAAATTGGTCATGATTAAGTAAAAAGCCACTAAAGTATTAACAGAGGTAATGATTGTCTGTACAGTGTGGGTATAGGTTACGTTCAGAGCTTGATGGCCTGTGGGGTGATAATTAAAGATGGTATGGCAGGTTCTAAGCTTCCTCTCAGGTCATGATATGGTGTGTTAGTGTCAGTATCTGTGAGGCTATCCCTGTGGATTCCCGAGTAGCATACTTTGAAATTTTGCTTAGCTGTGAGAACCCATTGCCGTCATGGAAACAGTTTGAGGCGGGATCAGTATTGAGGCCACATTTGAGCCATCTATGCTAGTCTGGATTCTCCTGAAGTGAACATTATGATCTTGTAACTTCCCTTCGTCTCCATAACAGAAACACACGCATGATAATGTTTTTCTCAGACAGGATTCTTTGCCTCCTTTATCTGTTCTGCCTTCTTACCTTGTCCCCTCAAGGCTTTTATTTAAGTTCAATTTTTAATGTGATATGTGTTCCAATGTGTACTAGGAAATCTTGCATGTAATCTTAATGTTTAGGTTAAAGTTCACCTAAAATTAAAAACTGTATTACTGTATTATTATTTCAAACCCTTATGCGTTTTTTTCTTCCACAGAACACATAAGACGACATTTTGATGATAGTTGGCACCCATTTACTTTTATTATATGGACACAAAATTAATGAAAGTAAAAGGGTGGCAGTTCACAACATTCTTTAAAATATATATTTGCCAGTTCTGCAAAAGAAAGTCAAAAAGGTTTGAAATAATTACTTTTTGGGTGACTAGCGATTTAATATGTGACATTAACTTGTATTGACCAAGTTATTTTAAATAAAGGAGAAATTATTATCATTATAATCATATCCTTAATCCCCTATGCTATTATGAATATTTATGCAGGTTGTTTAATACAAAATATATCCAATAGGAGTGTTCCATAAATTACAGTCATCAGAGGAAGCCACAGAAACTTTTTCTTAATGCATTCTGGGCTTTTTTTTCTTGCTTGATAGTTGGCATTCTCATAGCTCAGTTGGTAGAGCATGGAGGTATTATACTCACGCAGAGATTATTGGTTTGATTCCAGGAAACACATATAGATAAAACATATAACTCAAAAGCAGTGTACAGTAAGTCACTTTGAATCAAATCTTCTGCCAAATGCAAAATTATAAATGTAAATGTTGCTAATTAGACTCTGAAAAATATAGGGATCATGTAAAAATTCCACACATTCTGTATAAAGGAAGAAACCTTTTGTTTAGTAAAGACAGTCAATACTCATTTATAATGACTATTGTTTTTTTGAAACTTTTAAAACCTCTCAGCTGGAAAGTTTTTCCAACATTAATGCAAGTCCTAAATTTTCAGACTTAAAATCCTTGTAATTTTGAGTAATAAATCATACATCGCTCTTTAGTCTACAAATTACTTTTTTTCATATGCCATAATGAGTGGATACGCCCCCTTATACTAATTGACTATGATAGTGTTATGGTGATAGGGTGAATCATTGTTGTAATGTAAATTTTTCACCATGTAGGAGAAATCACTTCCTTTATCTTTAAAAGGTTCTTGTAAAACATAATGATAAATCAAGATAAAATGCTTGCACAAATATCTCATCACTAGAAGCATATAGACTAATATGGTTCATATAGAGTTGTGTTCCTTTGTAATTGTATAAACTCTTTAAAACCTGGTTTAAAAGCTACTTACTGTACACTGTCAAAAACATTTAATGTGATAGTAAAATCCACAAAAATTAACAGTTACATTAGCTTTACAACATTTTTAAAAAACATTTAAAAGATTTGTCAATAAAAAAATGTTAACCAACAGTTAATTTCTTTTAAAATAAAATATTTTAAGTCTATGTGATGAATAAAAGATTTAGTGAACAAATATATATATTTGTAATATAAGCCTTGTATTTCTGGTTAATTCTAATATAAATATTGAGTTAAAGACGTTTACTTTTTTGGCTTGCGTATACACACAATTTAAACAGTATACATAATTTTTTAAAGCTTTAAAATCAACTCTTTTATTGTTTCACATGAAAACTTGTTTTTCTAAGTGTATAAGGCGCTAAAGAGTACTTGATAAGGATAGCAAATACATAGCTATGTGAAATGAAAAGAATATAGCTACCTAAAATTTGAAATATTATTATATTGTGTAATGGTGAAATATAAAATGTAATTATTATGAACATGGTCCAGTAAGGTTTGCAAATAGACAGTTTCAAGAAGAGTTTAGGCATTCCAGGTTCAATCTGAAACTTTCCCCACACGCTTTCTTTTCTCACACTGAAGAATGGACACCTGTTTTGTTTGTTTGTCCCAGAAAAGTCTCCCTTGACAGCATTCACTTTCCTGCCCTCCTCACTTCTAACACTTGTTTAGACTTTTGCTTGTGTTCTGTCCAAGCCCTGCATCCCCCAGCCCACATACAAACACACAGAATCACTGCACCTGTGACAGTCGTCACCCTCTACCCTTCCAATGAGCTGAGAAACCAGCTGTCCGCTTGTCTTAAAGGAGCAACCTCATCGCAGCTCAGCCCCACCTGCTAGTTCCAACCCCCAAATCCCCCTTCTTCCTATCCCACAGCCTTGAGGTTCAATTTAACCCCACACCCTGTATATGTCAAACACGAATATGTCACGAAGCATGGCTTGAGTTCACGCCTGCTATTGAAAACGATCCGGTTCCCCCGAACATCATTTCTCCAAATAACTGCAGAAGAAACAGGACCCCTCCACTTTAAACCCATCCCCAGACCCCTTCGATCTCAGTCCTGGCAGGCGTCCATTCCCTCCTCTGCCCATAAACACATCATGCGGGCGGTACAACGCCCCGCTTGGGTCAATATTTCTGTTGCAGTTAATTAAGCAGAAATGATATGACCCTCATTGAAATGAGATTCCACTTAAGAGGGCAGCAATACCCCCTCCCTCTTGCCGTTCACACCCTATTGTAACACAAGAGAGCACTCACTTACATTCAGATTATTCATACATGCAGATTATATTCACCAGCAGTCAGTACCAATCTCGGTCATTGACACGTGCACATAATTACTGATTAGAGAATGTGTGATAAAATCATTGAAACACAAAATAATACTTGCCCCACATGCATAAATCAGCGTTCCAGTGGCTCGGTGGTTTTTAATGCAAGACGCAAGCAACGCCAGAGATGGTTCGATCCAATCGGGATTGAAGTGTATGCCAAATGCTTTAACGCAAATGTAAATCAACAGTTTTTGGAGTGGTGTCTGTTAGAAAGTCAATCAATGTCTTGTCTCGTCTACTCTTTCATTATGTTTTAGGTTTGGTGATATTTGGGATGAAGATCTTGAAGTCATGTTCACTCTCTTAATCAACATTTCTTTATATCTAGATGCCTGTGTGCTCATACTTCTTGAAGGGGATTTGTAACAACAGTGCCTGTCCCTACAGCCACGTCTACGTGTCTCGCAAAGCTGATGTCTGCAAAGACTTCGTTCGAGGTTACTGCCCTCAGGGAGACAAGGTAAGGCACTTAAACAGTTACATATCAACCTTCTGGTTACAAGTCCAACACTCTTACAACCAGATAGAACTGACACCTACTAATCAAAAATTCTAAATCATTTTTAAATGACATTTCTGAATTTGACTGGTCATGTTTTGAAAATTGGGTTATTAAACTTTCAAACCAACTCTTAGATAAAATAATAGCCTATACAGGAAGAGTTCAGATGGAACAGGAATTTAAAATCAGGCTCCTCATGTTAGCAATACCAGATATTTTAGAACGAGCAGTCAATGGTATTAAGTGCTGTTTTTAAAGCAACATTATTTGAGTAGCATATACCATGTGTGAAAAGCCCTTTCCAAGGCAAGATTGCTCGAGTAGTACTGTAAAGGTGCTCTATATCAGGGTGGCTGTAATTTGGTCAGAGGCACAAGGCCGAGTACAGGAGACAATCCCAGCCTCTGATATAGAGCACCATCACACAACTACGAGTGCCATATGGAATTTATACAACGCTTCAACAATACAACATAAATCACAAACAACATCTGAGTTTCTTCAAAACTCTCTGGTTTTTAAAGGAACTCGGGAACTGTTCCACAGCAAAACAGTCTATGTTACTTATACTCTTCTTGTTTAACCATCACCTCCTTTAAATAAATAGAGTGAAGTTAAAGACATAATGAGGCGTGAATATGCGTATGAATTAATGTGTGTGTGAAGTCTGTAACAACAACAACAACCTCTCACGCGGAATGCGTCATTCCAATGCACAGTGGCACGACAACTAAATGGTTACAGAGATTCTCATTTTATTTCTCGTTTTTTTAATAAGTTGGGTAACTACCAACTCTAAGTCGCAAATGGACGCATCAATTTCTGTTATGTTAAGCACGTCTGGTCCAGAAAGAACTGTTGTATAATACATTTTACTATGCAACATTTTATTTAACTCACGTCAATTTGCAACTTTTACACAAGGTGGCAGTACACACCTCAACAAGTCTGTTGCGATCCACAATATTAAAATACAAGAAATAGACTTTCTATAAACATGCACAATGACATTGAAACAATGGAAAGTGAAAACGCATTCTCTGTGAGATGCTGTTCCAGTCACCGTCCTCAATTTACATGCAGATCACACATTAATTGAAACGCACATTCATTCCTCATTATCTTTATTTTTTTATTTAAGATGATGGTGTAGAATAAGTAACTGAGGTATGGCTGCACTAGAAATCAGCGCAGAATAATGTAGCACTTAAGTTACTTGCAATATCAGAGGGTTTTAAAGACACTCCAATGACGTTTGTGTTTTATCTACACGCTTGGGTCGTCAAACTGTTGTATAATTGCATTAAGGCACTGGTAGTCGTATGATGGTCCTCTAAATAAGCGGCTGTGATTGTCTCCGGCACTCGTCCTCATGCCTCTGACCAAACACAGCCATACTGATATAGAGCATGATCACACTCCTACTCCAGCCATATTGCAATAATTATTTTGATTTTGGTGGCTTTTCTCTGATAATCTCTTCTTTTATTAAAAGGGATAATCACAAAGTTATTTTTATCATTTACTCAGTCTCTTAAAATTTGGAACCTGTATGTATTTTTTTCTTCTTCCAAATACAAAAGAAGATATTTTGAAGCATGTTGATAACTAAAAAGTGTTGGACCCTATTGACTTTCAAAACAAAACCAATCCAAGTGGTGTGGACCAACAGTTTCCGTAGACCAACATTCTTCAAAACATCTTGTTCTGCAGAACAAGGAGAGTGATAACCTTATAGGGTTTATGCGCCAACAAACAAAAAATATTGCAATGTTCTGCATATTTTTATAAAAAGTTAGAAATTATCCACATTTAATAAATGTAAATTCATGGCGAATTAGCAAAAGAGTTAAACATTATGCTTCTGTAGCTTCAGAATGTATGTATAGCAACATCATTGTGGGGTTTAAATATATAGGAAGAAAGGCTTTATTTAAATGTAAAGCGCTGTTAATAACTCAGACACTTTAGTTAAAAGTCTCTTTTAAATGCCAAAAAAATAGTTTTTTAAACTCTTCATAAGTCCAAGTACAGTCTTCCATTACTTTGTATGCATTAATATAATACTCAAAGCTGTGCATTAGTAAATATTGCTGAGCAAAAAAAAAACGCACCCAATCATGTCGTCCACCACATAAGGTCAGGACTGTCAGCCAAATGTATCTTCTTGCATCTATATGCATCAATGCAGTTAAAATCCTCATTATTCCAGAGAATGTGTAGTTTGATGTTAATATTACAACACTTTCCAGTTGACAGTATTACATGTGTTAAAAATGAATGTTATTTAATGGTCACTTTTCGCAAGAGTTATGAAGCTGCTTAAACCTTTGACCGCATTTCTGTCTAACTGAAATTTCATCAGGGTGCTTATGACATATGCTTTTGGTTTCCTCCATGTTTGCGAGTGACACATTGAACGCAGTAACAGGAGAGGACCACATGACCTACATTTACTAGTGTCCCCATCTACCCTTAATCCAACATGTTCTAACCCATCCATGACCTCTATCTTCACACATGCTCCTGTTTTCCCCATCACACCTGTCCTTTACTCATGTATAGAGCCAAGTGTACAAACCTGTGCATGCATTTGACAGGTGTGACCGCTGTCCTGTTTTATGATGTTCTTGTTCTTGTCCTATAATAATACATTGTCAACAGTTGGCATCAACCACTGTGTACCGTATAGCCATTTAGAGACCACCCAATGCATAATATTGTGTCCAAAAATGTCAAGCATCGGCTGCAGAATGGCTGACTTTAAACATCTTTAAGGGAACATTCGCTTTCATGTGGAAAGGAAGATTTTATTGCAATTTTATCTGCAGCTCTGGTTTGCTTGCAAAACATAGCGTTAGCACACCAATGACACAGGGATGATTTCCAGAAAACATACAGTGAAAACTGAGAAAATCTATACCATTAAAGGGATGGTGAAAAATGAAATCTATATGCTAACCTAAAGGCATTCTGCAATACACATTTCTGTCACATATTGTTTAATAGTCATTTGAATGTCAATATTTGTGAGATTATAATCTATTTAACCCCCCTATATTGCATATAGTATAACATATTTAATTTTGTAGTTTGTAGATTAGTGGGGGGTTTCGTTTTTTTGTCAGTCTTTGGCTGTAGAACATCCAGCAACTTATCCTAAAACATGGGAAGCTTAAAAGTTTGCATTGTAATATTGCCTGATATAAACTTTACTGCGCATGCAGGCTTTTGCAACTCAAGCTTAACTTCCGCCATACATCCGTAAAACAATAAAGTGTCTTTATATTATTTCTGATAACAACGGGTAAAGTACATCAGCTAGCAAGTTAAAAGTAGATCTGGTCAGTATTTTTGGATTACATGACCCTTTCAACAAATTGTTTTTTTAATACCATTTATATGCAATAAAATATTAATAAATATTTAATTAACTTCTAGCCAGACTCTACCAATTTTGTGCCTGTGTCTGATGAAACCCTTCCTTTCTTTTATTTCACATAACCTTTTCCATTCTCATTCATCTTGTGACAACGACTCGTTTCTCTGCTTTTTCTTTCACGCATCTTCTCTTTTTGTCTCTGTCCGTCTGTCTCTTTCTCTGTTTCTCTCTCCATTTGTTCTCCATTGCTTTCCCTTCGTCGTAACAAATGCATTCTCTCGCTGTCAGAGCTCATTTAAATATTTGGGGTGAGAATGAGAATATATAAGGAGAGAGATATTAATATTTATTCTATTAGCTGAAGTGCTTAGGTCGGTAATTTTGTGCCGTCCCAAAAGCACTGTCTTAGATATGATGGATAGCACACCATAATTATGGACGTGAAAAAGTGCTGATGACAGCAGAACAGGCGAGAGGCCAGCAAAAGAGACGCCAGCAGAGCAAGGGTTAAAACACACTCTCATCCTCCCTCTCTTACTTTCCCTGTGCCATTCTCCTTGTTTTTCTCTCACCCTTTGTTTGCGGTCATCTCCATTCGCAGTAGGTTCTGATTATTCTTCCTTTAATTCTCCTTTCTTTCCTTACGCCTTTATCACTACGTCACTCGCTTTCATCATAGCTCGCACGACCATACATTCTGTCTGCTTTCCCTCGCTCGCACACTTTCTTTCTCTCTGTCTCAGTAATGTAAAATGTGCTGACTCTTTCTGCTTTGTGGACAGTAGAAAGCTCTTCTAATAGGCCCCAGAAACTTCCCTGCCTTTCTTAAATCAAGTGGAAAATTGTTAACTTGCACTGATATAAAGATGTTCCATCTACTTCCCTTTTTTTCTCGCTCACTTCTCTTTTCCCTATTTGCTGCTTTTATGTAAATTAAAATGTATGAGAGAGCATGGATTGGGAGGATGTTGGCATTGTGGGGTTTTTTTTGCCCAGACCACAGCCGTGAACATCAAAGTTAATGAGGCTTCTCAGTATTTCAGCCACCTCCCATCAGTGTTTTTTCTACTTATTACTTCTAGTTGTAAATTGCCAATTAACTTATAAGTTAGGTATGAGTTATATCAAGCATTCCTGTCGTTTTTAGCAGACATGTGTAATGAGGGTGGTATTAGGATTATATTTCCAAGCTTGTCATACACATAACATGTTGAACATTCTTTCCAGCCAACAAGAGTGAAACTGTTGAATTCCACCAGATCGAGCCATCTTAGTTCAATATACATCAAACAGTCTGTTGGCGGCAGGGACTAGACTTCAGTCAATGATGTTGAATTATAAATGTCCAGGAGATGCCAGCATGATGTTAAGTACAGTTCAATGCTAAACAGATCCGACCTGTCTTAAAGGCCATGGAGCGATCACTTAGGGACCTAGATGTGGTTTTTGTTTTTATATGTATATGTTATATATATATATATATTTGTTGTGGTTCTCGCATGATAATCCAGTATAAATTCCTTTGTTCTGCTGAGCACAAAGAAAGATATTTGGAAATATGTTCCATTGACTACCATACTTAAAACAATTTAATTGTGGCATATAAAAATTATGCCAAATACATTATTGACTGTTACAAAGAACAAAAAAATACAATAAATGTTTATACTATAGCAGTCAATGGAACTAGCAAACATTCAGTAGCACATTGTTCCAAATATCTTTCTTGGTGTTCAACTGTATTTATACAGGTTCGGAAGAACTTGAGGGTGGGTAATTTATAACAGCATTTTAATTTATAGATGAGAATCCCTTCAAAAATAGAAGTGAATGTTTCCTATATGCAAATTTAAGTCTGTATGTAAATCCAAATTAAAAAAATTATTAATTCGCTCATTTATATCACATTTTTGTGGCAATAATTGTGTTTTGTACCAGTTTATAATATTTTTCTGTAATTCTAAATCTAATTTAATAGACTACAATAATAGAATTTGACAGTTTCATGTGACACGGTTTCTGGTGCTATACATAAAAAGGAACAAAATAAATTCTGAAAACTAATAAAAATGTTAAAAATTATATAATTATACAATTATCTATGTTTTTAAATGCACAAGATACTTTAACCCTATAAAAAAAAATTTTGAATTTATTTAACGTTATTGATGCTTGATGCCTGTGCATTGTTGGCAAGATTTCTAAGAAATATTTCCTAACATGAGAGTGTTTTCGCAATGATGTGTGTTAATTTCCAGGAAAAACTGAATGCAGTGGCTTTTAAAACCAATCATTAGTTCCCGTTTAAAGAAAGAGAACAGATTTACAGCAATTACATGTGTAATATATTATTAATGCAGGATCCACTTAAGCTGTCGAATGTTAACTCAAGTGTAAAACGGTAAATAAAATCATCTAATTTATTTTTTTAAGAAATCAACAAATTTCTTAGATCATTTAGAATAGCCTTGTTTATGCAGATGCACATCTTGACTCAAACCCAGCTCTCTTTTTATAATAACTATTCCATGTAAAATCCTTAGCTTTTATGTGGAATGGGCATGCACTTTAGTTTATTCTGACTGCTTTATAAATACTTCCGAGCATTATTATATAATTGTTTTATACTGCAATATGATTACTTTATTGCTTCAGTAACATCTTCTAACAATTCGGACATCTCTTTCTTTCTCTTTGATCAACGTATAATATTAGCCAATGAAGTAACAAAACGTCACTCCCGACTATGAATTCATAGCTTGAAATTCTTGAAATTTCTACATTAAAAAGATAACTGGTTTTAATTTGTTCCTATACTAGTCGATTAATTGTCATTTATCTAGTCTATGAACATTCTTTTTGTAACATGACATCTCCTCATAAACTTACCCCCAGGGTAAGGCATATAAGTAATTGTTTTTTCAGTGACAGAATAACATTTGGTGATGAAATAAGAATAGTTTCAGCTGCTATACATTTCTAATCCAATTTCTCAGCTTATTCCACTTTGCTCTATTTGTAATTTTTCACAATTTACACATTTGTCCCGTCTGTCCTCGCCGGAGCTCTGAATGATTAAAGCTCGACGTGGATGTTATCAGTCAAAGACAAACAAATGGGTGTTTAAAAAAAGAAAGGCCCCAAATGCTCTTCTGAAATGGGGTGAAATTGGAATCGACTGAATTCAAGTGGCGAGGGATTTAGCAAATTGGACCAATTAGCCATGAGTGTGGTGAGTGATGATGTTGTCTATAGGATGATTTAGGGGGCATTAGAGACCCGGATTCATTGGGTACGATAATCCAGTTACACCACATTGTGTGTATGTATGAAATATATAGGTTCCTCCATTTTTTTGTAAAAAAGGCATTTTAGTTAAAGCTGTCTTATTGGACTTGGACATCCTATAGCCACATGTGCATGCTTTAAATTATACATTTACCAGAACTGATTCGGTTTTCCTTATAAAGTGATGATTTATAAGTCTGGGGTTAATACACTGATTGACCAAGGTTTTTTATTTACTTGTAAATAAAACATATCAGGCATCTGACCTTAAAGGGATAGTTCTCCCAAAACTGAAATTCTTTCATAATTTACTCTCCCTCTTGAAATTTCAAACCTGTATGACTTCAGAACAACACAAAAAAAGATATTTTGAAGAATATTTTAACCGAAGCAGTGACAAACGTTATTCAGTGGACATAAAACCTATGCAAGTGAATGGGTGCCAATTCCCAACATTCTTCACAATATCTTCTATGCATGTTTTTTTAAAAAGAGATTACATTTGGGTTTCATGCAGCAATAGAGCGGTTTTTATTTTTTGTAAATGAAGCAAAGCAGGCTCCTGACTTTAAATATGTGATTTACATAAAAATTAAAAATTTTATAATCATTTAGTCACCTTCTTGTCATTTTAAAGCTGTATAACTTCTTTCCGCATAACACAAAATAAGATATTTTAGAGTATGTTGATTAGGGAACAGGATTGGCACCCATTCATCGCAAAAAAACATAATATATGATGATGGAGGCCAGTTCCCAACATTCTTCAAAATATATTTTTGTGTTCTGCAGAAGTAAGTCATACATGTTTGAAATGACATCAGGGTGAGTTTTGAGGCTGTTTCACAAGATGCTTCTTAATGGTTTATAACAGAATTAAACTGTTAATGGTTCTTAGGATTTCACTGTTGACACTTTGGCTGGAAAACCAGTCTCAACACAATGGCCACAATCGCAGGTCTGATTGGCTTGTAAGTAGACGTTAAATAACCAGCACAGATGGAACTGTTGAACATTTTGTGTGGACGGCCCCCAAGGGCCTCATTTAACTATTAGAATAAAAAGTGAATTAAATACATCCGAATCAGTCCAGTAATGATTTCCTTGGGCATCCTAGAACACTGAAGCACCTCAAAAAGAGAACCTCCGGTGATTGACCATAAAAGTCGTAAATCGTGGTCCTCCGTGTGACAGGTGTAATGGAGCTCTGCTAGGGCAGAATTTTAAAGTTCTTGGTGCAGCTCTGAGCTTAGCTTTGTTGGGAAGAGTGTCTCTGGGCGGTCTGCCCCAAGAGGTGACAGGGAGTCCACACTGTTCCCGGACACACGATCCCTCAGCCACACACACACTAACTCTCGCTATCTCTCTCTATTTCTGGAGCAACGTGCACCACACTCGCCCAGTCTCCCTCACTGTCTCTTATGCGCGAGTCTCGCGCTCCTCACCCCATAGAGGGGTATAATTAGCTCTTCTGACAGGTGGGAGGGATCGGGTCTCCCAAAGAATGAAGCTACCAATTTACGCCCAAATTACATGGGCACACAGACACTCTCACCTACTCTCGCTTACACACGAGCACCCGCCGGCCTCCTCTCACTTGTTACATACACGCACCTACAGATGTGAGATCACACAAACACTTTTCTTTCCAAACTTCAGTGCACTCCCGCCGAGCGTGGCACACGTGAAACCTATACGTGCTTTTCACCCCCCGGCGTCCCACATTTTGCATTCACATTGCATCTGCATATAAAGAATAGAAGATTTGAGAATGTTCTGCTCTCTCGACAGTGCAAGAAGAAACACACTCTGGTGTGTCCGGACTTCTCAAGTACGGGTGCATGTCCACGTGGATCCAAATGTAAGCTCCACCACAGACAAAGAGTGAAACGTCCCAGCTCCAGCGCGAACCCCGGACCGGCCAAGAAAGCACGCAACAGAGACGTTTCAAAGAGGTCAGGGAGGATAAAAATGACCCCAGAATAGGCTGTGCCATTCTTAATTGTCATCAATGTACTAATTTCCTTTAATTATTAATTGTGTAAATATAGAAAATTAGTATGTTATATAATGTAAACCAAAGATCAAGGTTATTCATAATATATCATATATATATTCATAGTAAAATAATCAATACATTTTTTCCCAGATCAGAGGAAGAGAATCACCCATCTGCAGATGATGGCACATCGGATCCTAAAAAGCTTCCATCCTTTATCTCTTTGCCCAGCTCTCCAGACCCGACGGAGAATACTGATGCCCCAGAGTTCCCTCCTGCAGCAGGCCCACAGGCCAAAGGTGTGTAGGTCAAAGAGAAAATACATTTGGCAGGATCCATCTGTGATAAGTGAATAACACAAAAAAAATAATAAGACATATATACAGTGGCTCTAAAAACAGATTTAAAAATGTATCATTACATTTTGTTGGTCATTATGTAAAATAAAGTGGAATACACAAATAATCACAAAAAAGTGCAGACTTTTAAACTGAATATTTTCCAAAGAGAGGTATATTGCGTTTCATAGATTTAAATATCTGTCCTTTATAGCAAAATTAAGATTTATTCATAGATGTGATAATGTAGATCTGTGATATTTTAACACAACTTCAGGGGATCGTTTACCCAAAATCGAAAATTGTCTGCTTGACTTTCTACCACAAAACTCAAAAGAAGATATTTTGGAGAATGTTGGTAACTGGCACATATTCACTTGCATTGGTTTTGTTTCAATGCCATAGAGATGAATAGGTGCCACTGCTGTTTGATTGTTAACTTTCTTTAAAAAATCTTTGTATTCTGCAAAGGTGTGTAAATGACAGAATTTCTATTTTGGGGTAAATTATCACTTTTAGAAGTAAATCTTTGTGAAATGATAGCCAGGAACAGCAGCATTTGCTAAAAGGAAAATATATATTTACTTGCACATGTGTGGCTTACAAATCCAACTATATGTGTACACATATAACAGATGATATATAATTATATACAGTAGTTTAGCAATTAAGTACGCAGTGAAGGTGCAAATGGTTTAGGGAGGACTGATATTATTTAAGTGGGGACTACATGAGGTATAACTTCTTAGTTTAGGGGTACTAATATTTAGTTTTGTTGTTAAGGACAGGCACAGCTGAAGCTGGTATGTAAGTCTGACTGATAGAGGATTAGTGCAGAGGGGCCCCTATATCCTCTCTATCTCTCTCACTGTCACACGCACTCACTAACACACATCGCGCGCACACACACACACACACCAGCCACACCCTGTGGAGTATCTCTCTCCACACTCAATAAGCCCAAACAGATTCACACACACACACACACACACACACACACACACACACACACACACACACACACACACACATTTTTACCGTAAATAATAATCAACTTCTCTCAAAGTCCAGAGAAATCATTATTTACAATCTTCTGCCAGTTTGCCTTCTCCTTTCTTAGAAGAGCAATACAGAACTGCTGTGATTAACCTTTGACCTCAAATCCTAACAGCCTCTCTTTCACAGTCATATGTACAGCCTGGAGCATGCCACTCACGCAGTATTCTCATCTTTCTCTGTAACCATTTAAGCATGTATGTTTATATACATGTACAGTCCTATGCAAAAGTACTGCTACCGTACTTTCATTGGTTCACTAGTTTAAGTTTGTGTGTAAATAGAAAATATGAGTTTAGATTTATTAAATACACTTATATTGTGCAATAATCTGGATACAATTTCGTTATGCTGTAATGTGAAGAGATTTCTCACAGAACTGTTGTTTTACAGGTGGATGTCTTAAAGCATTTTGAAGTCTTTGGATTTAGTCTCTTGAATTTTTTCTCTCTTTTCATCATGTAATAAAAGATGGAATAGATGGACTTTTACCATTAATGTTACAATAACTGTTTAAAAATGTAAACTCATATTTTCTACTGACGCACCATTTTAAATGATAAAAATAACTGACTGAAAAACAATTTTGTGGGTGAAAATGCTAAGTTTATTTAAACCATGTCTGCATGCTTATATGGAGTCGTGCCTTTTATACATACACACATCCCTCTGCCAACTTCCTATTTCTCACCCTTGCCAAGTTCCAGATCGCTTCCCTGTTGGGATCATTGATGGCAGATCTCTCTTTTAGAGTAGTACTAGTGCCAATCGCCGTGGCCTTTCACATTTCACCTTTACCATCCAATCGTTGACGGAAGTCATCTGCTGCACAGACTTTTTACTGGTCACAGTGTTTGGTTGCTCTGTTATCTCAACTAAATCTAGCCTGGCACACACACTTATGTAAAGAAAATGCAGTTAATTGATACTAATTAGAGTCTGAACCACTCGTGCTCTTAAGAGCGGACAAACTTCTCTCCGCTTCGCATAAATTAGCACACCCTCTATGCATCACTGCCTGTATCTTTTCTGCCTTCCTCCGTGCTATCACTCACACTTTAACAATCACATACGTTTGTGTCACTCCTCTATCAGGAACAACAGAGCGATGGATGTTTCTGTCATTACATTGTAGGGCTATTTATTTCTTGCTTTTCTGTCTCACAAAATTTTCTTTGACTAAAATGATAGTTCACCATAAAATGAAAATTGTGTCGTCATGTAGTCACCCTCTTGACATTTCAAACCTTTCTTCTGCAGATATTTTGAAGAAAGTTGGTAACCAAATAGCAGTGACTCCATTCACTTGTGTGTACCAGTTCCCAACATTTTTCAAAATATCTTTTGTATCAAGCGGAAGAAAGTCATACATGTCTGGAATGATGTGTTAAGTATCATTCAAAAAAAATCTGGGCCCATTGGCTTTGTGCTTTTGGCAATGTGTTTATTTATTTAATCATAAAATATAAAAGGTGTGTTTTTATTTATTGCCTCTTTTTTGTGGAATTTTCTTCCTTTCTTCTCTTTTCTCTTTTGCAGGTAAAACATTACATATCAAGCCGCGCTTCTAACACGTGATCACCATACAGACAAGAGGTGGCCTGTTGTTCTATGGTGGGTTTTTATCTTTGACAAACTGAACTTTCAGCTTTTATTTAAGAGCCCCTTTTAAACCTTTATAGAGTGTCCGAATTATGTTTATATTAGATGTAAAACCACAACATTTACAAGCTGGCTCTAAGTTTTTAACCGGTTAAAATATATTTTTTTCACCAAATATTACTTGTTTTAAATTGCAGAACTGAATCTCGGTTTAAGTATTCACACCATAATGAAATGCTAAATCTGATCAAATATGCAGAAGTTTACATTTGGAGTTCGTGGAATTGTTAGCGAAATGGAAAGTAATTCTCAGGGGTTTTTATAAATACATTTTTCTGAGTTCACTTTACTTTAAATGTAATCTTGAGTTATTGTATTTTGAATCACTTAAAAGCTTGAAATAAAATTTGCTTTAAAAATCTGAAATGTACCCTTGTCATGTATTTTTTTCTCTGATCACATAAGTGTGTATAAGGTTTTGTGTCTGCTCACTTATAGGTATAACTCATCCCATTGTTAATGAGTCAATTTCAAACCTGTATAAATGTATTGGTTCTGTGGAACAAAAAGAGAGATATTTGGAGGAATGTTTACTGCTGACATTTCTGGGGCACCATTGTCCATCATAGTAAGAAAAATACAGTACATGTTTTGTTCGGTTCACCACAATTTTTTAAGAATTTAGTAAAGCAAACTTTGACATCCACTTTAATTTTATACTATGGTAATAAGTGGTGGAGATTCTTCAAAATATCTCATTGTTTGTTTATCCTAACAATGATATTCATCCAGGTTTAGATCAACTGTATATTTAGTAATTCATTACAGAATTTTCTGTTTTAGGTAAAATATGAACACAGGAACAATGTACACAGTGACAACAACAGCTGAAAATGTGTTTTGAACTTTTGTATAATAGACAAAAATATAAAAATCAATTTTAAACTCACAAGCCACAACACCATGTTGTTTTATAACTCGTATTATTGTTTAAGTGGAAAGTATATGCATTCAGACAGGCTTGTTCCAAACATCATCGTGTCCCAAACATCACTCATGGGTGTGGTGCCTGTCACTGTAATTGAGTATTAAGGAATCTATAGAAAAAGACAAATGTAAGACTTCTCTTGACACTCTTCAAAACCCATTTTTCTTCTCCACTCACCTTTTCTTTCTGCAACTGCTGTCTGAACAAATCCATCACAACTAATTTCTGACAATGTCATTTTCCTTTTTCCTCTTCCTGTCTTTTCCTAAAATGCATACTTGATTGAGTATGTATTTGTGGATGAGGCAGTCTCATCCCACCCTCCTCCTCTCGGTGGGGTAATGTAATTAGTATGTTGAGTGTTAAACAGTGGTACGGTACGAGGGGATGATGGGAGCAGTAATCCTCTGAATGCCCCTCGCTGTGCGAAGACTGCTGATATTCTGGCAATTAATGCTCTGTTGAACCAAGGTCTCATGATCCGTGACAAACGACTGCTGGTCGCTACGGGAAACCTGGTTAACCATCGGCTGCGATGATGACAGGGGGCATTAATACACCGTGCCGAGGGTCTTGCTACGGAACACAACACATTCACTGGCACTGTCGAGGCTGTTTGCCTGTTAACCAGATAAAGGTCGTCCCTATGAAGCCACATTTGTGTTCAAACATGACATGACAAAGAGAAATGGAAGAAAGACTTCTTGTCTGTCTTGATTCTGTTTAATTCATGATGCCGGAGAGAATTGTTTTTTAAGGATGTGCTTTTATATTGGTGTTGTACAATGAAAAACAAAGTAATTGAGTTATCGTTCTATTGTAACTTTTGTGGCGGTTCCCAGATTTGATAAAGGCCTTTGCATGTTTAAACATGACAATTTTTTTAAATAATTTTTTTAGGTGAAAGTGAATTAAAATAAAATAAGTATATTCAACAAATTTAATATACTGCTGAAATGTGTCAGAATGTTGTTAGCGGGATAGTTCAAAAATGCATCATAATTTATTCACCCTCTTGTCAATTTAAACCTGCATGACTTTTTTGCAGATCACTAAAGAAGATATTTAGAAAAATGTCAGTAACTGCCAATTTCCATTGACTTGCATGGGTTTTATGTATCTAAATCTTTCAAAACATCTTTTATGTTTTGCTAAAGAACATAAGTCATGCAATTTTAAAATAAGAGGGTGAGTAAATGTTTACACAATTTCCATTTTTTGACTAACTATCACTTTAAGGAATGAAATATTCTGTAACCCTCTACATTTCAAACCTGCATGAATTTCTTCCTAATGTCATAAAAGTGTATTTGGAAGAAAGATTGTAATTAAACACCAGTGGAACCCATTCATTTCTATTATATGGACGCATAACCAATACAAATGAATCAGTGCCAGTTACCAACTTTCTTTGAAATATCTTCTTTTGTGTTCTGCAGAAGAAAGTCAAACAGGTTTGAACTGACACAATTCTACTTTTAGGATGAACCTATTCCTTTAACTACAGTCACCGTTTTCTGTTATCTGCATGAGAAAGAGAAATTCATGAAGCAATCACTCTTTCTTTTCTCACCCACCCTTGCCCTCTCGTTCCCTCGCTGTGACGGCAGGGATGTAAGTGCCTTAGACAGATGTCTGCTGCCGCTTGTCTCAAACCTCAACGCAAGCTGCTGAGCTCGGCAAACTCTAATTAAGATCAATATTTCAATTTTTAGTAAAAGCGCATGCGAAAGAGAATGAAGGAGGGAGCAGGAGAGAGCTGAGAAAAACATTCACATTTTTTCCAGGACAATTTCACTCCAATGAGGAAAAAAGAGAGAATGAAAGGTCAAGTGTAATTTTTCTCTACCTCGATAGATCGCATAGGCATAAAAAAGACAAACTTGTTACAACTCAGCAAAGAGTCCACCCCATCAATAAAGATCATACTTTCACTGCAAGTAGTTAGTCATTAGTAGAAGTCCTCCATCTCTTTGGCTGGAGCGCTTGTCTCGCCCCATCTTTCTTCTGTTTAGTGCTGCCATCTTTCTCCTGTTTTTTGTTTTGTTTTACTCCTCCTCCCATTGTCATCTTTAAGTTTAAACTTTTTAAAATCTCTTCCTCTGACCATTTGTGGTCTTTTTTTGCCCCACTGTTTCTACTTAATGGAAAGTTCACCCAAAAATAAGTGTGGTCATTTACTCACACTCTTGTCCTTTAAAACCTGTCTGGATTCTTTCTTTCTAGAAAACAAAATAAGATATTCAGAAGATGGGTGGTAACCGAAGTGCAGTGGCACCCATTTACTTGTATTTTTCGGTAACAAAAGCAATGAAAAGTGAATTTGGGCCTACGCTCTTCATACAATTTCATACAAAGAGTAAATGTCACAAAAATAAACTGTTATATTAACTTCAATATGTCTTTTAAAAATTGGAAAATATTTAATTAATTGATTAAAAATAACACTTGATCCTGTGAATTTAACAAATATTTGTTAAGTTTATGCTATGAAAAATAAATTTTTATACACACACACACACACACACACACACACACACACACACACACACACACACACACACACACACACACACACACAAGCAATCTATTTTATAAATTCTAAAAAATAAATTGAGTTAACGACTATTTTACTTATATATTCACAAATTTTAACAGTATTTTTACTTAATTTCAGAGTTTTTACATTTAATCATCATTTTGAGTAGAAGTCGTTTCACGTAAAAAGCAAGTCATACTTTTTGGAGTGTTGCAAATGAGTAAATGATGACATTTTTGGACAAACTATCCCTTTAACATGTTTTCTGCCACTGCTGTTTTCTTGCATTCTGTTTTTGCAGCGATGACTTTTTCTTCATAAATTTGTTTGTTAGTTTGAATAGTGAAATGATTACTGCTGAATCTCTGTACAAACATTTTTCAGACTTTGAGGCCCACAAAAACCAGCTTTCCAAACCTCCCTCCGATACCCCCCACCTCCACCTAACACCTCTCAACCGGTTAGGCTAAAGAGGAGTTAACTGGACAAATCCGTCTCAGTGGTTTTCACCGTACGTCTGCTTCGAACCTGTCACCCCCCACCCTTTCTCTCTTTCTCCCCTCATACTTCTTTTCTCCCTGGACGTGCTGATGTCCATTTTGCTTAAATCGGTAGAACTGCACCAGCAGCTATCTCCCAATATGCAAAGGTACAATGAAAGCCCTGACTTCAAAATTTATGTCTCATCCACACCCACCTCGGCTCACTGAATGGACGATGGCAGATCTTCTTAAATGTGGCCTTTTCAAAGCAGAATGCTTAGCTTGGATATATAATGTCCAGTCGTGCTTATTTGATAGAAACCCCTCATAATAACTTTCAAATGAATTCATCCATGTTCTTTTTCCCCTTCCGTTTGCAGATTTGAGGAGGTCTGGATTTCACCCATCTAAGGCTTCCCATGCATCCTAAAGTTATGTTTGGACAGAAGTGTGAGATATAGTAAGCTTTGCTGTAATAATCGCTATAGTATCTTATTCTTGATCTTCACACATGTGTTTAAAAATCTATCCATCTATCAATTTACTGTGATATGAATGAGGCCTACACACAGACCCTGGTCTTTGGTTAGATCTTTAGATGGTGGGCTCGACTGACTCTTTGATTAAGACATATGCTGCGGTGATGAAGGCTTAATTATTTGTCGATCCGCGCAGATGAGTCGAGATGCAATTAGAGGTTAATTGCAAAAGAAATCCGGAGCACTGGCGGGGCGGATCATTATTAACTCACCCGCACAAATTGCGCATTTTCCCCTATCCGGCGGAAATGTGGATTGATTTTATTGCTGGATCACGCGTTATTGAGTCCTATAGGTCATACAGGCGGAGGAAACTTGCGTCTGTTAGTCTATTTCAGATCAATGTGCTGAATGATAGTGCATGGACTTACAGGAAATATATCATTTAATGCATACTTGTAGATGCTTTTCAAAGTGTTTCAACACTTGCTTGAATTTTTGGGAGGTTGCAAAACTGAAAAATGTATACATTTGTGTGATGTCACAGTTGTCTTATTGTAAATAGATGACCACATGATAATCACATGTAGAACGTTTATTATACAATCACAATGTTGATGTATATGTTTATTGTAGTTTGTGAATACTTCTTCGCATTTTATTACATTTTTCAGACCACAAGAAATAATAAAGTCAATCCCAGTGTACAGATGTGTAAAGTTTGCACAATGATAGAGAATAATCTTGCGTTTCCATAGGGTTTGTCCATAGGGACTGCATTATTCTTACACTATACATTGTGTATAGTGTATAGCACATGCACATTGTGCATGCATTGTATATACTGTATAGCACATATACATTGTGTATTATCTATATATTGTATGTAGTGTATAGCACATGCACATTGGTTGTACATCGTATATACTGTATAGCACATATACATTGTGTATTATCTATACATTGTTTATAGTGTATAGCACATGCACATACATTGTATATAATGTGTAGCACAAAAACATTGTGTATTATCTATACATTGAATATAGTATATAGCACATGCACCTTGTGTATACATTATATATACTGTGTAGCACATACACATTGTGTATAGTGTATAGCACACTGATCATATGTCCATAGATCTGTATATAGTGTACATAAACTTTTACAAAATCCATCTGTATAGTATGTGCATAGCACACCTGTCTGTATATTTAAAGGAGTATTTAAAACCGTAATTGATGTCCAAACTTCTATTCTGTATAATTATTGTACATGTTGCATATATGTTCTGTACTGCTTATCGAACTGCTGGTTAGATCCTAACTGCATTTCGTTGCCCTGTCCCTTACATGTGCAGTGACACTAAATCTAATGTAATCTAGTAATTCTGAATAGGTGCAATCCCTGCCTCTCCTTGGAGTTTTACTTCCTATTGTCTATTGTTCTATTCTTATCCAATATCATCTGCTTTACCACTAACGGTTAAGAACTGTTTGTTCTGTTCTAAGTAAACATTTTCTAAAGTAAGACAAGCCGGGCTATTTCCTTCCACGTGTGATTGCAGGGTAGGCGTCGCTAGGGGGCGGGAGGAACACCTGTTTGGCCGTCCCGTCAGCTGCTACAGGGGGGGCGTGTCCGTGTGCGTGCATGCCTCCCGTTACGCGCCCTTCATTGGTGCGCTGCGCGCCGTGGGCGGTACCCACAGATGGCCCATGTGTATAAAGTGGTCCATCGCCTCTTTCAGCGCATCAGTGATGCTGCGTGACAACAGTGCCCACCGAATCCCGACGTGCTAAAGCATCGCGGTGTCCCATCACAGTCGAGGGGGGGTTCCCGCAACACCCGTCTCCTTCATCGGGGGGTCCCACCAGAGGAACTTACTGTGATTTGTTGCTCTTCTAACACCATCCCGTTCGTGTGCTGCTTTTGACTTCTCTCCGCGTGGAAAGTTCTCCATGACAGCACAGCCCTCGTATCCCGTTGCCTCCATCCAGGAGAGAGAAGAGAACCCACGGAGGTGAAGATGGATATTTAAGCATCCCGTCTGCATCCGACCATCTCCCCATGTCTGCTTTAGTGAAGTCAGGTTGGTGGTCTTGAATTCAAGAGTGTCAAGTTTCTGCCGCCCTGGCCCGTGATATTATTTGACCCTGGGATAAGTTGTCAACAAGAGGAGTTGCGGGGGGCACACTGGCAAGTGATTTTACATGCATGGGCATACGTAGATCTCTTCACTATAAATAGGATCCGTGTTAAGGACTAAACAACCCCCTGTGCTGGTGCATGTGTTTTAAAGCCCTCGGTCATCTCCACCGTGTACCCCACGCGTGTCGCTTTGGCTCTTAGGGTAGGCGTCGTCGCATGGACTGACATGGCCACCGATCTCGCCATGAGCGCAGATTTGCCCAACAGCCCCCTGGCAATAGAATACGTCAACGACTTCGACCTCATGAAGTTCGAGGTGAAGAAAGAGCCCCCGGAGGCCGACCGGTACTGTCACCGCCTGCCACCGGGCTCACTCTCATCCACCCCCATCAGCACCCCGTGCTCCTCCGTGCCATCCTCGCCCAGCTTCTGCGCCCCCAGTCCCGTGTCGCAACCCGGCCAAAACTTGGGCAACAGCATCGGCAACAACAACAGCGGCCCCAACATCAGCCAAAGTTCCTCGGGCAAGCCCCAGCTGGAAGACCTCTACTGGATTCCCAACTATTCCCAGCATCACATCAGCCCCGAGGCCCTGAACTTGACCCCCGAGGATGCTGTGGAAGCCCTCATCGGGAACGCGCATCACCACCATCATCAGCACCAGCACTTTGAGGGATTCCGGGGTCAGCAGTACGTCGGAGAGGACCTCTCGGCGGCCACCACCGGTCACCACCATCCGGTGCACCACCACCACCACCATCACCACGGGCACCACGCGCATGCCCGCCTGGAGGACCGCTTCTCAGACGAGCAGCTGGTGAGCATGACCGTCCGCGAACTCAACCGGCAACTGAGGGGCTTCAGCAAAGAAGAGGTCATCCGTCTCAAGCAGAAGCGGAGAACATTGAAGAACCGCGGCTACGCGCAGTCGTGCCGCTACAAGCGCGTCCAGCAGCGGCACATGTTGGAGAGCGAGAAGTGCACCCTCCAGAGCCAAGTGGAGCAGCTCAAGCAAGACGTGGCACGTCTTATGAAAGAACGGGACCTGTACAAGGAGAAGTACGAGAAGCTGGCCAGCAGAACCTTCAACACCCGGGATCAGTCCGGCGGCACTCATGGCAAAACCACTTCCACGGAATTCTTCATGTGAGATCTTGAGTTTGAGGATTTTCAGTGTGAGTTTCTTTACAGTTCCCTCTAGAGCATACAACCGTCCACACTTTCATTCTCTGTGTACTTCTATTAATGCAACCCAAAAGTCTTAAGGATAGTGTATGTTAGATTGACCTTTGACACATACTGCACGGACTGTACTTCCATTCTAAACATGGGATCACACGTAACCTCCAAAGACCCATCCGTTTTGGATTATGTACCTTTGTGTGTTCTTTTTTCCTATAGGTAGGTAAAGCAAAGATGTGTTTAGAGACATACAGCACACTTTCACAACTCTTTTTCCCGTCTTAATGACATTTGTGAATGGACCCGAGAGAGATAGCAATACATCACTGACTTTCCTTGGAGGGGACTTGGGCACCTTGAGGGCCCTTGAGCATTCTGCATTACTACCCCACCAATCCTGCATGCGGGACATGTACGGTATACTCCAAACTCGCCACGTCCTCTCTGTCTTCCCCAAACAGCACTTGGATGAAAAGCATGGCCCTTATTCGACCTTCTCTCTCATTTATTTCTCCTGCTCCACGGGGACAGCCTTCACACAGGGGGTCTCTTGCATACCCCACGTGGCACCTGTCCATTTTCTATCGTTGTGAGAGCAAGTGAAAACGAACTGAGCCAGATCTGATTCGAGTTATTTATTCCCACTTGTACATATGTAGAGATCAATCGGTGTGTTCATTTCCCTTTCTTTAGGAAGTCTTTTTCTTTGCTTGATCCTTCGAAACGTCTTAACACAATGTTTGTATGTAGTCGCATGCAAATGACAAAGATATTCTCATCTTCTTGAATATGTACGATTTGAAAAGAAGCCTCCTGCACTAGATGAATTGGGATTCATATTGATTGATGGTAAAGTGCATCATAAACACAAAGACTTCAATTGCTGCTAAGACTCTATGCACCAAATTCGAAAGCAATGAAACCCTTATGATCTGAATTTTATACTCCGATGTAAATGCAAGGACACCCATCCGATTTTTGTATCTATGGGCTAGATTAAGAACTTTTCCTTCAAATATTTAACAACCCAAGAATGTGTTTGCTGTGTACTGTATTGGGCTTTAAGCAGTTCCATGTGGGTTTGCAGTGCAGCATTGTGGTGATAGGCTTCCAATAATGCACAGTTCATCTACAGGTGTCACGGGATTAAACGCAAAATAATCTGATATAATAAAGGCTCTTGCGCTTAATCCCGCCTAGAAGCAAAGATGCGCATTCTGTAGTGATCCAGTCCACCAGGCGCAAATAAAGTCACAAGTGGATTCTTGGATTAAATAATGCACGGGAAATGTCTTAAATCAGATTCACATTTTTTGTTCTCCGACCTGTGTTTGCTTTGTTTCGAACACATATTCTATATACCGCCCGGATTAAATTCAGATTACCGGTACCTGGATCTGTAATTCACTGTTGGTTTTCTTCTGGATTAAATTCTGATGCAATCTTTTCGTCTGATGCACCGGGGCTCCGGGTCCTGTGCGCCGGTTCATGTAGCCCAACATGAAATACAATGAGAAAAATGTACATAGCCTATAATTTATATATATTTATCGAAAAATATAAATGTCCTTACGTGTCAGTAAGTCTAAACCAAAATGTTTCGAAATGGAATGTTGTTCAGGATCTTGTTTTCATAATGTTTAATAAAAAGTTCTGTCAAACCCTTCGTCTGCTTCCAGATGCATCTACAAGTGCTTTTTGTATAGGGGATACGTATAGATCTGTGACAAACTGTTTTGTTTGTTAGATATAATTATTCGACGTCAAGTAAAATAAAAAAACACAATAGAAATAAATCAAAAATGACACTTTTTGTTCATATAAAATGATGCAATAAATAATGCGCAGGTTATTAAATAAAAACGCATTCGATAGTGTGATATTTTCTTTTAGGGTTTTTAAATAATGTTGCATTTAAATCAGCAATTCTTAACTTGTTTGGAATTGTGTTTGAATTTAATTCGATGTGGTTTATACAAAAATGCCACGAATTATGTGAAGCGAATGTAGGATCTGTGTTTAAAATATTAAATAGATTTTTTTTTATTTAAGTTTTATTCAAAAATATTTAACTAGGTGGAAGGAGAGCATTCATAACTAATTGTGTTAAATGATATAGAATATATAGAAGAAAAGAAAAAATCTGTTTATCAATTAAATGTGATATCTTTATTTAACAACAACACTTACATTTTAAATTCATGATATTTGAATAAATATTATAATTGTCAAACTATGATGCAAACGGATGTTTATTGTTAGGAGATTTCCATAATGTCGCATCATTCTTTTGGATCTAATTATTAAACCGAAATGTTCCCAATGTATCCTTATCTCCCGACATTTCTTCTAAACATATATTTTAAATAATGTTCTTGCAGATGTTTTATTATTTAGTAAGTCAAACCTAAGCGGTTTCTGAGTGTAAAGCTGAATGTTAATACACCTGTTGTTATATTCTTCTCTTTAAGTCCTGTCTTCTTTTTAATCTTTGCGCATATGATATTAATTTTAATGTAATATGTTTTGTACATTACGCATGATTTTATAAAACAATATAAACATCACACATATTAGTCACTGAGTGTGTTCGACCTACTAGAACTCTTTATTCACACCTGTGAATTAACAAATTAATTATTAAAAATAAATTATTTTTCTGACAATTTTGAGCTTCTTATTTGACCAAAAAAGAACATTATAAATGCAAACTGGAATAGTTCATAGAGATTATAGAACATTCTGCCATCACATACATTAATTCTGACTCTGCCATGAAAATCCTTAATGTCCTGATGCGACCAAAATATTTCTCAACATTCTTTAGTTTTATGATTAAAAATATAGTACACATATAAAATAAAGAGAATGAAAAGCAGCACTGATAAATAAAGCAATAAAGCTCCTTTTCATTTTTGTTTGTTTTATATTTTTATCTTATATTTCTATCAACCAGATTGGTTTATTTTTTAATAGTTTTGGAGCTTCATGTGTGTTTTACACAGCTTAAAATTTAAAGAACAGTAAATGCCACCTCTGTAAATCTGCCATTGTGGCATTCACATTATGGTGTATTTGTATAAAACATGATGTATGTTTACTTAAATAAAAAGATCATATACAGCCAAGCTTGAATGTTAAACACTTAAGCTCAAAAGGAAAGCCATATCGCACTTAACTCAAAAACCACATCTATCTCGACTCTCCTAATTTGATGGTGTACAGACATTGAGATGTTTCCACTGATTTGTCTTTTGCCCTTTCTGAAGATGAAGAATACAGCAGGATCCACGATAGCCCAGTGTCAGAAATATAGGTTGACACATGCTGAATTCTGTGTTATGCGCACACAAGGCCATGCTTGGTTAGAGCAAGAGGTGGCCATTGAGATGCTGTCTGTCCTTGTTCAGCAATACAGCATTGTCCCAGACTGACTCTGGAACCCCATCCCCCCCACTTCTCTATCAAACTTCCTCTCATTCTGCAGTGTCAGAGGAGACAATGTGTTTGACAGGCCTCACTTCATCCCAACAGAGCACCTGACCACAGCTCACTTTGGGTTTGTAGGAATCGGACGTGCCTTGTTTCATTCCTAACCTGCCCTGCCACAGCATCTCAACCTCTGAATCTCAATGATGCGAGTGGGGACTCCATTCCATCCTGTTTCTCTGTGTTTGTGACAGGATGTATTGTACAACAGGCATGTTTTGATCTGGCTTTGAAGCTCAAGGTGCGTTTAATGAGAGAGAGAGAGAGAGAGAGAGAGAGAGAGAGAGAGAGAGAGAGAGAGAGAGAGAGAGAGAGAGAGAGAGAGAGAGAGAGAGAGAGAGAGAGAGAGAGAGAGAGAGAGAGAGAGAGAGAGAGAAGTCTGGGCTGCATTGCCGATGAGATTCTCCTGTAGTCAGCGTCTCCATGGCTCAGCTTACAAGAGAGGCAGACACACATTCACAATACACATAAGTGGGCCTATGTGAGGATATATGAAAACCTATGAGGATATATGCACATGTGAAACCTATATGCTCTATATTTGCACTTTTATATGAGAGTATATATGCATTATTGAGGTGCATATATGTGCAGGCCGTGTATAGGCCCTATATGTACATACGGATATGTCTCCTATAGGATCATTTTGTAGCTTATCTCACTTTGGTAACCGTCATGATGCCTATAGCTCATATTTTCTACTAAAATAGACAAAAAAACTCACTAATCCTAAACCACTAATAAATCTCTTTTGACTTCCTCTTTTAAACTTTTCTATAAAAAAAATCTTGGCATCTTGTATGTTGTGATTTCTTACTATGATTCGGCATCATATCACTTATGATTAACATGTGTTACTCTAAATTCTTCTATTGTAAACCACATTTGTAACTCGCTTTGGATAAAAGCGTCAGCTAAATGACTAAATGTGAATGTAAATTGCATCACATGTAATTGACATGTTATGGAACTTAACCATGGCAAATAAGTGACAGGAGATGGAATACACATTTTCCTGCAACATGTACAAGGTGAATTCTTTCTTGAAGAGAGTGGAAAAGAAGAAACAGTTAAAAAAATGTTTTTGTATATTCCTATGTTTAAGTGTCTACATTTATGTTTATAGATGTGCGTTTCCACAGGGTCAAACTAAGGGCAAGTGCAATTTAACTTTAAGTGCATTTTTACTTTCTCCAGGTCCAAAAGTCAACTCGTGATTCAAAAAATCGAATAGTAGATATTTATAAAAAAAAACACAGAATTATCAGTGGAATTCATAACTGACCACAGTTATTAGAAAGCAGCAAAATAAAATGTCTCAACCTGTGAAATAAATCGACAGCTTGATGAATCGCCATGAAGCTCTATTAACGCTTAGCAGGTATTAATAATTATTTAGAACGCTTTCGGGATTGAATTAGTGACCCGGGGCGCGATCCCTAAACGCCGACAAACTCATTACTGCGGAACGGCGCTCAGCGCACAGCGAGCGGCGCAGCGGCGACCCGCCGAAAAAAAGCAATTTACAGCTGGAGAGAGAGAGAGAGAGAGAGAGAGAGAGAGAGAGAGAGAGAGAGACAGAGAGAGACCCTTCGCCGCTGCGCACCCGGCTGTCACAAACACCCGCGCACACACTCACTCTGACACGCCGGGTGCTGAATAGACAAAGCGAAAAACATGCTATCACAGGGGGAAAATGTGCCACGCAAGCCAGTTTTGGTTGCACGCCCGAAAATAAACAAATAAACAGACAAACAAATGCGTCCTAATGTTGAAGCGCAGAGACGAATGGCAGAAGTTGGAGGTGTTTCAGACTTCTTTACTTTGCCAATTAGTGTGTGGAAATGTCTTGTGTCAGTCACGCCTCAGCTTGACGGCCCTATAGCTCGATGGGGTACAGGTGCAACTCCCTGTGGCTTTTGGTGGGGTGAGGGGTGATGCGTATTGGTCCTGGGACCTGGAGAGAAACATGGTTCTGAAAAGCACTTTGATTATTTTTGCTCTTGTGTGGCAGGTTGGAAATACAGCCTGGATGTCTCAAACAAATAAAGTTTGGGTTCTGGGGAAAAACGTTTAGCTTTCTTTTAAAAAGTGGAGTGAAGTGAAATGAAATGGAGTGAATAGAAGTGGAGTGAAGTGGAGTGGAGAGGAGTTAAGTGGAGTGAAGTGGAGTTAAGTGAAGTAGAGTTAAGTGAAAAGAAATGGAGAGAATAGAAGTGGAGTGGAGTGGAGTTAAGTGGAGTGAAGTGGAGTAAAGTGGAGTTAAGTGGAGTGAAGTGGAGTTAAGTGAAGTAGAGTTAAGTGAAAAGAAATGGAGAGAATAGAAGTGGAGTGGAGTGGAGTTAAGTGGAGTGAAGTGGAGTAAAGTGGAGTTAAGTGGAGTGAAGTGGAGTGAAGTGGAGTTAAGTGGAGTGAAGAGGAGTGAAGTGGAGTGAAGTGGAGTTAAGTGGAGTGAAGTGGAGTGAAGTGGAGTTAAGTGGAGTGAAGAGGAGTGAAGTGGAGTGAAGAGGAGTTAAGTGGAGTGAAGTGGAGTGAAGTGGAGTGGAGTTAAGTGGAGTGAAGAGGAGTGAAGTGGAGTGAAGAGGAGTTAAGTGGAGTGAAGTGGAGTAAAGTGGAGTTAAGTGGAGTGAAGTGGAGTGAAGTGGAGTTAAGTGGAGTGAAGAGGAGTGAAGTGGAGTGGGGTGAAATGAAGTGAAGTGGAGTTAAGTGAAATGAACGGAAGTGGAGTGGAGTAAAGTGGAGTAAAGTGGAGTTAAAGTGGAATGGACTTAAGTGGAGTGAAGTGGAGTGAAGTGGAGTGGGGTGAAATGAAGTGAAATGGAGTGAAGTGGAGTGAAGTGGAGTAAAGTGGAGTGAAGTGGAGTGAAGTGGTGTGGGATGCAAAGTTTGGGTTCTGGTGAAAGCACATTTTGCTTTCTTTTGTAAAGAAGTTGCAAAGTTGTAAAGAATGTGTTCAATGACTATAAAGTGGATAGGAGTCGAGTAGAATTAAGTGCTCTTGAGTAGAGGGAACGAAGTGGAGTGAGGTGAAGTGGAGTGGAGTGAAGGGAATTGGAGTTGAGTTTGGAAGAGTGGAGTGAAGTGCAGTGAAGTGGAGTGGAGTGAAGAAGATTGGAGTGAAGTGGAGTGAAGTGGAGTGAAGAAGAGGGGTGTGGAGTGGAGTGAAGTGAAGTGTAGTGAAGTGCAGTCGAGTTGAGTGAAGTGGAGTGAAGTGAAATGGAGCGAAGCGGAGTGGAGTGAAGCGAAATGGAGCGAAGCGGAGTGGAGTGGAGAAAAGTGAAGCAGAGCCGAGTGGAGTGAAACGGAGTGGAGCGAAGCGGAGTTGAGTTGAGTGGAGAGAAATGGAGTGGAGCAAAGCGAAGTGGAGTTGAGTTGAGTCGAGTGGAGTGAAGTGAAATGGAGTGGAGCAAAGCGGAGTGGAATGGAATGGAATGAAGTGGAGCGGAGCCAAGTGGAGCCAAGCGGAGCCAAGTAGAGTCGAGTGGAGTCAAGTGAATTGGAGTAGAGGGAGTGGGGTGAAGTGGAGTGGAGTGAAGTGAAATTAAGTGGAGGGGGGGTGAAGTGGAGAGAAGTGTAGTGAAGTGAAGGGAAATGGAGTTGAGTTGAGTAAAGTTGAGTGAAGTGCAGTGACGTCGAGTGAAGTGAAACCAAGTGGAGTGGAATGCAAAGTTTGCATTTTCTTTTGTAAACCTGCAAAAGTGTTCAATGACTATGAAGTAGAGAGGAGTGGAGTAAAGTGGAGTGAAGAAGAGTGGGGTGTAGTTGAGTGAAGTGAAGTCGAGTGGATTGGAGTGAAGTGGAGTGGAGTGAGTGGTGTGGAGCGAAGCGGAGTCGAGTGGAGTGGAGTGGAGCAAAGCGGAGACGAGTGGAGTCGAGTGAGAAATGAAGAGAAATGAAGTGGAGTGAAGGGGAGTGAAACTAAATTAAACGAAATGGAGGAGAGTAAAGTGGAGTGAAGGGAATTGGAGTGGAGTGAAATGGAGTAAAGTACACGTGTAGAGGAGTGAAGTGAAGAGGAGTGAAGGGAATGGAGTGGCGTGAAGTGAAGTGGAGTAAAGTAGACGTGGAGTGGAGTGAAGTGATGTGGAGTGCAGTGCTGGGTGTGATGTCGAGTGTAGTGGAGTGAAGTGAATAAGAGTGAAGGTAAATGGAATGGAGTGAAGTGGAGTGGAGTAAAGTAGACATGGAGTGGAGTAGAGTGGGGTGGAGTGAAGTGGAGAGGAGTGGAGTGCAGTGCAGTGCCGGGTGTGGTGTCGAGTGGAGTGGAGTGAAATGTAGTAAAGTGGTGTTAAATGAAGTGGACTGTAGTGGAGTGAGGTGAAGTGATGTGAGGTGGAGTGAAATTGAGTGGAGTGAGATGAAGTGATGTGAAGTGGAGTAAAATGGAAGTGAGTGAAGTGGAGTATTGTTGCATCCACATTTAGTTGTGGTGCTCACGTGACAAAAGCTGTTTTGATTCCAGTGTCCGCGCTCTTCTCTCTTTCTCAGTTCTTGCTGCCATGAACTGAAATGGCAAAGGTATTTTTTGAAATATATTTTTACTATCAACAAAACACCTACCGTGTTAAATCATCCCCTAATAGAATCCTGAAATGACTAAAATGCGTCTTCTCTGTCAGCTTCTCTTTCACTTCTTACTCTTTTTGTTCTCAGACGCTTATTGACCTGCAGTGACCTTCAGAGAGAAATTGTTTTTGCTGATTCACTTTGATGCATGTGTTGAGTTCTCCACACAACTCTGCTGTGTGTGCATCCTTACTATGTGCTTCCTCATTTCTCTGTTGGTATCATTTCCACCTATACTCTTAGTGTTCAGATGGATAGTTCACTCTAAAATATAAATTCGGTCATCCATTACTCACCCTTGTCATTTTGAACTTGTATGACTTTCTTTCCTGTGCAAAACCAAAAGAGAAGATATCTGGAAGAACCGATGGTCCCCATTGACTTCTACTGCACAGCCAACATTCTTCAAAATATCATATTTTGCATTTTGAAAGCAAAAGGTTTCCATGATTCCACTACTTTGCTATCTTTCTTTGTGATTTGTATACAGTATGTCATGGTGTGTAGCGGATGCAGGTTTTGGCTTGTGTCACCATAATGAAAATAAAAGTAATGCAGTGGTTGAATAGAAAGAAGTGTCCTTAGTGACTCTGGGGTCAATCAGCAATCAATTACTCCATTACTCTACTGAACCTGGCCAACTGCCATCCCACACGTACCCACACTTCATCCACGAAATCTTCTCTCTTTTCTCTCTCAAACCCTTTATACAATCACTCTCGCTTCTTCACATTCATGTGACGTTTGGCTCCGAGCCACACATAAACCTCAGAAAATGTGTGCTTTATAGACTTTAATTCCCACAAAAGTAATTCTCATGTGTTGATAAAAAAACAAGGTGATATTCAACAATAACAAAAAAGAATGCAAAAATATTGTATAGTGTAAAAGCATGAGAAGCTAGAAACCAATAGCGAGCAATAGTTGAGTCCAGTGACACTATCATTACTCGTGGATGTCAGTAAGTGGACCGAAAGCGCTTTCGCTGAATGAACACACACAGAGTCAAGGACCGGGATCACCGCTCATCTGCTGTGAGTGTCTTCCTCTCTCAATGCTTTTAAGCCATGGATGCACAGAACAATAATACGCTCCATCTGCACTCTACTGACCTGCCTTTCCATTGGGTGGTGCACTTCAGCAAAGAGAGGAGCTTAGGCTCTCCACAATTGTGCCTCAAATAAATCTTTTTGATGGAATTTAGTATTTCACTTTTTAAATGGCTTTTAATGTTTGTGAAAATGATCAGGGAGGACATTCATTCTTAAAGAGTTCAGTATGCCAGAACGTCACTTTTTTCCCTTTGTTTTTTTAGCATTACAAGGGGCATGATGTTATGGACGTGCTGCAGATAATGTGTAATACTGCATTTCATAAAGCTTGGATCACAATTGCCCAAGGAAATTCAGGGACCTAATTTAATTCTAAAAATGCCCCAAAGTGATTGAAGACTGATTAAAGTAAAGTCCATAGTGCTTAAGTTTGATACACATTGATATGGCAAGTAATGTGTGTGTGTGTCTGTGTGCATCCAATCAATGGATACCTCATAAGTGCCTCCTCTTAATTTGGTAATCTTAGATTTAGTGCACTTGATATCTGCTGACAGACAATGCTCCGGTATCCAAGCTCTTGGCTTGATACCCTGTCTTAATGTTGGCAGTGTCTGTTGTATACTGCAGCCTTGAGGGTTCTCTCTATCACACCCTGACTAACAGCCACACGTTATGCACTACACTATCTATCCATGCTTATCTCCATAATACACTCAATTATTTTTGTTTTTATAAACATGTCATTGAACTGAGAAAATTTATTGGAATTATTTTACATAAATCTGTTTTATTTACTTTAACCTATTTAATAAATTAAATCATTGTTTAATAAGCAGTTTTGTATAGATTTTTTTCTTAAACATTTCAATTAATATTATTAATTATTAACATTTCATTGGGTGACCCCCAATGAAGCCCCTTAGACCCCTGTCTCACCTCAGACTCCCATACAATTTCCCTACACAAAATGAAAGATTATTGCTTTTTTAATTAATGATTTTACCCGTTACAAGTCAGTCCATCTTTTACTTTGTCTTTAGGCTAGTTACTATTTTCTTTCCTTTTTCTGCTGATGGTCGCTCCCACTTTTATAACCACTGTTTAACATTCTTTGCTAAAATCATAGTCCATCCAAAATGTAAAAACTATCACCTATGAATGTAAAACCCTCACCTTGTTTCAAACCTTTCCAGTTTTTTTTGGTTTAACACAAAGGGAGATATTTGGAAGAATTTGACAACTGACAACCATTGGGGCCCCTCTGACTACCAAAGAAAAAAGAGTGTAATTATTTTGTTTTCTTGAACATGTAAGAAGATATCTTGAAGAAAATATCTTGAAGAATGAAGGATAGAAAATTGTTTTGGGCTCCTTTGACTACATTCAAAAAAAAATATTTTGTACTTGAAACGATTTATACTCAAAACAGTTTATAAGCTTTGAAATTAGGTACATATTCTGAATAATTGTTGAGTATTAGTTAGTAAAAAAATAGTAAATCTCATTGACAAAGTTCACCAAAAATATTCACCAAAAATATATATTTGTATATTTTAGAGGAATTACCTTCTGAAATTTTACTCAATTATTTTAACATTTCCCACTAAAATCCATTTAATGCTTTAAAAGATTTCATTAGGTAAATAAAATTCTTTATTTTTGTTATATTTAAAAAGCCACATCAAACACCACATCATACAGCCACATTTTTTACAGAGAACCACGTTTCTGAGTTGTAAAAATTTTTCCAAATACCTTTCTCAGTGTTTAACTGAGATACAAATGTAGACAGATTTAGGACAACTTAAGGTTGGGTCATTCATGACAGAATTTTTCTATTTAAGTTGAGTGTCCCCTTTACATTTTCCAAAAAATGAAAACCAGACAAAAGTCGGGAAATGCCATTCTAAGAAAATGAGCAAATTTGATTTAGCCTTTGAATAGCTGGATAACATGCATAATCTGACCCAAGAAAAAGTTTCAAATAAAGTTTTATAGACATAAGCATTCTCAATAAACAAATGTATATTTCTCTATTTTTAAAACAATTATGTTTTTAATTTCATAGCAAAAATAAGCATTTAATCAATCACAATGTTAAGTACTAAAAAACCTATACTTTGTGATTCAAAGTTTGCTTATCATCGTTCTACGCCAGTCCCAATAATACAAACGAGTGCAAAATCACAAAAAAACTTTAAAAAAAAGGTTTCCTTTTATTAGGGTGCACACTCAGCTTTCTTTCCAAAGAACTAGAAACTGAGTGAACAGAAAAGAGTAATTGTGGTGAGAAAAGTCCCATAATGACAAGAAACTGGCACATGGTGACAGAAAGAGGTGTATTAGCTCCGGCTGCTGGTAAATGTGTGGGCGCGTGTAAGTGACTGACAAATCATTTCCTTGGTCTAAATGGTGGCAAGGTATGTCTTGTGGTGAGATTCATTGGCAGTATGAGGTCATGCGTGCTGAAGCTGGTAAAGTAAAGGCTGAGTTTCCTTCATATCCTATTCCTACACTGCATTACTGAGCATCGCTGTGATGAATTATGACATCCCATCCGTCTGCAATTTCCCTTTGTGGTGACCCTAATTCAAGCCATTAACATTCGGGTCTCCCACCCAAGAACTTTGCTTATGCGTTCTTCTATCTGTTCTTTTATTCGTAATAAAAGCACTTTGTCTCTTCCAACCTAGAGGATCTGAAAGTCAAGCGTTTCAGATGCTCACATGCACTGTCAGGTGAACTTGCCTTTCCCTTGTCTTTTTACCCATTGGGGCAGACAGACAATTTACCTGTCCTGTCTGAAGCCACTTTAGATGTGAGTCTATATTCATAGCAACATGACTGAGCATGTAAAACATGCAAACCATTATTACACAGTCCCGTGTGTACGATACCTAAGAGCACGCTGCTCCCATGGGAACGCTTTCAATGAAGAAGGTCTTTTGTTGTCCTTTCTTTGAGCAGAAATCAGAAGACGAAATGTTGAGAATGTTTATATTCCTATCAAATGTTGTGCTCCCAGAGGTGTTACGCACACACATGCATACACACACAGTTGTGCGGCTGTTTATGTAGCGTGATTGCGATTGAGTAAACTGTTATCGTGCCTCGGGGAGACGACTGAACTCATACATAAACTCCACGCAGACACTTGTACCCGAGCTGACATAAACACACATACACATACAAAAGGAGTATTCCCTGTAAGCCCCACCTTTATGAGATAGGCCCTTATAAATAATTCACTCTACAACCCAGCATCACCTGCTGCTGTTTACATCACTGAAATATGCATGGAACCTTTATTAACGTTTAAGGCCGGATGCCCAGCAATTGCATGATCTCCGACACATCATAAAATCCGTCGTGTTGTATATCAGCAGATCTTTCCATTGTAATTTGTATAATTCCATTCTGGATATTATGTTGTCCATAAAGATTTTATCACCTGTTATACACAATATTAATGACTCAACTTTATGACACAAGACAGTGTTTTGAATCCACGCTGGAGAATTGGACTATTCCTGTCTCGCAGATTTATTGCAGACAAATCGGAACACATATTAGCCATTTATTATCCTTTCAAACAGTGCCTAAACATTTTACTCATGTCAATGTTTTTTTCTTCTGCAGAACACAGTTGACAATATTTGGAAGAATGTTGGTTTTATGTCCATAGAAGGTTTGCTTCCTGACGTTGTTCATATTATCTTATTTTGTGTTGTGCAGAAGACAGAAAGTCATACAGATTTGAAATTATAAAAGGATGGGTAAATGATGACATTACTTTCTTTTTTTCGGGTGAACTATCACTTTAAGGTTTATATCTACCATAGGGTCTAGAGAAGCATTTGACAGTATGGAAAAAGATCTTACCAAGGTAAATTAGAGGGACAAACAATGTCAAAGCACACATAAGCAGAGCGTTCCCTCGTTCTCCTCTTCTGTTTCTGGCCAAAGAGACACACATTGAAGAGCACTTACACTCCACATTTTGCGAAAGAATACAGATATTCATCAAACCTGTCCGGGGCAATTCCCTTGGACCCGATGTATCCAGGCTTGAAGATGGGGAGCTGTGTGCCTCTGATGAGTCAGATAAATCTTCTCTGTCCCTGTAGTACACTGAAACTTTGGCATGTCAGAACAATGATAGTTCCCATAAAAAAGTTGCTTTAACATGTGACAGAATTGATTCCAGAAAAGTTATACATGGATATACAAGAAATGCATTTATGCAATATTATTTATTCATAATTTTAAGTTCTTGGTGTTAAGACAGATTAATGCAGAATGCAGAAAAGATGTTAACTGATGATTTCCTGTTCATTTGACTTTAATTCAGGAATGGGATTAAACATGTATATGTCTGTAATTGTAATTCTATTGTTGTGTAGATTTGAACCTGCCAGCATTGTAGGTTACAGGTGAGGTAGCAGCAAGTGAAACCTGTGTTTCAGTTAGATGTGTGTGCCAACAGTCACCAGTGAGAGACAGTATTCAGTTGTCACTGTGATTAAGTGAGAGAAGTAGAAGACCAGCTGTGCCACCAGAGACAGAACAGATGGAGACACTCCAAAACACATGCTACCGAACAAACACAAAAATCAACAACTGACTGCTAGGTCTAATTTTCTTTTTCTCGCAATTTGCATACATGCTTGGCATTATCAACTTAGTGTTTACATTTTCAAAAAGTTGATAAAAATTCATTTGAAATTGTCAAATGTTTGATATAAAGGGAGAGTGCACCCAAAAAAGTTGTTTTAAACCTGTATAAATATCTTTCTTTGAACACAAAGAAAGATATTTGGAAGAATGTTAGCAACTGAAAATGTATGCTGTTCTGTTGATCACAAAAAAAATTAAGACCTTAGGGAAACAAACTGTTCTGTGCTTTTGTACCTTTTACTACAACTTCTTCATACAATGGTAGTCGAAGGTGCCCCAGAAATCTCAGTTGCAAACATTCTTCTAAATATCTCTACAATCATTTTTCAGATTTTTTTTGGTGGAATATCCCTTATTAGGTTGATTATTCTCAAGCAGTCAAGGAAGCACAAATTTTTCTCTCATTTCACTTTTTTTATTTCTTATTTTAAAATAAACGTATTCTTAAATGCCATCATTCAAGGCTGCAATAAAATCAAGATCTATAAAACCTCATGTTTCTCCAGGCAGGTGTTTCAGCATCCATCCTTATGTTTAAGTGTATGTGAGTGTGGGCGAGGCTAATCCACCACACACTTTTAAATATTTAATCAATGTCCACACACTCACATAGTAGTCTAACTAGGACATGTATGCCTCAAAAAGGAGAAAAGGAAAGTCAACAGAAATTTATCTTGAGAGGTACAGATCATACGAGATAGGAGGGTATTTGAAAGTATGCTCATAAGGAGTGCTTCACAACAAGTAGTATGACACTGATTTGCTCTAAGGGCCAGTTCTCCTTAAGTATCATGTTCATCAAAAATGTATGGTCATGTTTCAGCTGCCGGAAAAGACAGCTGGACTTGCATATAAAGGCATGCGAGTACAAATTGATGGAGAGAGAAAATAAGACTTATTAAATGAATGGTATAATAGTATTTGTATTAGTATAAATGTTAATAATAATCTGTGTGTGGCAGCAGCTTTGTTGAGGTTTAGTTACTATTCATGACCAAAGATTCAGATACAGTTCTTTACCCAAACATTAAATTTCATATCTTTTTGATTTTCTGTCTTCAGCACAATAAAAGAAGACACTTTGAAGAAAGTTGGTTACCAAACAACATTGTACCCCATTGACATCATTGCATGGAAGCCAAACCACTAAGACATTTCATAAAATATCTTTTGAATGTTTAGCATACCACCCAGACTCACATACAATGTTTTTATTAAATTAGGATTTGATATGCTTTTATTTATATATATACCAGTGGATTCATTTAAGTTTAGGCTACACAGATATACTTTTTTATATGTAAATTGTGTGATATTGCCATTTCCACAATATTTAAAACTGTATTCCAAAAATTTTCATCCAGCATAACTTAATGAGCTACAGGACAGAATTTGCCTAAAGAGTATTAACCTCTGAGTTGTTTTTAAAGAACATGGTGTTATTTTTAGAGATAAAACAAGGAAAGGATAAATACACCCTTGTACAGTCCTAGCGCAGGTCACACGACTAAACAGCATGAAATATTCATGGAGTATGCTTAAGAATCTATTAGACATCGCACGTGTCTGCTGAAGTGTGACGGCAGGTGTAACCTTGTTGTGGTACTCTGTAAGAACACCCAGTCAGGGGTAGAGAGATTCAGGTATAGTGTGCGATTCCGTGGCAATGTTTCACACCCCTCTAGATTTGAATGTAACGCCTGTGGCATGGACACACATATTCACATTCCCATTTAGGACACTTGTAGAAGGTGTGAATGTGATGTGAGAGATGTGGAGATTTTGAGAAATGCTATGAGCGTGATTGAAAAATTCTGAATAAAAACAATATTTAAACATGTGTGATTGCGATGAAAAGTAGATCCCACGAAACTAATATATTACAGTGCTGATCAGAAGCTTTGTGAACTCACTCATTTATGCATTCATACGTTTTTTACATTTTATAATAGTGATACAGACAATAATTTTAAATAAATCAAATTGGAACTATTGGAATTCTGTTGAAGCTAAATAAATAAATGAATTAATTAATTAAATGTTACATTTGAGTGTAACATTTCAGTGGTCCGAATTTCAAAAGAAGTCCCTTTCCAATTTGCACTCTTATTGGCTGCTCTTTAATTTATTTGTGGTCAAAGTATGTTTCAAAAACATTTTTGTTAATAAACATCTGTGTTTGCTAAATTATATTTTGTCTATTGAACTTATGTCTGACTTTTGGACATTCACCTTCAGATGAAAATGTTTTTTATAGCGAGAAATAAATCATTTAATAGAAATATAATTAATATTTCTATTGTATGACAAAGCATGATGCACTCTGCCCTGTTCATTTTCAATTATCAGACACTGGAGTATTAACCACCAAAAGCCACTGAACAATTAACTTTCTCCCTCCAATAATGAGCACAACAACATGTCCCTGGTGAAGTACAGAGTACAATTCATTAACATCTCTCTCTCTCTCTCTCTCTCTCTCTCTCTCTCTCTCTCTCTCTCTCTCTCTCTCTCTCTCTCTCTCTCTCTCTCTCTCTCTCTCTCTCTCTCTCTCTCTCTCTCTCTCTCTCTCTCTCTCTCTCTCTCTCTCTCTCTCTCACACATACTCACATACTCACATACTCACTCACTCACTCACTCACTCACAAACACACTCTCTCACTCCAAAATTTAACAAGACTGTGGTCTTTAGTGAATTATTTACTCATTCCTTTCCTCTTGCTGTACTTCATTTGTACCTTCTTATCTACCTGGTTCCTGTTCTTGTTACAATAAACTTGAATTGACACATGTATTGGGGTTGGTGCGATTGAAATTTTTTCCACCATGTTCTCTACTGCTGTGACATACATTAACTGTCGTAGGTTCAGTGTCATGTCTGTTCACTGGGGTGAATGGAAGGTCAGAGAAAACTGTGTCACAGGGTCATGAGGTCAAAAGATTGAGCAGGACAGGCGATGTAGCCTTTAAAATGAATTTTTGGAAACCTTTTGCATAAAGCTAAGAGATTGAATGTGAAATGTGATTATTTAGTATAGTTTTAATACAGTAAGCCAATATGTGTATTATTACACTGTTACTACATTGTTAACGCATTGTATTAATGATTCTGAAACATGCTTTATATAAATGTCATAATTCTGAAAACTGTAAAATCAAATGATTTGTTTCATCCCACACACGCCACCGGGGATAAGCTGACACAGCGTTTTAACCTTTGTCCTTAAAAATCCATTTGCTCAGTCTAATAGCGTCCCCGAGGCGAGCATATGTAAACATAGTTAACTCATCATAAACCATTTTATAGAAAAGTGCCTATCAGCAGGAGTGGCCATCCATTAATATTAATAGCAATACTTCACAGGCATTCATTAGTGCTTATAAGCTCTAATTAGCCCTGACAGGAAGGTCACAATCCCTGAATCTCTGGATGACAGGAAAAATAATCACTATCTACTATTAATAATTGTTTTTGTGCTCCAAAATTCTGTTAATTCAGAACAGGTCGTGTGGATTAATCACTGTTAAATGAGGGTGTGGTCTAAGTTAAAAGATAACAGACATTTGCATATTAAGAAGATGCCTTTAAATATACTATCAATTATTTATTTAATACAAACAAGCCCAAATATGTTTGCAAAAGTGCTTGTTTATTGCTGTAATATAAATTATTATAAGAAGATAAGAGCCATGAATTATGTACTAAAGGAGCAAAGTGAATTTAAAGATTCCTGGAATATTTCTGATATCAATTAACAATTAAGAACCATCTGAAAATGTAGTAGGAACTACATTCAATTCAAACCACAGCATTGCATTTCAGAATGGTTAACAAATTAAAAGCATTACAATTACAGACACACTGCGATAGCAGTCATGAAATGATAAAGACCCCTCAATAAATCAGTGCTGATAGTTAAATCATAAATCATGTCAATACAGAAATGACTATACAAGTTACCATGAGTCAAAGGCCAACATGGCATTAAACAGAAAAATCTGACTGTAAGATTATAAAAAATACAATTTTACACTGGCAAGAAGTGACTTTGTAACTACATGTAAACTAACTCTGGGAATATTAAGAGTTGACTGTAAGGTTTGGAGAATGAGTTATTTTTAGTCAGTAGAACATCTTTGTGTGGTTATCTTAAAAAGTGAAGTATTAACAGATATAATAAAACAACTTAACTACCTAAAGGTGACTAAATTGGCAAGGATAAAATATTTGCAAAATATCTAACTTGGACTATCAAAGTAGAGGGTTGTCTTAAGTTGTTTCCTTCAGGAGTCATTTTAACCAACAATAAAAAGAAAGAGATCACCTGAACATTTGTCAAAAATACTATTTGATGACTCAATCCAGTTACATTATCGGATATCAAAAACAGAATTTTGGTAAGGTTATGGTAAGGTCAGGAGAATGTAAACGTGGTTTGCAAAACTGTGATTTAAAGTAACAGTTTCATGCATTGTAAGTTGATAGACTATTAGACTTGTTGAGTTATCATGTTCAATGTGGAATAGCATGCTTGTGCACAGTACACTACCCCAGCACTAATATTCAATTCGGGCTTTTCAGAATCTGAAAGTTTCTTGTTATTTATTGACCGTTTGTCCGTAAAACAATCTATTAAAGCTGTATCTTTCTTTTGTGAGAAAATCAAATACTTTAAGGGGATTTTAACCACGTGATTCTACCCCACGGGTACTCAAGATTAATATAAGAGAGGCAAAAACTGTGCTTGATACTCCCCCCTATGTATTACTGGAATGAATAGAGTAACCAGGCGAATATACCAATTATCTCTTTTTACCAGAATGATAATTTTTGGAAGAGCTTCTCTTAAAAATTGCATTTGTTGGTGTACCTGTAATGCATGCAGGGACATAATGAAGTCATGTTGAAAAATATGATAACACACCTTTGAGCTACTAGAAGATTCATACAAAACAAATATAAATGCCCCTTTCTTTAACTTGCCTCCGCATCTCATTTTTTCATTTTTTTCCTCAAATTTTATGTTCCGTGTTGTCTTTGTGTAAGACAAGAAGGCCGGGAGCGTTTCTGTGTACATCTGCATGCAGGATTAGTGTCTTAAGGAATTGTATGTGTTGTTGGCCTACTGTAGTAACTATTAATGGACGGGTAAGATATTGTCTTGTGTCTTCTAGTTGGTGACAGACAAGTGAGAAGATGGACAAAACACCTTAGATAATGAGTTATTGTTTAAATCATGGTTTGGTGTTTGGTCAATGTTAATAAATTCATTGTTGTTAGCCTATAGCACTCGGTGAACATCTGAGCTGCTCTACCACACATTGGACAAATCTTGTGTCAGCAGATGAACACATCTACTCATCACACTTTAGGAGACAATCAAACAACATCACAAAATGCTGAAGTCTATATATTCTTTGATAACCCTTGATAAAAGTAAAGTGATATCTTTGATTTTATAAAGAGATGACAATAAAGGAATAAAGGGGTGAGTCAAAGTCTAAATAGAAGGCCTGAGGTTGTGTATACGGCAGCAGTTTGTTTGAAATCTGTTGATGGTTATCCTTCCTTTCATCGTACAGTTAACAAACCCTCCGGCAGTGAGAGGTACAGCATATTCCTTCAGAGAAACACCACTGTAAAGAGACTGATGGACCGGGAAGTGATTCCCGGCAGATGCATAGCATGTCATGACCTTTAGCAGAAGTTACACATGTAGTGGGAAGGAATATTGGCGCTGTCCAGGGTGCTGATGTGATCGAGATGAAACAAAATTTGTCTATATTTTTATTTTTATTCGCGTTTTTATCTAACCTTACTCTGCGTTCAAACTATGCATTTTGTCAATGTAAGTTTTAAGCAAATGGAATCCCTAAATTAAAAAGAATTACAGAAAAAATTTAGGGCAAATGACAAACAAGTTTTAAGCTCTACAATAAGGAGTTTTTCAGTTATGTTTTCATTTCATTTTACAAAACAATACAATAAAAATAAAAATATATTTAAAAAACTGTATTGTTTATTTCTTTAAACATGTTTTAAGCAATATTTTGTCATTTTTAATTTTTATCATTCAGAAAAATATATTTTTTTATTCATTTACAAAAAGTCCACTTCTCTATACGTTTATAAAGCCTCGTAACAACCGGGATAGTCGACAATACAATGTTAATTCAATTGTTTATATTACAAAAAAGAAAATGTTTAATTAGATCCTCACAAAGCAATATTTTTAAGCATTTTAAACAATACTGTGCTTTTTGGAATATCTAACATCTAAAAAACCCAACAGTTTCTTTTTTTATATTTTATAAAAAGATATATTTCACAAAATAAAACCATTTAAAAACCAGAGCAAAAAGATATAAGAAAGAAAGTAATGGACTAAGACTCGAGACTTGACTTGTGTTTGGTGGTTCACGATGCTATTTAAGAACCTTTTTATCATCTAAATGGTTCCATAAGGTACATCTTCATATTATAAAAAAGTAAAAATGGATGATTCTTTAAAGAACCTTTGACTGAATGTTTTTGTGTATCAAACATGTACTTCTATGGCATCGCTGTGGGTGAAGAAGTATGGGCTCAAAAAAAATTAGAGAATTTACTTTGACATTTCATTAGATATATCTGCTAGATGATGCTTTGCGGTATTAGGGCAGTCTTTGTCGTGCCCCGGTCGACTATCCCGGGTGTTACGAGGCTTTGTAAAGGTATAGAGAACTGGACAGATTTGTGGGTCTGGAGCGGCAGGGAAAGCTGCTGATGGAGAAGGCCTTTGTGCTGAAGCACGGGCCCGAAAGAGCTGCGTTGAGTCTTTGCCCACAGCCCACCGAGACATACCATCCGATCACCTGAACCACAAGCTGCCTCCCTCAGCGATTCACACTCACAAATGAACACACACACACCCTTTGACCGCACCCCAACCCCCTGCTCACACACAAACACTCCTCACCCGCTGAGGCGGTCATCAGCACGGTCATTAATTGTAAAATTCCCCCTGGGCTGATAGAGAGGGTTGGTGTGGGGCGGGGGGTTGAAATGAAAGGGGAACTCCTGCTTGATGTTAGTTGAGGGTGTGTTTGCCAGACCCTCGGTTGGCTTCTGCTCTGTAAGCACTCTTCTGTGTTTTAGCGTATTCGCACACCTCTAATCAGCAACTTTGTATTATTTTGCTGAAATATTTTGGAATGTGCATTTTCCGTATGTATTTGCATATGGACATTCACATCATGTTAACATCTATTTGCGCATCATTAATCATGTCTGAATCATCTATGTGATTGTTTGTTTTCCCCTCCCGAGTTTTCTCGTGGCGTGAGCATCCAGCGAGCCATAAATCCCAGCTGTTTGTCTCATTTCCGTCTCATTAGAGAGAGGAGACCGAGCACACGTCTGTGGACCATGAGATTGGTAATTAACGCAAGGCCTAACGAAGGCAAAATTAAAAACAACAGCTCTACAAACTCAACCCATCAACTTGGACCTGCTGACTAGAGAAACAAAACGCTGAGATGTCCAATGAAGCCTGAGATAAACTTACAGATCTGACTCCACATCCTCTTCATCAAACTCTTTATTCGCTTCAAGATGCCCAGTAGGCACTATGAGGTCTAGCTGACTGGCTTGAACAACAACATTGGTTCTCCACTTGGTCAGCTGTTTATGATGTTACTAATTGTGAATACAGAACATTTGTATGAGTATTCCCAAGATAGGAACACCATAAACACCTTGAGTTACATTTATGGAAACAAGCTGATATTGACATAAAAATAGATTTGTCCTTAAGAATTGATAAGAAGAAAGAGGGATTTAAAGTCAAGGCCAAACTTTCCTTTAATAATCTTGATATGATAACTTTGTTCTTGTTTGAATCTTGTTTTGGACACAAACCAGTAATGATTTCTACATAACTGCAGTTCTGAATGGTGCTGAACAATATTATATGGTATTAAAATGGTTTTGCAGAAATGATTTACAGTAGTGTGAACATAAAGCTGTAATTGTCAACACAACTCTGGACAACTTGCAGTCTTTTTGTTGAGATTCGTAGAAAATTGAGTTGAAGTTCACCCAAAAATAAAATTTTGTCATTGTTTTCCCCGTTGTTGTATCAAATTTCCTGCAGATATTTTGAAGAAAGTTGTCAATAGAACAGCAGTGAGACTATTTACTTCGATTGTAAACAAAAGAAAACCACTGCAAGTGAATGGGTGTCAGTTACCAACATTATTTAGAATATCTTGTATTGTGTTCTGCAAACAAAAGAAAGTCATATAGAAATGAAATGACAAGAGGATTGGATTTCTTTCTGTATATCTGATGCATTTGTTATTTGTTAAAACAAAGTGATGCATATACAGGAAAGTGTGTCAAATTACTTTAATTTACTTTAAATTTCATTCTGGACATCTTAAACAAGAATGACTTGAATTAAAAATGACATCATTCAGTCATTCATTGAATCACTTTAGTCACTAAGTTTGATCACGTCCAAAAGCAGACAACATGAAAACCTCATATCTCCTCATATCTATAATTATCAGTCACCCAATGTGTTTTTTTCGCTGGGGTTTGCTAATATCTGATCAATAAAAATAATAATAAATGTTTGACAGATTTTAGAGAGAGAGAGAGAGATAATATACCATATATATATTTACTATTCATAAACATTTTTGCCAGTTAGTATAAAGCTTAAAAATATTTTCTTGACCTTCAAATATTTTTTAAACTAATTTGGGGCTTGGAGTCAAAAAGGTTGAGAACCCACAATGAATAACCAAACAACATAATAAATGCACATGACCTCGGAATTTTTTTTAATAATAAATACAATGCACACAAGTCTAAAGACGGAATCCTAATGTGTTTTTTAAAATGAAATAGAATGAAAACAGACCACTGTGTAAACTGCATATCAAGTTGTTGATGGGATGTGTCTAGATGGCTTCGGACAACTGCATTCTTGGTTCTCTTGTGGGGATGTAGAAACGAAAGGATTGGAGTGGGTTGATTGAAAAAAGAAGGAGAAAGAATTCCCTTTGACCTCTGACCCACGTAGAGTGACAGACTCATTTGCGTCTTGCGAGCATGTATTGGGGTTTGTGAGCATGTGTGTGAGCTCATGTCAGTGTGTGTGTGTGTGACTGCAGGCTAATTCTCTCTGACACTGGGCAGACTCTGAATGCCATAGCTGTCCCTCTCCATTACCCCCTCTCCATCCTCCTGCCACTCACACATTTATCACACTCACCAAATCTCTGCATTCGATCTGAAATTGGTGTCTTTTATAACATCCCATGAAGCATTTAAAGGCAAAGTAACTAATCAGTTACCAACTTAAAGGTATTGTTCAAATAAAGTATTCCCATTCATACCGTTTGGGACAGACAAAGGAATCTAAGGAATCCAAAACAGCCAAACCATGCTGGGGGGAACTTGTTATAGACTGTATAAATAATCTATTCCCTCCTCTCTCCCTGCACCTTATCCTTCTGCATTTGAACATTTTTAAATAAACATCACATGGATTCATGGACTGTTTTTGTGAAGTGGTCCAAAAGTGCTCCCACACTGCACCAGGATCATGCACACACGACGCACACACACATGACACACACACGCACACACAATCTCTGGCTTACAAAAATCCAGGGAGGCAGTGCTGATAGTCTGTATTGGGTAATAATGTGCCAAGCTGATCCTGTCCTGTGTCCCCTATAGTTTAACTTAAATCCGTTTGAGAGTGTATGAGCGGGTTTGTGTGTGTGTGTGTGTGTGTGTGTGTGTGTGTGTGTGTGTGTAGCCTCCTTTGTGGGACCAGCCAGCAGTCCTTAAGAGGAAATTTGATTCCTTAACATATTTTAGTTTATATACATGCTAAAGAATGCTTATTTGAAACTACCAAAATGCCCAACAAATTCTGTGCGGGTTGAGGTTAGGGATCATTAGACCATTAGATCTGAATATGTCTATGGCAAAAAAAAGTTTGTTTGTGTGCGGAAGCTCATTTCCTGCTCAGTTATATGAGAAATGGGACCTCAAACAAATGACAATTCATCAATAAAAGAGATAAAACATTTTTTATTGGCAATTGCCAAAATAAAGGTTAGTGAATGACTCCACAGAGATTTACCCACATCCCAGACATGCTTGAAATCCTTTTAGCAAACCAAGGCAGCATGCTGTTGTTATTTGGATATAATCTTCAGCTTTTACAGCTATGTTTGTGCGTGTTTAGAAGCATGATGGAGGGGAAGACCTCAAACCTTAATCCTATAATGTACAAATTTCCTCCTGAAGGTTTTCAGACCCATGAGCGCTGGCGGATAAATCATGTGAAATTTAAATTTCCGAACATCTAACAGGAGTTTTTTTAAGGTGTGCTTAAACCCTCTGAAACCCACATTTAAAGTGTGTAATGCATTCGAGTGCGGGTGTTTTAAAGAAATGCATCTGTCTGCACTGATGCATGTGCATTTGTGTGTATGAATAGAGTAAGACTAGAGTAAGATTTGATATTTCTGTGCTTATAACTGAATCTCATTTACGGACAATGCTCTCAAATATCAGTGCACCATATTCAAACAAAGTCTTTGTCATTCAATTCAACAACATTTTTTAACAGAGCAAGATAACTTTCTTTGTGTTAGTACCACCCACCAACAGCAGGTCTTAAACATAATTTTGTCATTAAAAATTCATAAATTGCTGTAGTTAAGAGCTGTAATTATGCAATAACAATAAGAACAAGAGCCATTGCTTTATTGTGACTGTAACCCAAAGGGTGTTGTCAGACCCTAACAAGTGTTGATTCTAGATACCATAAAATAAAATTATTAAGTGTGCAGATGTTTATTTAAATATATATTTAATTAAGGAAGTTTTAACGATTAATCACTTTTAATTGCATTCAGAATAAAAGTTTGTTTTCCATTATATATGACTGTGCCCTTTGCAAATTATTCTTGTGTTTATAAATGTATACTCATACATATATTTGTTGAGGCAATTTTATATTTGTTTTAATATACAGTTTAAATACATACAAACATTTATTGATTGTTGTGTTTTATATAATTTTTAAATGTATACATGCGTGTGTGAAAAACAAAGAGTCTACAGTTCACATATTCTGGATGCAATCATTTATGTTTATACACAGTATTTGCAGGATTTGAGATGAAAGTTCAAATAAGAAAAAATCTATTTAAAACACAAACTAATAAATAGTAAGTAAAAAAATGAAAATGGTGTTTAAATTTGTCTTATGAGGTTTTAAAATAATTTAGTGTATATCAAGTAAATTTAATATTAATTCATAGAGATTTATATTTGTAAATTTTATACATGTAGATTTTTGTTAAGTAGCCAAAAATTGCCGTTTGTTTCTGCAATTTTTCACTTTGTTACCACATTTAAAAATCATCAATGTTCTTTAGTAAACCGGTAAAATCTTTTAGAGTTTTGGTTGAACTTGTTACAATTCAGCATGTGAAAATAAATAGTGTTATCAAAAGGAGTTATTCATTCATACTGTCCACAAAATACAACATTTCCCCTTTACCCCATTGTCTTTCTAATTTATGAGCCTTACGAGTGTATATGAGGACATGGAGTCAAATGGACTTTGACCACTCACTGTGTTTTAACATTTGACAGCTCTACTTCTTCATGTTTGCGGCCCAGTGGCAGAGATATGGATGAATAAAAATGTGGGTAAGAGAGAGCAAAGGGGGATGACGTTAATAGAGGGGGCCCTCGGCATGGACGCAACAGCCATCAAACCCAACCTGGTTATTGAAGAGAGGGAGAGAGCGAGGTTAAATAATTGATAGTAAGTATTTCAATAGGCTGCACCCGTCTTTTCTAATGAAGAAAGTGCCAGTCATTTGGGACCTCAGCACCACTTGAGGTGGGTCAGGAGCGCTGCGGAATGTGAGTGTGTACGTGTGCATTTGTGTGTGAGCAAATAAGAGGAAAAATGAGAATGTCTGTGCATAATACATGTCTGTGTAAGGTGCATGTTAACAGGTCGTGCAAACGTGTATTGTAATGTGCAGACCAGAGCGTGTCATGTATATGTAAAGAACCTTTCCAGTGTAGAGAGGGGTCCAGACCTTCAGTCTGGCTCTCGTCCTTGAAAGCCCCTCCTTAAGATTTTTCCCAAACACAACTAGCATAAATGTGACCAGGTTAAAGAAGAAAAACGTGTTTGAGGAAGACGGGGAAAACACAGCCGGAAATAAAAGTGCTAGGGTGGCAAATCTCAAGGGAAAATTGCATTTCGGTCCAGAACGTTTTTTCAAGACCTCCTCACCCCCAGTGCTGGTTATAGGAGTTTAATAGCCCAAAGTGGATGCCTCAGCCAATCACAGCCTGTCAGATCAGGATGATAGTTGAGTTAAGTTCTGACAGGTACTGAGACTGATATTAATGAGATCTCAGGATTATGTTGCAGCCCATTGCATATGCTTAACAACAGCTTTTGTGAAAATATTTTGACTAATTACACAGTCAAGCAGATGCTTTAAGATAAACAAACCTAACGTAATATACAGAAATAGGAAAATAGAAAAACATGCACATACGCAGAGAGTGGTCTGAGAGATTAATTTTTCAGTAGTAAGTGGTAAACTGCTCGTGCCATTTCAGAGCTCTCTAAAGCCTTTGGCTATTGCGTGTCAACACTTGAGAAATGCAATAACTGACACTTAGGGAATGGAAACATAAAAATGTAACAAATTTAAATATTATTGATGATTGACATTCGGACTTTAATGTGTAAATGGAGGTGTATTTGTTTTGTATATGTATATGTTCTGTTATTATTAATTTAAGTTTACACTTTGCATTTACATTTTCCTATATAAAATCTAACATTTGTCACATTATCTAACAATTGTTTCATGTATTTACAAAAGTTTATACTATAAATGATGCATATTTACAGGAAATTTTCCCTAAACTGTATCCTAACCCTAAACCTATAATAAGTATTAATATGTTCTTAATTATGATTACTCAGTGCTTGAATGTATAATTTATAATTTAACTGTTACACTTACATATTAAATACAATGCCTAAAAAATCTGAAATAAATACGTCCTTATCTGTTATATAGTAACTCTTCTCCTTTTTCCTCTCTCTCTCTCTCTCTCTCTCTCTCTCTCTCTCTCTCTCTCTCTCTCTCTCTCTCTCTCTCTCTCTCTCTCTCTCTCTGCTTCAACTACACCAGTTTCTGATTTATAGGAGTATGATTACTTGCATTCTAACGCAATTTTCCAAGGTGAACGTTTAGGTGTATCTAAGATTTCATTTGTGGGCCATTTATACTCTTACATTCCTACTTTCAGAGACCAATCAGTGATATTGAGTTTAATTGTAGGGTTTGCATACCCTACATATGCAAAATAAACCACTGAAATTGTATAGAAAATATCAACGTTAACCTAACACATATTCATTTAAACCACTTTAAGAACCCATCAAACCACATCACAAAGTCTGCATTATATCTTTTCTTCTGCCTTTAAAAAAAAGTGCTTCTACAAAATTAGACCAAAAACGATTGTGTACATTTACAGTATTTGACATTTGGGCACAAGTGTGTTTTCATTGTTTGCCTTTACATCTGTACTATGCGTTCAGAAATGAGTTTGACAAATAACAGTTTGAAACTTTTTCAGATACTCTCCACAGCTTTCTGTATGCTTCCTACTCTCTCTCTTAGCTGGTGAGTACAGTGGTTGATCTCTTTAGAAGCTCCTGTAGAGTTACCAATCCACTGCCTTCTGTTTCCACACCCATTATGTCTTAAGACGCTTCTCAAATACCATCTCATCCATCCCAATCCCTATACACACACACATCTCTCATCTCTGTAGTTGTGATTGACAGCATCTTTTTGGCTTAAGGGGTTTTGCTGGTTTGAAACTATCACCTTTGGTCTTCATTGGTCCTTCCGCTGGTTCTCATTCAGTTCTTACTTTGAGAGTGAGGGCTGTTGTCACCATGGAAAGGCCGGGAAGATCTCTCTCTCTCTCTCTCTCTCTCTCTCTCTCTCTCTCTCTCTCTCTCTCTCTCTCTCTCTCTCTCTCTCTCTCTCTCTCTCTCTCTCTCTCTCTCTCTCTCTCTCTCTCTCTCTCTCTCTCTCTCTCTCTCTCTCTCTCTCTCTCTCCTATCAAGGGATTTACAGTCTCTAAAAGGATCCAGATAGCTGTTGCTGGATCACACCTGTTCCAGACATAAAATCACACATCAGTAGTCACCCTTCCACCTTCACAAAGGTAAGAGTTTAAAAAAACACAAAGGCATAAGCTACTGCATATTTCGCCACTCTGATTTTCCCAAACCTTAAGATCGGTAACTCTTTATAATAAGGTTCCATGCATTATCATTACTCTTTTGTTTATAAGCAAACGATATTAAATGCTTTAGAATTATTGTTCAGAGTTAGGTCATAGAAATAGATTCGTAATATGTAACAAATATCTCTTTCTGGCTCAGAAATAAAATAAAAATACGATGTTTTTGCTTTTTCACTATGGTAAAACACTCACACTTACTCTTTAACACTTTCATCTAATGGCCCATATGTAATGATGATGAATTTTATCAAAGATCCTTATTGGCTAACTGTCCTGTCTCAGTGTTTATATCAGGAGTTTCAATACTATGTGAGTCTTGCTTTTAAGAACCAGCAGGATTTATGCTGCTTATCCAAAACTGTGGCTGCCAAAGCAACACTACATTTAAGCATTTAGGGTTCAACCGGGGCTTTTTTGTGAGCAAGCATCAGTTTATTCGCTCACTTTGTAGGTAATGCAAAAATGAAAAAATTGTAAGCAACTATACAATGTTTAATATTTTAGATTTTATAAAGTTACATTTTTACCATTACACTGCATACAGACCTGCAGAAAATTATGTTTTATATGTTTAATGATGATGGAATCATGTCTCTTTATACCAACTGTTGTAGAAGTCCTTCATACAAAAAGTTCACTTCACACAGTTATTGGGCTCGACATATATGGGGGGATGTATTGAAATGGGCATGAGACTTCTGGAACAACTATCTCGTGGCCTTTTTACTTTACAAAGAGCACTATCTGATCTCTCTTCTTCTGCCCTTAAGGACAAGACATTGACTAAAGAACAGGAAGTGGCTACAAGAAGGTGAGACGCCTGGAAAGTGGCTTCTGTATGTGTTCGGAATCAATACATGCCTTCACTTTTGACCCCTTCTCTCGTTTGCCTCCAGCCATAGAGGAAGCGACAGTATAGATCAGGGTTCGGGACAAGGGCTGGAGCATGCATGTGTGTTGAAAGAATATAGACTAAAGAGTAGAGTGGGACCATCTGTCTTTTCAGGAATTGATCAAGATCAGGATCAATCAGAAAATGATTGAACACGGTCAAAGGACAAACCGCTTCAGAAATAGATCACTGGTGGAACCGGAGCAGCTTCCACACTTCATCCTGGTCTCCCAGACCCCTACCAGGTCAAGTTCCATACCTACAAATGTCCAGAGATATAAGGAGTGCTTTATCAAGAGATTAGAATAATCTCTGGCTACCTTCCTTCTTGACCCTAACACCTTTGGTTGACCTTTATTGCACAGGGCAGTTTGAGAGCCAAGTGTGCCATTGACAAAACAAGCAAACTATCATTCAGCAAAGTCAATGATAGACTGCAGGGTTTGCCTGAGCAAATGAATGGATGGACAAAGAGATAAAGAGTGGAGCTGTAAGAGGCCAGAGGCCTCGGGACTCTTTGCTCCAGTAGAAGATAAATTGTTGCATTTGTGAAGTCCACAAGGTGCTTATGCATGGTCATGGATCTTCATTTGACCTTTGAACTATAGGATGTGACTACAACCATTAAAAGTCATTTGTAGTATTTACTCTTGTTGGCTGGAAAGTAAATGTTTGATTTTGTAATATTTTTTCAATACTTTGATATTAGGATCAAACAAATTTATCTTATTTAAATGATTTTCAGATCAAATTAAACGTCTACAATACAGTTCTTGTTTTGTTTGCCTACATGTTTTGTAGTCTTGTACGAGATCTATCCTTTAAAGTTATGTTGACCTAAAATGTCAAACATTGAAATATTAAATAATGCGTCATTACATAATGTGTAAAACTCTGGTTGCAGTAAGCATATAAATGCCGCAAAACCTTAAGGACTGCTAATAAAAAAGTGCATATTATCAATTTTCAAAATTGTTAGTCGTCAAGAGTTTAAATTTTAATATTGATTGTGTAATTATTCATTATATGAAGGATTAACAGTTAGAATATAAAAATTATTCAATCTTAAAAATTTAGTTAAAGGAAATGAATGTAACCACAGAGCTAATTCTCTTGAGTGACAGCATTTTAAATAATCGTCTAATGGTTTCTCTGGATAAATTAAGTATCAATGCCGTTCTAATTTTATAGTGTTTCAAACATGTGTGAGATTTGGGGATGCTTCGACTTTGTATGACAACACTGGTGTCCCCTTGACTTCCAATGTATGAAGCAACACGTTTTTCTGAATATCTTTTATTGGGTTACAATGTTCACCCCAATCCTGCCACAAACAGAATTGAGAAATGTGAAGGTCATGGCATACACTGTAGTGAAGTGACGTTACGTGTTGCCAAGTATGGTGTTCCATACTTGGAATTTGTGCTCTGCATTTAACCCATCCCAGGGGGGACAGTGCCTTGCTCAAGGAACTCACCTCAGTCGTGGTATCGCCACTGGTTCCGAGTCTCGAACCAGCAACCTTCGGATCACGAGTCCAAGACTCGCCACGACACATTTACATTTCACGTAAATGTGATTTCTTTAAAAATAGTTAAAGAAGTTTATCATCCGAAAAGTTAACTAAGTGATTTTGGGTCACCATAGACTCTCATCGTAAGACAAAAGACTACTGTGGAAGTCAACGGTGACCCAAAATGGTAGAGTTTCAAACTTTAATTAAAGCATCTTGGTTTGTATTCAACACAGTTTGTAACAACTGAGGGGTAACAAATAATAACAACATTTTCAATATTAGGTAAACTATTCCTTTAAAAGGCAAAAGAAAGTCACCTTACTGCCACAAACTTTTAGGAGTAGATTATATGAACTTGATAGGACCATTAAAAACAGAATACTTTTCAGGTCCACATGTTTAAACCTGAAATGACTCATGCAGGTTGTTGGTCATGGGTTTGTATGTCTGTGTTGTGTGTTACACTACACAACCTACAATGAGACGACAGCCCAGGGTCAGACTGGTGTTTAGTCAAGTGTGAAACTTACCACAGTTGGAGAGCAGAAGAGGCCAGCCAGTGAAAGTCTATTTCCTGCACAAAGATGATAAGTTCCCCTTTAACCTCCTTTCTCTACATCCTCAAGTCCTTCACTATGTCTCACACACTCACACCTTCCGGATAATCCAGCCGATAGGGTTAACACAACCCGCTCATCCTATGTGCATATGGTGAACAGACCCTAACACACACACACATGCATACAATTTCAGTAATCCATCCGAATGGGTTTACTCGTTCAACACACCCCATGTCCATCTGCAGGACTCACACACAAACGCTCACACACCAATTTACATAGATAGCGTTTAATTCGGAGTGGGCCGCGTCGAAGCAGCCGGGCTGTGGAGAATGGCCCTGACTAAGCTGAGAATTTACATGGCTAAGCAAAGTGGTTAACCCCTGGAAGCAGGTCCAGAGAAATAGTGTAATGTGATTTCTCTCTTAATGAAATTTATGAAAGGGAGAACGGCGGGAGAGGGGGGAGGTGTGTGTGTGTGTGTGTTGGGATTTCACTTTGCCGCCTGTCAGTGAGAAAAGAGTTTTCAAAGTTTTCAAAAAACAAGACAACGATGAGGTTTGCAGCAGTAAAAGTTGTTAGAATCTCAAGGTAGGTTTATTTTAGAGAGATTGATTGTGCAAGGTTTCAAAAACAGTCATATTCAATCAAAATAATCAATTTAAATATCTTACATTTTTGTGAAAGTTTTAGTTGCAAAACAGCAGATTTGTTTATCGTCAATGTAACTTTGATAATTCACTTTTATAATAGGGTGGCAAATATTATGCAAAAACTATTTTCTTAATGATATTTGAAGATATTTTGACCAATGTACCACATTGCTTAATATTAAAGAAGATTTCTTCTAAATTTTTTTATTGCATCATCTTAAAGAAGATATTTTCTAAGACGGTTCCTATTCTTCAATGTGCCTATTCTTACCATATATTGTATAGACACAAAACAAATGCCAAATCAATGCACTGTTGTTTGGTTACAAACATTAATAAAAAGGTTTAATTTTGTGTTCATCAGAAAAAAGGAAGTCATACAGGTTTGAAAATTCAAGAAAGCCTTATTAATTGTAATAAAGCAAACTGCACATCAATTTTATTGCATCACTAAAAAAATATATTTTGATGAATTTACTCTAGTGCATCATTTTAAAGAATACATTTTGAAGAATGTACCACTTCTATTATTCACTTCTATTTCATGCACACAAAATCAATGCAGAGTCAGTGGGTAAAGCCTTGGCTTGGTTACCAACATTCCTCAAAAGATGCGCTTTTGTGTTCTGCAGAAAAAAGAAAATCAAAGTGGTTTAAAACCTTAAAAAGTGGACTAGCAAAATGATAACAGAATTAAAACATTTAGGTGCATATAGCAGAAGCTTGCTTTCACTCTATAGGCCATTTTAAACAAACACAAGGTGACAATAAAAACTGTATACATGATGCTTATTAATGGCATCCCGGGGAGTTACAAACAACTGTTCGACTGTAGTACTCAGCTGTGTTTATGATGAATATGTAAATATATCTCTATGCATGTGCGTGTCAGCATGCTATTGTTTGTTTTTCCCTGAATGTGTGCGTGAGAGACTGAAGGTGAATGCTGATCTGAGAGGAATTAGGCCCAGAGTTTGCACATTCGCTCAGGTCCGACTCACAGTTTTTCGGAGCAGGTGCTGAGGTAGACTTCTTCATGAGCAAGTAGACCTCACCTCCACCTAACACACACACAAACACACGCAATCCACCTCACCCCCCAGACCCCGCAGCACTCATCATCACAGCGGCGACGCCAATCGATGTGCCGCGCCCCACTGAGCGTGTCTGCGGCAGGCCGAGCGCGGGGCTCCTCCACAGGGATTGTGGGAAATCTGATTTATGATGCCCGTGGTGCTGCTGACCACAAACTTTAACTCTTACGCCACTGTTCCCCTGCATTGATTTTCTCTCTCTCACTCTTTCTTTTGGTTGTTTTTCCTTCTTGTGTACTCACCTATGTATGGATTTTGGCGGATTTTTCCTTCTTTCTTTTATTCTAATTCTCTCAATGAGTCTGTTAACACACGTGTAACACATGCATTTTTGTTAAGCTGTAAATCTGTCGAAACACAATCAAACAGTAAATATTTGAGGAAAACGCCATAGTTGAAAAAGTGACATAGACGTTAAGACATACAAGACATATGACAAATTATTCTTTAAATCTGACCGGAATCAAATTGTAAAAGGAGATGTTTTGACTTTGTATAAGATGTTTTGAAAGACTCTGTGAGCATGCATCCTACACACACAATCTCTCTCTTACCTCCTTTAGTAACGGGATGTAGGGCAGGTGAGCTTCAAAGAAGATGAGGAGAGATGTAGAAAGCTTGGCTAAGAGGGATCGAGAGCTGTGAGATGGATGAGGAGAACGGATGATACCGTTTCATTGGGATCTGCAGAGAAGATGGAATAGGAAGCTGAGTTAAATGAATGGTGAAGCTCTACCCTAAAGTTCACCTGGAGCCACTGCACTTCAAAATGAAAGATAAAATGAGAAAGTGAAAGATGCGAAAGCAAGGACAGGGGAAGGTATGCTTAAAAGGTTGCAGATGCATAGAAGGAAACATCCTTTTAAAACTTAAGACTTACCAAAAGGGCTTTCATGTTATTTTCATATTTGCATGTGGGTTTTAAAATGTTAACATAGCTTAATGTTCTCCCATAAAACAGTTTACAAAAGACAGTTTAAAACTAAATGACATTTGTCCATGTGAATCAGCAGTTTGAGCCTTATATATATATATATAAAAAATATATTATAGGTTTAGGCGGAAAAGCTTTCAGTTTCAGTTTCAGTTTCAGCATCATATAGAACACCTGTGTGTGACTTGCATCTAATTTGCATAAATATGTTTTTGGTGTATTCTTGAAGCGAGGTTCAGAGGTTGAGATTCATTCCAATCTAAACTAAAAAATACCTTTACATGTATTATGAACGAAGAGCTAGACAGAAATATTAATCTAACTTTTTAACTTTACTTTTCCCCTTTCAATTAGTTTAATAAATCAAATAAAAAATCACCCTGAATTTAAGTTGTGTATAAAAGAACATTTTTGATCTTACTGATTTACCACGTGAGTGTGAATCAAATGTTTGGCAGAAAACTGGATCAAGGTAAACTGAGCCCACCAAGACACACACATTTTGATGTCTATTTTAATGTTTTAAATAAACTTTTTACAACGTTTCAATAATTTTTCAAATATTCTAAAAACTTTTGTTGGCTAAAATACGAAGCATGATGGATATTTCTGTTAAACTTCTATGGTTTTGAAAAGTAAAAATGGACTATTACACCAACCCTAATGCTGCTTCATTGCTAAATTATATAAATTCAACAGATTTTTAACAGATAAATAAAAATTATATTTAAAAAATATCCATACACACTGTTCTCTGCAATCTTCCTCCAGTCATGTTTATGTTTGAAGATTGTTAATTTAAAAATAATTCTACTTTAAACATACATACTTAACAAAGTAAATTTCTATGATAGTGTGAAATAATACGTACAAGGAGTCCAGACCCCCAGAGTCCAAAGCTTTGTACAAATGGGACCTGAGCATTTCTAACTTATCATTTTTTATGTAGATCTCATGTACTCCAGAATTCCAAATATAAACACATGTTACTTCTCTCCTACCCATACAAATATTTAATAAGATCATAGTAAAGACCTATTGTCTTGACTTAATTTTTATATAAACATAGAGCTAATTATACTGGAAAATCACGTCATAATTCTACCCATAAAAGTATTTCCATATGTATTTTATATTAATAACAACTTTTTAGGGGTTCATTTTTTGACCCAAGATGTTCTGGAAGAATAGTTTGTCAAATTTAGCAAATTTTTGTGAACAAATCTGTCCCCAATGCATAGCCAAGTGAACCTGCCCACACATACACACGTACACGAACACACATGCACGCACACATACAGTGCTGTGGGAGCTTTTGGGGAGTAAGTGACAGGGAGAGAAAATAATTGCCATTCCCTGAATAATACACCCAGATTTCCACATCTCATCCATAATTACCCCTGGGGCTGATACAGTACAGGAGAAAGAATTAGAGACACAGAGAAGAGGGAAGAAAGTGAACAGGTTAGAGCAAATGTTAAAAAGAGTTTATGCCTGTTTATTTTTGTGATCATATTTGTGTGGATGTCCCACAAGGGAATATAAACAGTCCCATAGGTCCATAATATATTTCGGAGATTCAATGAGTATGTGTGAACTCATATGCTGTGCACTTGTTGATGTACATACATTTTATTTGCTCTTACCCCACTCATATGTCTATGATAACAGATCGTAACAATTGTCTCTGAAATTTAAAAACATTAAAAATATATAATTTTTAAAAGGGCTGAAATAGACATTCATTTGTATTTATACTGCAAATTAACATGAGTAAGAACCAATCAGCATGACACAGTATGCGTACTATGTTTGGGCCCATGGGGAAAAACAACAATGTGTTATTTTTTTCTATTATGCAGCTTTAAAAAAGTGTAATGTACAGTATAAGCAATAAAAATAATGTGAAATATTGATCGAAAAGGTTAGGTGGGGACAAATGATATTGTGGCATTGTGTTATAAATATAGTTTGTCACTCAATGAGGACCTTATTATAACTGATGGGGTGAATTATTACTCTATCTGTAGGGTGTGCACATAACCTTCTGTGTATACAAATTAAAAAAAAACTTCTTTTGAAAAATCAGTTGTGTTTTTTTTTTTTTTTTTTTATTGTAGTGTGGTTACATTTGTATATGCAAACATGAATAAAAGGAATAAAAACAAAAGTAGTGATAAAAATAACAATATAATAAAACTGTTACAACAACAATTAAAAATATTTTCAATAATACAACTATCAAAAATAAAATGATTATAATTATTATTATTGGTTGTTATTATACTTATTTAATACGGCAACTTGTTTTACAAACAAAGTTATATTAATTATATTGCTACAACAACAATAATAAGAATATTTCAAGAAATTGTAATATTATTATTATTGAATTAAATATATTTTCATTTCTTGATTGTTTTTTATTCATTACCACCATCAACATGGGGTTTGTTTCTGTATATGCAATCAGTTGTGTGGGTATCAGAGAATATGGACTTAAACATTTATCCTTTCCTCATTGATCTGATGTGTATGAATATGAGACTCTCTCACTTCATCTGTAATTCTATATTCACTCCTAAGAGGCTTATGTTTAATATCATAGATGTGCATTTGATGAGATAGCAAGTTTTAAAATGTAGCTTTGATAGCTATATCAATATCTCATCACTTTTTCATATCATTGAAAAAACACTGCATCTGTATCTGCCCTGCAGACACATAATTTAAAAAGGCCACGGCTCATGTTAGAACAGTATTGTCGAATTTAGATCTTAGTATATTATCATGCAATTGATCATAGTTTTCTTAGCTCTCTTTGGTTTTCTGTTTTCCCGGAAAAAACACTTCTCATATCTACTACATAGGAAAAAAACAACTCAGAGCATTTAAATCAGACGTTAAACTGCACGGTGCACTTCTCAAGCACACAAACTGAGCCACTCATTCTCATCCTCTTTAACCCTGTGGGATTTGTGGGTGATATATTTGTACCGCTTTTCACTTCTTCTTGCCTCTTTACCTCTCGTATCTCCGTGTGGTTTGCATCAATCTGACTAGGAAGACCAAATCCCCAGACATATAATAACATGGCACAGATGCAGTAAGAGTTAAAACAATCGACCTACGAATCAAATAATAAAACCAAAAAACCTAGCAGTAAACAAATCTAAGGCATTTATTAATCCTTGTTAATGTTGGTAACACGTGATTTTACCAATGACAACTTTTGATTTAAAATGCTGAAATTAATGTGAACTAATATATTATATATATATATTAATATATTTAGTATTGGTATTGTTTATTGTTATCTAATTAAGTCATTGCGAACTTGAAGCACTTTATTGTAAAGTATAACTGATTTAAGATTTATTTGAAATGTTTTGTTTCTAAGAGAAAATGTCTAAGAGATAAAATTTTTTGTTAAAAAAGAAAAATGTAAGCATTTTATCCATTTAAAATGTGCATTTAAATTTATATTCGACATTAACATTCATTCTTTTTAAGATTTAAAACAACTTAATGATAAAGTTTTTTTCCCACCAGTGCCTATTCTTCATAAAACTGTTTTTACAGTCAGTTGCTTTAACTGAATGGGTTTTGTGGTTTTTAGCTTTTTCTATATAATCCTATACTGACTCGTGGTGAAATCTTTGAGTGGATCTGTTGTCAAACGCCCAGTTTATACTAAATATTATTTTACAAATCTTTGGCTTCTTTTTTGTGAATAATGCAATGACCTTAAGTAAGGAATTGAAGACATATATATTTATATACCATATATATGTATAGTCATGTGAAAAAAACAGATTACCATAATAGAAAAAATATTGAATACTTTTCGGTCTTTTGAAAGCATAAGAAGAATGAAGAATTCTTTGTTTGAAGAATTCAGGAAAACAAAAAACAAATGTTAAAAAATATCTGAGATGGTTATTAATGGTTCCACAGACATTCTAGTTGCCAACATTCATCCAAGTATCTCTTATCGTGTTAAACAACGGCATTGTGCAAGACTGGGAGAATGCATTGATGCACAAAATATGTGAAAAATAGGGGTTTTCATCATATATTCATTTTTGAACCGATCAGTTACATTTAGTTACATTTAAAAAGGTCTGAATATGATGATAAATACTGCAACAAACATTTTAGTTGCTGATGTTCTTCCAACTATCTTTTATTCTGTTAAACAGCGCAGATACATTTATACAGGTTTTAAACAACTTGACGTTGAGTAAGTCATGACAGAATTTAAATTTTTAGGTGATTTTATAGGTATCCCAGCGAAAGCCATTTTCTATTTAATAAAAATTAAAATCTCTGAAATTATATAAAGTCACCCAACAGCGTTGTGCAAGACTGAGAGAATGCATTGATGCATGAAAGATTTGAAAAATAGGCTTATTCTATAATATATAAATTTTTAAACTGATCATAAAATGTATGATTACAGTAAAAACATAAGTACAATGTTGTTTAAACATAAATTTGATGTTGTGTTCTCTGCAGCTGTCAAGATCTGAAACATTGCATCATTGTTATTTGGAGCAGGTTCATAGAACATATATGCCTTATATATATGTGTGTGTGTGTCTGTGCGTGTGTGTGTATGCGCGTGCATGCGTATGTTTCTCTCTCTGCCATCACTCACCCTCTTTTTTTCTACCTCTCTCTCACATCTCTGTCCGTTTTCCCGCGTGTCGAGGCTGTGTAAACGGGTGTCAGTGTGGTTGATTGGGGATTAGAATGGAGGTTTATTCACTGCGGGGAAAGTGATGCGGTGATTAGCGTGCTAGTCGCGGTGCCAGCCGCGTGCTGCTGAATTAGCAGCATGTTTGAATGAGATAAAAGGGCCAGGCTTACCCCCTCCACCCTGACTCCACATAATCCCACTACAGCTGTGAAATGAACAGGCCTCTCCCGGCCAGCCAGGCCTCAACCTGCCCCGCACACACACTTGCACGCTCATATTCCTGGTTTAAAGCTGTCAACAGCACCCACGGGAATATCACCTTCTACCCGGACCATCTCTGACATAGAAAGTATGTTTACTGTGGTAAGGTCATCATCTTGCATCTTCTGTCGGATCATTCTTTTTTATTCCTGTATGTAAAAATAGTGCTTCCTTGCAGCAGTTTATGTTCTCTAAAAGCATACATAAACATAGCTGACATAACCCACCTCCATTACCACCAATGAGCTAGATGACATTTGCTCGGTGACAGTGTTACCTGTTGCAGTCCTAACTGGCAGAGACAGGTATCAGACATGATAAAACACAGAACAACAGAAAAACTGATGAGTCAAACATCAGCGAGGCAAAGATAAACATACAGTGAGGGGAAATTTGCTCTTCTGAACCAAATGTAGTCTCGACAAAGGTTAAATCAACACATTCGGTGTGTAAGTCATATATTTTAGCTACCTTATTGCAACTATGTAAAAGGAATACTTTGGCATAAAAGCTTTACTGAAAATATCATGTTAAGATACAACAATGACTTTTTATAGGGTAAGGTTTAGGAAGTGAGGGAGGGCATACTGTAGGAAAATCTGATATATATAAAGGAAAATATATAGTAAAATATGGTTCATGTTTTGTGATAAGTAGAGTTAACCAACACATTCTCACATAAATATGCGAATAAGTTTTCTTTATGTGATTCAGAAGAATTTTCAATCTCATGTTTTTAATACAAAGCTTCTTTGATATGTACTTAATATCAACTCAATCTGATGGTATTTCGTACCTATTTAAGGAAGTGTCTCATTTGTTTGAATTTGAATGATCTCATTCCTAAGATTTATCCTAAATTGACTTTGCCCTTGTGACGGGTTTAGGTGGGCCTTTATTGTTTTTTTACTCACATTTGCTTTCGCATCTGTGATATTAGGGTTTGGTGTAGGGATTCCAGGTTATCAGGTTAAAAATGTATAAAATAAATTTATATTTTCGATTTTGTGATTGTAACACCACCATGAGACTGGATTAAATAAACTGATATATGAACACATAGACTACAACATGAAGAAAAGCTGGATTCAAGGCTGATGATTTAAATAAAAACAGGCGAAACTAACATAACTAAAATAAACAGAGGATCAAGAAAGAATAACATCAATACACAAATAGAGTACAATAATCACAAGAAACATTGTTACATAAATTATTTGGGATTGTGTCTACAACAAGACTAGGACTACATTTTCAAAAAAGTGACAATAATTTTGTTACAAATGCAAAAAAAGTCTGTATATCAAAGCTCCAAAGATGCATCTTAAGTTGAAGTGTTTCTATATTTAGTATAGGCATGATTAGTCAAATATCTTTATAGCAAGGTTAACCCACAGAAAGTACAACAGTTTGCTCTTCTGTGCCAAAAACATCATTAAATTAACCCAAAAATCAAGACATGATTTATCTTGAAATTAAATGTTACAACAACTTAATTTTATAATGTGAAGCTGTTGAACAGGATAAAATTAAATAATTTGAGCAACCTTGTGTATGTTTCCCATTAAGCGTTTGGTGTATAATGGGATTGATGCCTTAGCCACTGTTGCTCACGAATAGGTGGTCATATGCAAATTTTTTATACATCTTTACTACTTGTAAATAAAATGGAACCGTTATTTTACCCCTGCAGTACTTATAAGGGGTTTTGTTTACCAGAAAACAGAGGAAGAGCAACAAAACAACAGTAATTGACTTCATTGGCCTTCTGGTGCTGAAGGCCGGCAACCATAATACAAGACAAAAAAAAGGGCCGTCAGATAACATTACTCACTCCCTGCATATTTGCAATATTTTTTTTTTGGTGAAAAAACTCCCCTCCTCTGTTTTCTTTATTTTTCTCCCCCTCTCGTACACTCCTTTTTCCATATTTAGAGACCCAGGCGTTATTATTCGCCATCTTTATTCTGCTGACTCGGCTGTAAACAAATGAACTGAGATGTACGGCAAACATTATTGGGCAAGATGGCCAATTCATGCATGGGACCATTAACAAAATGGGCCCCTTTTTTGTATAATAGCGCTTGCTTTGTCATAAGGGAGATTTAATTTTCCACAGTTTAAACATTATTTCCTAAGTTACAAGCAGTTAAAGCAATTAAGAGGCAAAACACACCATTACTTGCATTTACGTTGGGGATTCGAAGCCTAGTCTTATATAGAAGCGGCTTTCGTGATGATGGCAATATAAGAATGTGAATTATAATTGCAAGCAGTTTACATAAAACAGAGTCCCACATCTTTCAGATGTTTGGAGATGACCTTTCTGCTTTAATGTAACTACAAACAATGCTTTATTGTTTACTATGTTGTCTATTAATGTGTAGCCTACTTTCCCATGCACTGTACAAATTAAAATTTCTTGCTCCGTCTCTTCATTTCCAAGTGTGTCAGATGTCTTCTTCCTCCAAGTCTTCATTTCTTCTTCTTGTTATCTAGATAGACAGAGGAATAAGCAGTTTTCCCTCTGATTCGTTTAGAGAGCATCTGCTAATATCATATTGATGATAATTTCCCTGTAATGCACCATTTGCACTAATTGTGATGCAGGGAGTGAGTAATGTTATCTGACGGCCCCTCGGCTTCTTCACTGCTCCTCACCACTTAATTTCTTGATCGTCCCAGAGAGACTAGATGTGACAAGCTGGTCATAAAACTTCCTCTTCCTCATCTTTTCCTCTCTCTCTCTCTCTATGGCTGCTGGTGTGAAAGTGTGCTGTTCCTGTGTAGGTCTCATGTGTTAGTTATTATAGTTATAATTATAAATATTGTAGGCAATGTTTTGGCGTCTAGCGGAACAGCAGAAGCTGTATACGAGTCATTTCGTTCCAGTGGGAAACCGTTATGAATCAGAGATTCCGATTGGAAGTTGTAAGACTTGCAGGTGACGGCCTACTTCGTCATAGTTGAAGGGAAACCACCTGTCTCGTAACACTGGGAGCACATAACCCCTCTAATTGAGGGCCTACGTTGGCAAGATCACATCCCACCCATGGTGGGGATGTCATGCGAAGAATACCACATGGTTTGCCTACTAAGGTGAGAGCTTTATGGGAAGAGCGTGTGGTACCATGTTGTGGGGCTCACAGCTCTTTGATGGAGGCCCACCAGGGGTCAGGACACAGCCACTGGAGTATAGGGAAGTCCCAAGTGATACATTACATCGTAACGGGTCACCAGTCTAGGGAACCACTTCATACGGAGCTCCAGCTCAAGTCAAGGGGCTAGCCCTACTGGGGTAAAACACTTCCCAAACTACTACTGCTACTTTGAGTAAGCTAAGTAAAGGATAGGGTGCTCATACTCACGCTCTGAAGATGGGAAGTAGAGGAGCTTAAAAAAGTGCGCACTTAATCACGTATGTAGAGGAGATGACGACTTTCCCGGTGTACACCCCACTGATTGCCACCTAGGACCCAAGTTGAGACTGGCTCTGCCCGGAGGTTGTTAAACTTGCAAACGCGGTGGGTGTTGCCCAGCCTTCTGCTCAACATTTGTCTGAAAGAGAAGCACCTTGCAAGAGTGTGCACAAGGAGACTACACCCCGAGTGGAGTGTGCACTCACTGCCAGCAGATAGGGAAGAGACTGGGACCGATACGCCATTGTTATTACGCTTACAATCGAGTGTGATAAACTCTGTTTAGAGCAGCTCTGCCCTTTTGCTGAACACTAACAGACAAAGAGCTGCTCAGAGCACTTCAACTGCTTCAATGCACAGGGGAGTCGCACGGAGGTACCATCCAATGCACCAAGTCATCACGCCAGCAGTTTTGTCGGCACCAGACACAAACATCTAGGTTCCAACGAACAAAAGGTAAGAAATGATCTCTTCTGTCCCCAAATAAACCCATCACCACGGGTGGGAACATGAATTGATTAGTTTGCCAAATTAATTTGCCTTAATTTTCCAAATTCAACCCCATTTAGTCCCAACAGAACGTTTGAGATACCGTTAGAAAGGGATTGCCTATTGATGCATGTCATCATCATGGGGCAGTCGTGGCTTGTTGGTTTGAGTGTAGGAGTGGTGATCCTAAGGGGGCAGTCGTGGCCTGGTGGTTCGAGTCTTGGACTTGTGATCCGAAGGTTGCTGGTTCGAGACTCCGAACCAGCGGGAATACCACGACTGAGGTGAGTCCCTTGAGCAAGGCACCGTCCCCCCCACTGCTCCCCGGGCGCCGCGGCATGGCTGCCCACTGCTCCGGGTGTGTGTTCACAGTGTGTGTGTGTTCACTTACTGGATGGGTTAAATGCAGAGCACAAATTCCAAGTATGGAACACCATACTTCACTTCACTACAGTGTGTGCCTTGACCTTCAAAAAAAAAAGGTCTCAGTACCAGCGAGGCATCTTTCGCCCCAACTGCTCCCTGGTTGCCGCAGCAACTGGCTTCCCAGTGCTCCGGGTGTGTGTTCACAGTCTGTGTGTTCACTTACTGTGTGTATACACTGGGATGGGTAACAAGTAGAGCACAAATTCCAAGTATGGGACTATATTCACACTATATTAGTGAAATATGCTTCGGTTCATTGTCGTGAGATCAGTTTTGGCTCGATACTTATTTAACTTAGCCGATCTTACAAATAGATCCCAATTTACGTAGTTTTATTGTTAAGTCATATTCAACTGTTCACCCTATAATAAATACTTTTTTCTAACATTAAGTGCTCTGTTACATTGCATATATCACATAATTACTGTGAAAATTTAACAAAATGAGAACAAAGGCCACATCGGTAGTATTACTATATGAAAAATAGTTAACGCTGATCAGATAGCTCACATATTAGTAATATAAACTAAAAGCATCAGAATCAGCATTTGGATTGGCTGATCACCGTGACCAAAAACTGGTGCTCGGTATCAGAGGGAGAAATATTGTTTCTATTTGTTTCTGTTTGCATTTATTTGCAAAAATGCAAGGTGAAGGGACAAGTCCAAAATAACAGTAAAGATGCTTAGTATCTTTTGAGTTTTCAAACACTGCAAAGGGAACAATACAGGAATATTCATATATACTAATATTTTGTAAATTAATTATGCAAAAGTCCAATTATTTTTTATGTGACAACCTCAATTTCTGTTTGATAACTTTGTTTCACTTCTAAGGTTTGTATTTGTTAATAAAACAGACACTGGTATGAAATTGGCCACACTACGTCAATAGAAATGCCTATTAGATGAGAATGTGAGTTAATGTTGAGTTAATTAAAGTTAGTAGGGATATTTATTTTATCTGTGACTGTATATCTATTTTAAGGTCAGTTGAGCTGGTTAACAGGTCTGTTATTCGTTTTGACAGTGAGGTTACAGGGATTCCGTATATGTCATAAGGCTTTAGAAGTGTATAGAAGGGCTGCTTTCTACTCTGTGGTCAGTACTCTGTTGTCAATTAGTCTGAATGTATCCTGATGTAAGACAATATCTTCTAACCTACAAAGAAACCTATGATGAAAATGGATCATGTGATCTGTTTGTAATGTGTGTTTGTGTGTGTGTGTGTGTGTGTGTGTGTGTGTGTGTGTAGGGGGGGGGGTATTAATGCATGTTTCTTTGTTTTCTTGTGGTTCTGCATGAGAAAACTTCCAGTGCTGAGAAAGCATGTCTCTACACACAAAGAAAGCAACGCATGTACGCAAACACACAGCGATGCTTAAGGGCACAGGTAAGCCTCTGGAGGGCTTCATACTTGAGAAAAATAACAAGGCTATTGTCACCCTATGTGGAGGTCACACTCAAACAAGCAGAGGCAAGCCGGCAAAAGCCACGCGCTTCCACTATCTCTGCAGATTAAAAGGACAAAGAAATAAATCATATCATCTATTGCACATCCGTGAGGAGGAAGAGTAATATAAAGCTTAGAAAATCTTAAGAGACATTCAAAATACATTTAGCTGATCATTTTTTAAGGGATACACCTCAAACCTAACCTTTAACCCTCCTTGCAAAAGCTGGATCTTAATATTATCATTACGACACCATTCAATATGTTTACAAAGCGTTGTTGGCTGGTCCTCACAAGCTATTTTCTCACCAAATATCCCCAAAATATACACAAACAATACACTGTCCATGTTCTGTTTAGTATTTGTTCATTTTTCTAAAGATGCTTATGGTCCATATGATCTGTGTATTTTAATATACTGCTTGTGAAAACAAACATGCATAAATACAAACACACATGTCCCCATATAGACAGCACCCTGTTAATCAATAGTTTTCATAGATTGTTGCTTACAGCTGCAGCAGAAGAATGAGATGTATTTGCATATATATAGGCCTGAGTGAACCCATGCACTTTAAGGATAATCAGATATGCTGACCTCAGCATTCTGTGACCCAATCAAATGTGTGTTTGTGTGTGCGTGCGCGTGTGTTACCATTGACCTTAATCCAGACAAGGCCTCTGAAGAGGTTTCATGCGGTATAGTACAGTAAGATTTGAAGGGCTGTTTTCTAAATCGCTAAAAATCATTTTAATAGTTTTCATGAAAACTACAGGTTAACCTTGAAAACACATTTTGTTAACATTTAATTTTATCCTGTAAAAATGGTCTTTTGGCTTAGTCTGAACATTTAAAAAAATTATTGTTAAGCGAAACAACAAACATTTAAGACTGAGCACATGAAAAACGTTAAAGCATCGCCATGTTGGACTGCATCGAACTAATTCTGATTAGTCGAGAGGCAGGGTTGCAACTATCCAGTGTTAGAGGGGTATGCAGCAAAAAAATTTGGCACCCCCCTCACTTCTAAATAAATAAGTGTGCCGGACATCATCATGTATGGGTTTGACATAATAAATGTTTATTTTAAAGTATATCAGACTACCACTGTAAGCCTAATTATATGGTATATATGTACACATACATATATATATATATTTTTTTTTTTATATAACTTTTGATTGATCCATCTTTCTCGAGTTTCAGTTACAACTCGCTAACGTTACTGCTGCTCATTCAGCGCTCACGCCGCCCCGCCCACTCGCGATATTACCATTCTATGTCTTAATTCTATAATGGAATCTTATGAGGGCACCAGCGCCTAATCTAGCCTACTAGTCCTCTACAATTTATATAACTTGTATTATTAAAAAAAATTAACCATGGCTTAGGCGGCCCCCATGGTGCGGCGCCCCTATGCGCCACTCATAGCGCATACCCACGTTTTGCGCCACTGTCGAGAGGCCATATCGCATTTATGCTAAAAACAAATTTGGATTTATAGCAGTTTTGAGAAGATACTGCATCTTCCAATACATCTTAAACAAGAAAATATAGTGGATTGACATGATGGAACAGTGAAGAAGACCATTAGAAAGCAAAATGGCAAGACTTTTCTTTTTTATTTGGCTTTTATATCGTTTTATGAAAAGAGATCTTTATATGTTTGAGTATCAGGAGTTGGTTTATAAAATAATAGCAGCCATGTTTACCTAAAACAAACAAAAATATCAGTTAAGGGTTTTATTTTTAGTAATAGTAACATGAAATTAGAAATAGAACAGAAGGTTCGGTGATGACGTATCTGTGTGTCGGTTAATGAACAAAGGGACCAATTAACGCTGTTCTTCGTTTGAAAAGACTGTCAAGAGACCAATACTCATTGAGAAGGAGAGCGAGAGTGTTAAGGTACATTTGTTTTTTATAGTAAATACACACCTCAAAAATAATGTGATTATGACAAAAATGTGAAATAGTAGTTCATAAATACGCCAAGGTGTTCTTTCTAGAGAGGAGACATGTGCTGTCTAGAGAGTGACCATACAGTCTATGTGAGAGAGGAAGCACTTTTTCTTTGCTGACTCATCATATTTTACTTTCTTTTCATCACATTTTAAAACTTCTTGCTTTTCTTTTCCCCCAAAAGGTTAAAATGGGTAACTTTGGTGTAGTTAATAAAATGCAGAATTCAAAAAGATAAGTATGTATAGAACATGAGGCATCAAAATCTTAAAGGAACAGTCATTTAGAAAAAAGAAATGTCTAAAGGTGAAGATGGAAAGTGCAATCGATGGTTCACACCACCTCCATATTTACGAAGTGTTCGTCTATTTAGGGCTAATGTAGAAACACGGCGGCAAACCAGCATCAAAATATTGATAGTTTTCAAACAAAACTTTATATTTCACTAATGGGTCAAAAAGTAGCTCCATCACAGAATGATGTTTTTGTATCTTTAAGGTAACGAGTCTGACTGTTCACACACATGCAAAACAGGGAAAGGCTTTAAAACACCACAAATCCACAGGGGGAAACACAGTTAGAATGAATTGTGCCTTCTGGTAGCATCATTTATTTGCATACGATGTCTGCATTGCTTTAGCACCCGATTCAGCGGGGAATTATGGCTGGTAAACAAACACAGCCCAAAAATTAGTGCTGGGTGTAATTTACATGTCACAATTCCCAGTACAAAATGGCTCTGAAGTGTTATGGAATAGTTTACTGAGTCTCCAATGTCTCTAATTCATTGCTTTATAAAACAAGAAGTCTATATGTGTTTTTTTCTGTAATTATGTCATATTTTGTAAAAAAAATTTCTAAAACTTTTTATTTTTTTCATAACTTTTCAGATATGAAAAAACACTTACAACACAGAATAACATAATATAAAATGACAAAATTAAACCCAAAGGATGACTAATAATAAGAATTAATTGAAAAAAATGTAATCAGCAACAATTTGCTGAATTATTGAAGATGTAATTTCCAAAAGATTTCCATAAACAGTGAGACCATTGCGTCTACGTTAACACACTGTAGACTTTTACAACCTCTATTATCATTTCACACAGACTTAATTAATTATTTAAAATGCAATTAAAAATAGATTCCTTTTTTAAAATAAAATAATATTCAAATAAAATGCAAGAATATTTAATTATTATTTCAATCTGGATTACAGGGCTTGATAAATCTGTTAATCAAACTATTAGGGATTTTACAAAATTATGTCTGCACACATTTTAAAGGCAACAAAGCATCGTACATTTTACAAACTTCTCATTTACTTCTACGTAAACTGTTTATGTACTGATTATATGTCTTTGATGTGGATATGGCTTAATGGCTTTTTTGTACTAGATTCTGAATACATACTATGGAAATTCTTAAAGACAGGAAAGTCTGTGAGCATGCCGAGCAGGATCAATGCAGTTATTCAAAGGTGGCCTTACTGCTCTCACAGTCTATTTAATGTCTCTGTTCCACCACCCTGCTTTCGGCTTATAACACTAACCACACTCCACTTGTTTCAATACAAAACAACTTAAATTACATTATGCCATGGCCAAGGTTAAGTTCTGCGTATTTCTCAAAGACCCTAAAGGAACACAATGCTTAATGGACTTAACAGTAACATTTAAGTTTTAGTGCTGTTTCAAAGGTACGGAGTACAATATCATCAGCATACTACAAAACCAAACACCATTAAATAAATGAATCCACACATATAACTGACTTTATTTATTGTAGCCTATATTTGTAAAGAAAATACTCGTCGTGACACAGTGACAGAATTCTAAAGTCTATGAATGAATAGCTTGGAGTTGATTCTGTTAAGATAGCACAAACAGACAGTGCTGGCTGACAGGAGCAGTTAAACTCAGTGTAACTGAAGGCCAGAGAAATCATCCCCACAGAGTACCTCAAACGCTATTATCGCACCCTGACAGCATCAGACTAAATATTGTCACAATGTTGTGGGTTCATCCAATAAATCTACACTGACTGAGCCTAAGGGATCAGACACTCTCTGTCTCTCTCACACACAGACACACACACACAGACTACACACATATCCCCCTTTTTGACTCAAAGACTCTGGCTTCGAAACTCACACCCTAACTGCACAAAAGCTCAGCCAATCTATATGTTTATGGGCCAATCAAATGTAAAACGCAATAGTGAATAATCTCATGCTTTTAGATGCATATGCAGGGGTACTCATTGAACTAAGATCCACAACATGTCACATTGGACAAAAAAGTACAAAAGGCAAATATTTCTCACATCAATTCTTGGGTTGTACATGTGTACATTTAAAATGGGTGATGTTTTGCTCGTTTTTAATCTCCTTGTTGACCCCATGGATGTTCAGTCCTAGGTTTGTCCCACCCATTGCACCTTTCTCAGATTAATGATGGAATCAATCTGTAAGTTAATGATTTGGACAGATGTCACACTAATGATGCCAATAAGAGGAGGATTGAGATGATCATGATGTCTTCACCTTTGGTGACCACACTGACACCGGCGGTGATAAAGACGTCAGAAACAATCTCTATTGGAATTTACCTTCAATCAATAAAGTCTAAAGACACAGATTTCAGAACAGTTTTCTCCATAATAGGCAGCTTATTGTGCAGTTATTCTGCTAAATTTGACTAGGAGAGAAAGGCGACAAAAGAGATGGAAATCTTCTAGGTCCAAAGACAAAAGACAAAAATGATTATCAGTGGATGACTGAAGGGCAGATGGACGGATAAACTGATGAAAGTGTGAACATGGCTAAACAGACACTTTTCAAAATATGAATGCCGATGTCAGCACAAAGTACGTGCATATCAAATAAGTTTGTGCAAAATGTATTAGAATAGAAATGGAGGTAAACTTCTTATAACATTTGTATCAGATTTAAATTAAAAGCTTTATTTGTTTTGCTTTCATTTGGAGAAAATTTGAATATAATCAAAATGACTCAACTTTCAAAGCTTTGCCCACCATCACATCATCAACAGTTTAGTTTATATAAGGTTACTGTACATGTGGGTCAACGTAGCTATATTAAACCATAAGCCATTTTCCTCTTTGTCATGCTTCACATGTCAAAAAAATAATTCAATCTATCTCCATCCTTCCATTTTCTTTCCTCTCTCATGCCGATCTTCCGTCCTTCTCTGATTAATGTTAATTTCATCATAAGTCTTTTTCAGCTCAATAAACTTTCTCTCCCTTCCCAAATCAAATTGTTACTGATCACAGTTGACTGCTGAGCCATACGCACATGCTGCATGCATATACACATATACGCATGTCATTATCATTATCTATCATGTGTATCCCTCCTACTGCACATTAAAAATGAAAAGAAAAAGGGGATCAATATAATTATTTATACTATGTGTCTAGAGTACATCATGTCAAATTAACATTTATGCATGTACTGTATGCATCCATGTATCTGTCTACTTAAAGTGATAGTTCAGCCAAAAATTTAAATTGTGTTATCATTTGCTCACCTTACCATCTGATACCTGTATTACTGTGGAAACAAAATAAGATATATTGAAGAACCCACTCACTTGAGTTGGTTTTGTCCAGACCATAGTAGTGAATGAGTGTCACTGCTGTTTGGTGACCAACTTTCTTAAAAATATCTTCTTTTGTTATACGCAGAAGAGAGAAAGTCAAAGATGAGTAAAAGATAACAAAATTTTCGATTTCGGGGGAAGTATCACTTTAAACATCCTTGCTTTTTCCAGCAACTTTGAGGCACCATGCAATTTAATGTTATTGAAGAACAATTCATATACAAAATTCAAAGCAATTACGTGAATTTAATTGAATTACATTCAGACTAATTATTTAAATGACAGGCACACAGATCAGTGAAATGTTGATTAAATCAAGAAACTACAGCACGACTACTGTGACACTAACGATACAGAGAGAAAATATGATTACGTTCATTCTTTCTCTATTTATCTAGAGTTTAGATTGTACATGCTGAGACTTTCTTTCAATGTATATTTATTTTTCTTTCTCTTTATAAATACACACACACACACACACACAAGTGATGGCTTGAGAACACAGCCTGTATTGATTGAGCTACGAGTACTAATGGATCTGATGCAAAGATTGAACGACAGTTCATTAGAATTGCTGTTTGATTAAAGAAAAGCTGATCAGTGGTGTGTGTGAGAGAAAGTGTATGTTGTTGTAGTGTATAGTAGTGCATTGTAGCGTACTGAATACTTTTCAAATGAAAAAAAAATATTTGTACATGCTCACTTTTTAAACTCATATTGGGATTTAACAAAAGATCACTAAGTCACTAAGATCAATAAACACTTCAAAATGAATTTTCTATTATACATTTAACGGTGCATATCAGTGTCAAATTAAAGGTGTTTGTAATCTAAAATAACTTAAATATTGTTTTTAGAAGCCCTAGACATTTTTGCCAAGTGGACCTCTGTCGGTGCCGTCGGTCTGTAATTAAATTTCATGTTCCAAGGGTACCCCTTTCGTTTTTGTTCCGACCTATGAGGAAAATGTCCAGTATGGCGATTACTAATCCAGTAACATAATCGAAAAAGGCAATTCATGCTATTTCAATGGTTTGGAAAATACAGTCATTCTGTTGCACCTATGACAACATTTATGTTTTTTCTACAATGGTAGTCAATTTTACCCCAGAAGCTTCAGTTCCCAAAATCTTTCTAAATATTTTTCCTGTTTAGCAAAGCAAAGAACTTTATACAGGTTTAGAGCAAACTTAAGGTTAAGCATTTCATGACAGAATTTTCATTTTGGGAATTTGCATACCTTCCCATCCATTTATTTTTGGTTTAATCTAAATGTAAAAAATCAAAAGAATGAGTTACTCACAAGGATTATTTAATTTCTCATTAGCTGTACAGTGATGAGGCATATGACGCATTTTGTTAAGGTCCCCACAAAAACTAAATTCATATTGGATTTAAAGTACATCGTGTGAGACACTTTATGAGGCTTGCATACTTTTTTTAACATTAAGAATATTTAACAGAGATTGTCAGCAAGAACTGAAGTTGTATAGAATAGCTGTGTGAGGTTTCTTTAAAAATGTATTTTGTGCCCCAGATTAAAAACAGCATAAACACTTTTAATGTATCAACTTCATCTGCTCATATCAGAACGGCCACAATTTGTGTCTGCTATCCATGGTGGTGGAAAACCGAGACGCTTAACGTCATCAGTTCATCCTCCATTCTTCCCTCTCACCCTCGGTTTCCTTTTCTTTTGGCTTTAGGGTCATTGGAAAGTTCTTGACCACCAGGGTAAGCCGGCTGTCAGAATGGAAACTGCTTGGTGCAGCAAGTCAGTGACTCAGAAAACTTCCTTAAGTTTCTCCACCACAACCAACCCCCACACCCCATTCTCTATCTCTCTCCTCCTCTCTCGCTCTCAAACAGCCTCCTTTTCGTCTCCCTTGAAATTTCTTTGAGAAGATTATCCGCAGGTAAGCTTGTTAACGGGGTGATCCTGCGTCAGCAGCTCTTGCTTTTGGACTGACCACTCTATGAGCGTGTGTCTGTGTGTGTGTTGGGTAGAGCCGGTCAGTGAGGATCGGGGGACTGTGTGTGTGTGAGTTGGTGTGTGTATGCATCTGCCTGTGTGTGTTTCTGAGATGATGGGTGAAGCAGCTAGCCAGCCTACACTAACGTGGTGTGACGACATCATAAGACGTGCTAAATTACTGTCCGGGTGGTTGAGACAGGCGTTCGGGGGAAGGAAAGAGGAAATAGAGGGAAGGAGGAATGGAATAGTGGATGGATATAAGGTTGAACAGTGATGTAAAGCTGTTTCCAAGAGCTCACAGTCTTTCGCCTGTTTTACTGAAACATCCGCTGAATCCACATAAACAGGAGGTTGATTTTTTGCACACATTCCTGTCTGTAGTAATTTAATGGAGGAAATAAAATAAGAGATTTATTATTTTTTGACTTTGCGGTTAAGAGAGGCCGATCTTATAATTTCCTGAAAAGAATGAGATTGGATGCGACGTTTGGCCCATATGTTACAGTTTTAACCTTGTTTTACTTGGGTATCATTTTACTAATATCAAGTGGATTACTTTGAGGTTGAAGTTTTATGAAGGTTTTTGTTAAAAAGTGAATGCATTGACTTACATGAGTAAGCAACATAGTTTTTCAGAATTTTTCATTAATACCTGTATAAGTAATAGTTTGTCGAAACATTTCGTCTTTACTCACCTTTCTTGTCAGTTTCTTTCTTCAGTAAAAAAGAAGAAGATATTTTGAAGAAGTTGGTAACTAAACAGCAGTGGAGCCAATCTACTTAAATTGTTTGAATATAAAAACAATGCAAGTGCCAGCAAAATATTTTTGTTGTGTTTTGTTGACGAAATATGAGTAAGTAAATGACGACAGAATTTTCGTTTTGGTGTAAGCTATCACTTCAAAACATTTTAAATACATTCATTCATGTTAGCTTGTGGTTTAAAACCATTAATAACAGTTGCGACTATTTTTAAGGCATAGTAAATGTTTAGAGTTTACATAATCTATTATACATAAATGTTGTAGAATCATTGTTCAGTGTTAGTTCATGTTCACTAATGCAAAAACTTTAATTAAACTTCACCAGGAGACTTTTCCCACTTGTAGGGTGGGAAGACATATTTGTCTTAAAAGAAACAAATAAGTTTATAATTTCATAGCAAAAATAAAAAATGTTTTAAAATATAACATAATATAATGTAACATATATATATAATATAAAAACTAGGGGTCGATGATTAGAGTAATATTACAGTAGCACATAGGTTAAATTAAAGGAAGTTAACTTCAGTCCTTCTTGTAATTGTAATAACATCATAACGACTCTTAATATTGTTAAAAGTCGTTGTAGTTTTATTAAAAAGTACATCCAAATGCTGAATTCACTGTATGGGAGTTTTCTGAGCATATTGTTGGTATGTCTGCCTGTGGATGTCCGTGTACACATTAAAGCCATAAGATGGAGAGACTTATGGAAGGCTTTCTGTCCTGGCACTGAGATGCAGCTTCAGGATTGCTGCTGTTTGTGGGAAAGAAGAGAGATGGATGGACAGAGAGAAGGATGAGGGGGATCTATTCTTCCTGTTGTGGATGGGAAATAGGCACAAATCTTCCCTTGTTAGAGGCAGAGGGACAGAAAGAAAGCGGAGGATCAAAGCTGAGCTCTTTCAGGAGGACAAACAGAGTGCTTTTTCTGATCTTTACAACACCTGTACAGAAGACAACAAGGCCTGTGTTCAGCTCAAGCTCACGGTTGGAGACAACAGCAACTGCATAGGGAAAAAAAGAAACAAGAAAAGGCGACAGACAGATAAACTGACAAAGAATAAGTAAAAATTTTATAAATGAGGCTTTTAACAGATGTACAAGATTTATTTTACACCAAACTGAAATAGCTCCATGCGTTAGCTATGTAAAAAGCCCTCCCTGTTGTTCACCTGTGTTAATGAACAAAAGCCAGATATCTGCTTTTGTGAACCCGAGAGAGACCCGAGGTACTCGCTCATACGGAAGTGAGAACATAACAGCAGTGGGCTCTTCACTTTACTTGTAGAACAGGGAATAAAGACACACAAGTGCTGGAGCACAGGGGGAAAAGACCACCGCAGGGGAATTAAACTGTGCGCTGCGCGAGGTGACGATACCTCAATTTGGGAATGAATACATTAACAGGTAGAGAAGAGCTGATGGGTAATATATGAATAGATTAGCAGATGCAGTGCTCTGAAATAAACCAAGCATCTGTATGAGAAAGAATTCTTTTGTCTCTGGGTTGAAGTAGGAGAATTGACAAAGTTGGGTTTCGCCGGGGGATTTTGATATGCAAAATAAGGCGTTATGCTGTTATTGTATAGTCTCATGGCTATTCACATTCTGCATTGTGTTATTTTAAATTATTTGAGGTCTGGGTGTGTTAAGTATGTATAATTTGTGGCATTGTTGCATTAATTTGATTTCTACATCACACAAAGGGTGTTAAAGGGTGTTTGTTTATGAATGAGCGTGTTTGTTTTTTTATCCATGTGGAATTTTGATTTTGTCTATTTATGTTTGTATGTTCAGTCATGTGTTTTAATTCTACAAATTCTATTAAAGGGTTTATGTTTTCTGGCTAGTTTAATATCATGTACAACCCTTTGACATTTCACACACGATTGACTTAATTTTTACTCTGAAACACAAAAAAGAAGATATTCTGATCTTGGTGACCTAATAGCAATGAAACTCATTGACACACATTGGTTCTGTGTCCAAACAATTTATTTATTTTCAAGACATTCCGTGTATTTATGAAATTAAAAAATAAAACAAAATATAAATAGATTGCAATTATACAACAAATGTTTGAATAACATGTCATTTTAAATTCTACAACTGTCATTTTGCAGTGTATTCTTGGCTCGACAACTGCCAGAAAACTTGTTTTCTCTCACTTTTTACAGTGTAACCTAAAGGTGAAGTTCTGAATAAAAACTCTTATTGTTATTTAAATAGAAATTGATTTGTTCTCCACAATAAAAAAGAAGACATTTTGAAGGATGTTGGTACCCGGAGAGCACCAGTACTCCTTGACATGCAATGGTGTCTATACTATAGATGTATATGGGTACCGCCATTGTTAGTTCACCAACATTCTACAAAATATCTTATTTTGTATTTGCAGCAGAAAGAAAGAAAGACAAACAGGTTTGAACTGACAAGAGGATTAAATGATGAAAGACTTTTTATCTTTGGTTGAACTGTCCGTTTAGTAACACTGTAAAAATATAATCACTTTTTTATGATATAACCTTAACGGATAGTTCACCCAAAAAAGTTATTAAAAAAAATAAAAGTCATTATTAACTTATCTTGTTATTTAAAAAACACAATATAAGATATTTAAAAAATGTTTGTAACCAAATAGCACCGGTACCCATCGACAAGCAATGGTGTTCATATTTAATAGGGTAAACCCCTTGTTAGTTAGTTTATACCAACATTCTTTAAAATATCTAATTTTGTCTTTTGCAGCAGAAAGACGGACCAACAGGTTTGAAATATCAAGATGATTAAAGTAAAAAAATTTTTGGGTGGACTACCCATTTTCGTTCCACTGTGATAAAAAAAATGCCAGTAAAACACTCTAAATAAACAAGGCTACCAAAAGGAAAATTCTATGTTTCAATGACACTTCTACATATACCTTTATTGTATATTTGCAGTCTATTTATGTAATTTTACTTTTTATTTTTATTTAACTTCAAGGGTAAATGAAAAAAGTGTTAAACAAAGCAGTACACTTTTCCATTCAGTAAATATGTGTATTATTTTAGTTATAATTACCCAGAAGCGTTTATGACCAGCTTTTTTAAAGCAGTGTAAAGTCTCTATTTAGTTAAGTGTGTTCATGGGCATCCGTGATACCCAGCCTTGTTTCTTTTCTTTTATGAACACAACCGCGGCCTGCAAAACACTGTGATGCATTTATGCTGACCGCTACAAATAGATTAACGAGCTAAAGATCTGGGGAATGTTAATTAATTTGATTATGCGCAGTGGGCCACGGGCCTGTGGTGGAGGGAGAGTGAGCAGGGCTACGGGAGCGAAGGGATGAAGGGATATTCTAATCTGGGATGGATGGGAAGATGTAATGGAGTTTTGGCAGACTGACCACACCGCACCTAATTTATAGTGTGCGCTGCCACATAGTCAATGCTGTTTTAATTCACCCCCCATACTGAAGCATCCACCCTTCCCATCATTATCCCCTCTCATTAATGGAAATCTAATCATCCGGCCCCCATGAGCGTGTACACACACACACACACACACACACACACACACACACACACACACACACACACACACACACACACACACACACACACACACACACACACACACACACACACACACACACACACACACACACACACACACACACACACATGCCATTTATTTTGTTAAATACAACTCACAATACATATAAACATGGGAAAAAAGAAAATAAGGTTTTTGTTTTTTTTACATTTATTTATTTATTGATTGATTTGTGTGTCAGTGGTTTAAGTATTTAATTGCTTTAATTTGCATTTATTTGCATATATTTAATTAATGAAAAAAGACAAACTGGTCAGAATAACAGTAAAGATGTAGGCTTATATTGGCAAATCTTAATAAAGCCATAAAGGTTAATTCAATTCCACACAACACTATAATATTATTCCAGTTTGTATTTTCTAAATTAATATATAATGGACAAGACTTTTATTTTCATATTATTTCCTCGCCTTCTCGTCTTTTTCTCAGTGAAATTGAGTGTCAATTTTCGGTTTTTGTTTGTTAGTTTGTTTATTCAACAGAAAGTGGACTAAATCATCACATTAAATAAAACTTGAATGATCTATTAAATCAATAGCAAATGGGATGCACTCATTTTATTAAATATTTTGGCCGAACCTAATAAAACTGACCATGCTTAAAATGGTCAAAGGAAAAATGCAGATGCTAATTTACTGTATTTTAGCAAATACATTAAAAACATTCCTTAATATCAAAAAAAGTATATAAATGTAAAAAAAGTGTTTGTTGGTGATTTCTTTTGATATCTAGATATTTATAGATTATCTATCTATATATATTACTTAGATCTACATATGTTCTGTATAAATTATCTATACATGTAACAGACATCTTGTTTTATACTATATACATTATATATATATGTGTGTGTGTGTGTGTGTGTGTGTGTGTGTGTGTGTGTGTGTGTGTGTGTGTGTGTGTGTGTGTGTGTGTGTGTGTGTGTAGATATTGGTGTGTGTGTGTGTGTGTGTGTGTGTGTGTGTGTGTGTGTGTGTGTGTGTGTGTGTGTGTGTGTGTGTGTGTGTGTGTGTGTGTGTGTGTGTGTGTGTGTGTGTGTGTGTGTGTGTGTGTGTGTGTGTGTGTGTGTGTGTGACCAATATCTATATGTTTTCAATTATGAATTCAGCTGATATCCACATATGTTCTGTAAACAATCTGATTCAACTGATATCGATATGTTCTGTATAAATTAACTATGTATGTAATCTTTAACCTCATATTTACTGATATACATTAAAAACTTGCTAATTTGAGAAAAAATGAATGTTTAACTATATATTGAAAAAGAGTTTTTAATGAAAATGCCAGAAATGCCAGAACTCTCATGTCAAGGGTTGTGTGGATGCTTCTTATGTGGATGTGGTTGTTTGTGTCACTAGATAACTAGATATAGTGACACACTAGGTAGACCATCACCCAGGTGACAAGGCCAGGCAGTGGCAGCATAGCAACTGTCACTGCTTTTAAATGTCCCATGGCAAAAAATGCTCCCAGTCACCGCATATCTCCAAAAAACCTCTCCAACAGTCGGGAACGATCCAGGCCTTGGTCAGGTGGAATAAAAGAGAAGGACAAGTGCAAAACATGCGTCGAAGAGAAAGCCACTAGTTTGCTTTTCACGAGCACTTACAGACTGTTCAGCTAAGGTTTCATTCCATGTATTCCCTGAAAGGATCTCTTGTCTTTAGCAATCGTATTTACTGTTAGACAGACCCCCATTTGCCTGGTCTAATTTGTTCACATTTGATTTCTTGTTCTTTGAGTTTCTCATGAAGAATTCAATGGCATTCGCATTTCTAAAGGGGCAAAAACTTTGGGATGTCTCAGTGTGGGAACAGTAAAGAACATTGCTGACAGCCTGTGAAATTTATTTATCTCCTGTCACATCTTAAATGCAGATAAAAGTCACTTTGGGGGATGATAATAACCCGTTTTCATTGTTCCATCATCCATTGTTTTTTGTGTTCTCATTTCATCATTTGTATTAAAAGCAGACAAAGACCTCCCTCGCTCCTCTCCAGTCACTTGAAAGGTTGGAGTATCGTCTTGGTTTTGACAGGAGAAATGTTCTAATGAAGAGACACTCTGGTGAGGGACCGTAAGTGTGTGTGTGTGTAGATGTGTGCGTAGTTTCTTAAACGCTGTCTGTCCATTTCATCATACTTCCTTCTTATCACAGCTCAGAATTTAGACTTTTCACTAAAAGACTAAAAGACTAAAAACCTAGTGGAAAAATACAACCAATCCAAAGCTTATGTTGAAGATTTGATTTACCTAAAAATTCAAAAACTGTCCTCATTCTCATTGTTGTGACAATATTATTGTTATCTTTGTATTTGTAAGTCTACACTTAACTAAGAAAAAGGGTGACAAAAGAAGAATGCTGTGTGGAACCCAGATCATTTAGTCAAATACAAATGTTCAATGATTGTTAAAAGCTCTTTTTAGAACTATTTAGCCAGTTCTTTAAAAGCTCTTTGGGTAAAAGCATCTGATATTGGCTGAATGTGAGTACTCATAAAAAGAGAGAAAGTAAAAATAAAAAGAAAGAAGTAAAAAGAGTGTTAATGAAAGGAAATGGAGATTTGTACCATGGACATTTTACAAAATTTCTCCTCCTTTGTTCCACAAGGACATCACACAGGAATAGAACAACATGAAGGTAGGTAAATAATGGCACAATTAATTAATTTTGTGTTCAAATTTGTTCAAGCTTAATGAAAAAAGTTGATTTAGCATAAAGATATTCATTAAGAAATGCTCATTTTATGTTAAAACTACATGTTGTACAGCAATATTTAGTTTTTAAAGTTTTTGCCTCATAAACATAAAATTATAAACGTGTTCCACTTTACAAGTTTTCCATCTAGATTAGGTAAGCACACGTCTCCTGATGCTTTCCCACCCTGTGCGCCATCCCTGCACAACTCCCAGTAAACGCTCTGTAAGCACTTTATCAAAACCGCTTGTTCTTTTGGTCTCTTTTCTGCTTTCTTGTTGTTTTGTTGTTCTGCTTTTCCCCCTCTCCCTGCAAAGAAAAAGAACATTCCTGACACTCATTAAAAAAGAAAAAAAGAGATGGGAAACATCAAGCAGAGGAAAGCACAACCTGTCTCTGCTCAACCTGCGGTCACAAAGCCGTCATCCAGAAGAATACAAGCTTGTTAGCCACCCCCACCATCCACCTTTCTCTCGCTTTCTTTCACTTTTTTATCTCACACAAATCATCTCCCACATGAACATAATCAATTATGGATCAAATAAAAGAAAGGCTTTAATTTGGTTCACTGTAACATCTTTCTTTAATTCTTGCTATGAGTCTAAAAAGCAAAAAGATCTAAAGCTTAACATTGACAGCTGGGTGCAGGTGTATCGGTGGGTTAACAACAAAATGAATGTGAGTAAATCTGAGAAACACAGAAAGAAAGGTCATACACTCTGTCATTTTAAATCAGTAATATACAATTACATTTTTGTTTTTTTACATTCTTATATACAAAGACAGTGGTACGCAAGCGATAAAATGTTACACATCAGATCCAAATTTTTTGGGTGTGTGTGCAGTGACAATAAAGTTAAATCTAATCTAATCTAAATCACATAAGTTAGTGGAAGGAAGAACTGCATAATTAATTGTATTTCATTTTTTTATATAATTTTTTTTACAACAAATTGTATGCATATCAAGGTGTATTAAATACAATGAAGAAAACTGCGTGCACGTTGTGCTCTATATGGTGTTTATCTCCCTTTCAGCTCTCCAGCTGTTTTGGTATAACAGGCGATAACACCATAACGTCGCCCTCTCTCATCCTGTAGTCTGTCCCTCCTCCCTTTTGTCGTTTATCCTCCTATCCCCTCCATCAATCTCTCATTCATAATTTATCAGATAGGCTTTTTTCTGCAGACACAATCAGAGTGTGTGGCAGTGCAAACAGTCTCTCCTGTTACCCGTTAGCCTCTTCCTACACCAGCAGGAAACAACTATCAATACAGACAGGAAGTGAGAGCAAGCACTGACCCTTAAATGACACCTCAGATCCCCTCTCTCCCACACTCTCTCTCTTTCTCTCTCCGTTCCTCACAAACAAACACTCATACAAGGTGAACCTGTCACCTACAGGTTTGTTTATTTTAAAAGATCAACTTAAATATTTTTAGTATGGTTTCGGTGCTGTATTGGCATGACAATTCCTGACGTGTTTAAGGGACGACGAAAATAAAAGAAAGAAAGTGATTCTCAAATTGGATCAATTACTGGCTTTTATACTCTAGATCTTTCTTTACACCTCTGAAACACACACACATGCATACACACACACACACACACACACACACACACACACACACACACACACGCATACACACACACACACACACACACACACACACACACACACACACACACACACACACACACACAGACACACAAATGCGCATGTACACACACACGCACACATAACCACAGGTGAGGTTGTCCTGGGTGTCATATATCCCTGAGCTGGATGGTTTTTTATTGCTGCTGTGGTTCAACCGTCCCTCTCTTCAGCCTTTATGACTAAATAAGAGGCCTGGCATGGAGCATTCAGATTAAAGACAAAAATGAGATTGTGAAAAGAAACATTGGCATTAGAGACATATATAATCTGCCAACACAGTTGTTTCATATAGTAAACTCATGTACAAATAAATATATAATCAGCTTTTCTTGTGCTCGCGTGCCTGCGTGTGTATGTGTGCATGTGTTGCGTATTACATCTGAAAAAAAAAGATTCATCAGATGTTTAGGGGTAGGGAACATTGTACAGTTAAAAAATCATTTTGTCCATGGAGTGTCCCCATGAGACATAATTTAGTTTATTAAGGTAAAATGTATAGAAATATAACAAAGATACATATCAGAGGGCTAGAAATTTTTATCCTAGAGGTTATGTTCTGTATGTCCTAACAAAGATATTTGTGTGTGTCGCTGCGGTCTTTCTGATCACATGGCTTTAACATTGCTTATGGCAGTTCAATGTGTAAGAAACGTACAGTCGCCGCAAACAGTCTCCTGCTTGTACTAAAGCTGAGTGGCATATTAAGCTTTGTCCCATGGGGATTATTTTATAACACCAAACAAAAACATCCAGTGACTTATATGTGGATAAGTAATAAGTGAGTGACTAATTTTACTTGACCAATAATATTTTAATGTATAGGGTCATGCTAGATTCTAAAACTAAAACGTGTTTGGAAAGGAAATAGAGAGATTTGCCCCAAAAAGGTGTTTCAAGGGCCTGGGGGTTCGGTGCCTTGCTGAAGGGCACCTAAATCATGATATTGGCTTGAGACTTGAACCAACAACCCTAGGGTTAGGAGTCAAACTCTCTAACCACTAGGCCATGACTTTCCAAATCTAATGCATGCAACATTTGACTTTAATATAAAATAGCCTAAGCAAAAAAATAAAAATATTTTGTAATGTAATCCCGATATAATTGTGATATCCTTGGTTTTACCATTGAATGTGTTTTATTGAATGTGCCATAAAAAACCTTTTTTATGCTGTCAGGTCTTACTTTGGCAACTGCAGCCAGTTGGCCACAGAAACTGATACTGCCTTGTGGTCATTGTGTTAAGTTATGGGAGGTTCAGTACTGATTCTTTTAATAAGGAAATCAATCTGTTGCAGGGTTATGATTAATTTTAAGGGCAAATCTAGTTCAATGGCTGCACAGAGAATGTTTGCTTATTGGCAGTGTCTCAATTCACTCTGTCTCTCACTGTACTGTACAGTAAGTAGGAACCTCTCTCGTTCATCCTCCCTACACCTCAACTTGCGGCAATATTCCCAAAGGAGGATTTTCTGGGAGCGAGTTGCATGTCTTTCACCCATAAACGGACGGCTACAAAAATGCTGTCTCAGCACGGGCTGCCCCACAGCAAAAATCAAAATATCAATAACCTCTTATAGCATTAAGGAAAATGCCTAAATCTTACACGCTCTTTTTTCCCTTCTGTCTTTTTGCCAATATCACTCAACCACTTACACTTGGCACAGGCCCTGCTGAAGATTTTACGTACACATTAGACTCATCTCCTTTTTTCCCGTGCAGATCCATTTATTTTAACATGAAGTGCGGCTGCTCTGAGGTCCTGGGGATTTAGTCTAACATAGGAAATTCAACAAAGCTGATTTGCTGGTTTTAACTTGTGATATCTTATGCATGTCAATGCCATATGATAGAAACTCATTCGTTTTTAACAAAACATTAAATCTGATATTGGCAAGTGATTCCTGCAAAGATATTCTATTCAGATCAGATATGCAGAATAAAAAACGGAGGAGGAGATGACTCGAGGACAGCACGTTTAGCAGTCCCGTGGGGCCGGTGATGACTTTAAGAGAAAGGGCACATGTTGTGATCTGAGATGAAAAACTCAGGAGAGATGTATAGGACTGACAAGAGTGAGAGAAGGCGATACAGGGTTGAATGGTGGTAAAGCTGAATGATTGCATGGTGAGAATTATTATTGATGATTCAGGCAACGTGAATTATTAACGAGGGAGGAAAAGCATCTCTGAATGTGTCTTTGACATTGGATACTGACAGAGATCGATGGAGAGGCCAGGGGAGAGGGCAGAGGAGAGGATGGACAGAACAGAAGTGCTGGCTAAATCCTGCAACCTGACTTGAGAGTGTGAGTTTTAGGTATATATGGTGATTACAAAAATACTGTCCAGCCCAAGCGAAAGGAAAGATGTTGGACTGAGTTTCAAAGAAAGAGCGGCGTTATGGCATTGCAGGGTGTTTTTAATAGATTAAGAATATGATTTTAAAATCTGATTTCAGAATCATGCCATAAAAAGTAACTAAAGAGCATAAATGCCCACGGAAAAAGAAAGGCTTCAATTAATCATACTTAAATCAAATTAGAGACGATTCTTCACATTTGGGTTTTACATAAGCCATAGGGATGTAAACGATGTGTTGTATAACTTAATTTTGTTATGTACATTAGTTCACCATGATTTAGTTTTTTTTAACATGTTTTCTTTTTAAATTAAATAAAAAGTTATTTTGATTGAATCATGTTGAACCGATGTACATGACAAATTATGTAATTTCAACAACTCATTTCATAAATAAAGTTGCTAGCTTTTTATATTTTAAACAAATTTTGTTATTATCTTTATAATTCCATAATTTGATATTGTTTGTGGACACAGTATTACTCAGGAATACCATGTGAAAATAAACCTATATTTATCAATCTGTTTCTGTTCCTTTTGATTGACAATCATCTATCATTATTCATTCTGTATTTATTAATTGCTGGAATTATTATGTTTTTGTAATATTTCAAGAACTATAGTGAGAACAGTCACAGTTCACACTAAATATTTAAAAAAACATAAAATCCCAATGACTTACTTTGATAGGGTTAGCTTATTTAGGGACTTTATACAATAGTGCAAACATGTTTTTTCTATTTCTTTTTTTCTATTTTACTCATTCCTAAATCTGCATTTTAGGCCGGTTAATATTTGTAGGTTCAGTGATTTTACTTTGTCATCTTTGTCTTTAAATGTAATTATCAGCGCCTGATAAAAATCAGGCTTTAGCATCTGAATCCTCATATTTATATGTATTTATAGGTTTATGTATTTTTTTTCCATTTGAAAATGTCTACACATATGTAAAAATCTGAATCTGAATCTGTAACTGTTGGTGTTTATGAATCTGTATATGTGTGTCTATGGTTTTATTGTCCAGGTGCACATCTGTCCTCAGGGTCAGAGGGTCAAAGTGAAGGGACAGATCCTCTGGGACAGTCTGCCACGGCCATTCAGCTATCCTGCCGCTTCTGTCCATCCATTCCCTCTCTTCTCCGTCCATTCCATCCCCCGCCTGAGGACTGCTGTCATCCAGCGTGACACTAAGAGGGGACAGAGATCGCTTCCAATCACCCTCCATCAGCTTTTATTGCCATGATGACAGTCCGACAGGCTGATGGCGGTAAACTGTCACCTCAGATTATCTGCATGCTAGAAAACTGATGCTCTTCTAATGTTTAGAGAATATTTTAAAAACCCAAATATACGTGTTTGTGCAGGCCACCGACTTAAAAGTGAGCCATATGCTTTTGTTTTTTGCCTTATATGTGCATATATATTTCTAAAACGGTTATGATTATTTTAATCCCATAGCTAAACTTTGTATTGTAAAACATTAAGAATAAGAACAAAATGTATTCACAATTAATAATTTAATGTTATATTTCACATCTTATATTGACAGACACACAAACAAAATATCATAACTGTCCATTCACTTTCACAGAGGTTGGCGTCAAACCCTGTTGACACGATATGACTCTTTGAGTGGCCTTATTGAAACCATAAAAAAGCCTTTCTGCCATTGATGTCGGTTCGCTGACATGCCCATAAAACCACCAGTGGTTTGACATCCTCCAATAACACACGCACCGTCACATACACCCACACTCATGTACAGGGCTTGTGTGTGTGAGGCAGGAAGGTTAATAGTCTGTCTTTCTTTACAGCACATTACTGGCTGGACACTCTGTTAGCAGTGATGTGGGGGTCAATCGTACGTGTCCCCTCACATTACAGCCACAGGGTGACAGAGAGACAAACACACTCTCACACACTATTACAGTGGAACAGCCTGCCCTGTGTCTCCTTCTGATGGGAGGAATCACTCACTAGCAATGAGGGAAACCCCTCACCACCAGTTCAATCATGGGTATTGGACGTGCGTGTGTGTGTGTGTGTGTGTGTGTGTGTGTGTGTGTGTGTGTGTGTGTGTGTGTGTGTGTGTGTGTGTGTGTGTGTGTGTGTGTGTGTGTGTGTGTGTGTGTGTGTGTGTGTGTGTGTGTGTGTGTGTGTGTGTGTGTGTGTGTGTGTGTGTGTGTGTGTGTAGGTTACTACAGATTGTAAGGAGCAAAAGTAAAAGTGAAAATGTCCTCAATAAGAATGCTGAAAGGTCTTTAGGTGGTAAGATTTAAGATGTGGGATTAAAAGTTAAAATGTACAGTATGTATGAACAACAAAATGCTGCATTGTGTTAAGAATTAAAAAATTGGTTTATGTTAAAAAATGAAATAAGACAGGGTTGTTTTTTGACCAGTGGTGATCCAGAATTGTTACATTTTCTAAAGTGGTCTACAGTACAGAAAATGTCAGATAAAAAAATAGCAAGGAAGCCGAATTGTGTTTAGTTTTTCAAAGTGGTGTATACAGAAGAGGAAATAACATTATTCATTTTTCCATGTAGGATTCAGCTGGATGTGAAACAAATATATAACTTCAAAGCACTTTCAGTTTCACTTTTATGTTATTTCTAAAATAGTGTTATTTCTTTTTTTTTACATTTTGATTTGTTTATAAATGTTCTGCTGGTGGTATTTTTCTTAAATGTTTGTGCAGTGTTAAAAAACTGAAACAGCAACCAGTATGTTCACGTTTCCCAATGTGGTCTATATAGAACTAAAAATAATTGATTTATATTATTTTGTTATTTTTCTATAGCAATATACTTATATTACAAGCAATATTAGAAGCAATATTAGACACGAGAAGCACGTTCTGTTTCTTAAGACTATAAAATTGTTCAAACAAAATGAAGCAACAAAACATTTCGGCCTTCACAACAATGTTGTACTTTCTAGACTGATATTAAAAATGAAATGTTTCTTAATTAGAAAATAACATTTCTAATATAGAAAGTGTTTCTGGACTAGTGTTAACGTCATAAAAGGATAAACAAATGTCACTTTAAATTTTCCATTAGATAGATTATTCAGTCATTTTTTGTCACAGCAAGCAATCAGAAATAAGTGAGTAAGCTTTTTTTGAAACCCCAAAAATATAAATGTATCGGTGTGGATGTGGCGAAAAATAGGTGTCTGTGGCATCTCGACCAACTTTCATGAGATGTCAGTTCTAAAGCAATGAGTGTGTCTTAAATGAATGTCTGTACACACAGGGGACTGTGAGCATCACAGAGAGAGTGAGACGTTGACATCGCACGAGTGTACAGAGGACAGTTTGACTTCACTGATGCCAACAGAAGGGACATTGTCAAGCAATGGTGACAGCTATATTCTCTTTGAGTATATGTCACCCAGTATGCAGGTTTCTAATAAAATCTAAGTAAATAGTACTAATACAGACAGTATAATCCTCATACATCCCATTCCCGTCGTCGTGCCGGCACACACTGACCTCTATTTAACAAGACATCCCTTATTAAGACGCTGACAGATCGCTTCTCATTTGGAGGCACTTTGCATATGCACCATTTGCCCTGTTTATGATGCATAAAGGCGGGGCCTTCGTTCACTCCCTCCCCAAAGTCAGCCATCAAGCCACGCCCTCAACCATAAAGCCAAGGTTAATACCTATTCCCCATCTCCCGCCGCATCCATCACAACGGAAATCTAACCGTGGCAATGGACTGCTCTATTACATTTGACATGGGGAGTGGGATGCTAGAGAAGCGTCGCTCCATTGTCTCCCAAAGCACCCATAAAGGGCATTTAAGAAGCCGGTGCAAGAACATCTCTCAGCATGAGTTAAGCAGCACAGAATACAAATGTATATATGGAGATATGCAGGTGAATTTCATGGATTGGCATATTGATGGGTTTAAGTACTGTGGGAAGGTTTGTCATAGTCTGTTTTTCTTAATTATGACAGAGTTGTGTCTTGATACACTCGGTATACAAGTGTGAATTAATGCTCATAACAAACTCCTGGCAGTTTCAATAAATGTGAATAAATCAACAGGATTTTGGAATAATAGATGCCAGTCCTTCCAAGATATTTCTTAATATAAAAGTACTTTATAGTTTCTTTAAATTACTATCCATCCAGTTTTTAAATTACAACCCACCCAATATCACATTTAAGGGTATATTTTGGCAAGATATTATAGGGATGTGTTTTTACTTAGTATAGTCATGTGGCCAGATCTGTCAAGAAAAACAAGTCAACAAACTTAATAAACCAGACAAACATAATAAACCAGACAAACATAATAAACCCGAATAAACCTAAATGCTATGTAGTGTATCAGTTAGGACTTTAAAATAAATAAAAAAAACACTGTGTTCCAGCCTTAGGTCTCTTTAGCTAAATAACACCAACGTATGAGACACAAACTATGTGATGACACTAAAAAATCAACAAAGAGAATGACAGATTATCTTTACAGGTGAACCAAAATAACAAGTACTTGTTTGTTAACTCCAGCAATGTTTCCAAAACATAAGTTAGCACATAAGTTATTCCTGTCCGTTTACATAAACCATACAATTTTCAAATAATTAAATAATATTTAATAAATCATTTTTAAACATGATAAGCAACTGTACAAGACTAAATGATGTACCCAGTAATTTGTGCATATATTAAATAACCCAGAAATGAACTTTCCTGTACCTTTTCTATTATTGATTCATATTGATCAACAATAAAACCAACAACAATGCACATTTAATTCTTGCTCATGTCTCCTTAGCAAGATACAGAAACTTTTTGCTTTCCGTCCATGTCACATTGCCTCTTCATCTTTCTCCTTTTTCACTCTCTCTATCTCTCTACCTCTGTATCGACTAGCCATCAAATCTCCATCCTCACGGCAGGCCATTTCTCCCTGTCTCAGCAGTCTACAACCTCCCCCTCCATTACAGCTCATAATCTCATCTGAAAAGGCAAATGACCCTATGAGAGAAGAGAGAGAGGAGAGAGAGAGAGAGAGAGAGAGAAGAGAGAGAGAGAGAGAGAGAGAGAGAGAGAGAGAGAGAGAGAGAGAGAGAGAGAGAGAGAGAGAGAGAGAGAGAGAGAGAGAGAGCGAGAGAGAGAGAGAAAGAGAGAGAGAGAGAGAGAGAGAGAGAGATAGAGAGAGAGAGAGAGAGAGAGAGAGAGAGAGAGAGAAGCATCTTTGGGGTGAAAAGAGCGTGGACAGAGAAGGTGAGAACCTGGTATGAGAAGCAAATCTAGAATATGCTTTGTCGCTGAGAAGCAAGTAGATGGAAAACAGAGGGAAGCAATGAGATGAGACAGGGAAATTGGCAGTGGATAGACCATGATATTATTTAGTAAATGCATTATTTTTGGAAACCACACATAACATTGTTTTATGCATTGAGGAATGAGTAAAATGTGACCTAAAGAAACCTATTTCATGACTATTTGACCTCTTATTGACTATGACTGCCACTTGGTCACTCTTATGCTAATCTGATGTGGCCTTTAGTGCTTTGGTTTATCATAACTGTGACGTATCCATAGCAGCAACCTAACAAAAACAAACTCCTTTTTTCTACATATTACTTTAAAACAGATCGTGCATATAGTTTTTTTTTGGATTCGTTTAGTCAGACTTAAAAATATGCATTTTTGTACTTATCTGATTTTTTCATATCTCTCATATTGTGTCAAGTGAACGTAGTTTATAAATCGATTAACATATTGAAAAACATTGCATAAACATTACATTTTAAAACTAGGGTGGTATCCTTAAATGTACCAGGTAGATCACAATATGAACCAAAACACTTTACAGCATGCTGTACACACTTGTAAAGGTTAAACAAAATTTGGGGACCACCTCAACAACAGAGAAGGTACATTTTAATTTTTTTACTGACATTGTATTATTTATTAAAAAAAAACGCTTTTAAACGCTCATAAAATCTTTAGAAAACACAACAGGACTCAACTTTAAAAATGCATGAAATAAATACAAAAAGTGAAAAATAAGTATGTTTTTGGTTGGGGCATATGTAAATATCCCATAGTTTTGCACAAAAAGACAAAACTAATTTACAATTAACATAAAAAAGTACAGTCAAAATAATCACTTGTTGCAACATAAGAAGCATGCCCACTGCGTAGTGGGAAAATATTAAGTGTAACTGAACCACATTTTTTTTAAATTCTGAACTTAAAAGTCACATTAATTCAACTCACTTATGTATGCAACTTTTAAAAAGACATGCAATGCATTACTTATTCCATTAGATAACAGCCTACAAGTAAATTAAGAAAATGTAGAATCGTTCAGAACAGTTGGTGTGATTCAAGATTGATTTTTTTTACTATGCATGCATGTCACAGGCCAAGTGGTTGATGTGGGCCCCATACAGAACAAGAACCATGTATAGTTAAAGCTTAATCCATTGGTTTTCAGGTAGTGACACACTTTAAAAAAGTGTTATTTTACAGATTTGCACTGGTGCACGAGCTACAGGATTATTAAATTTTTTTTATGAGTGTTTATTTTAATTGTAATTTTGAAATACGGTGAATAAATATAAAAACAGAAATAGATGGATTCCACAGACATCAAAATTAAAAAAAAAAAACAGAAAAACATATTTGCATATGACAAAAAACATGACTACTTCATGCTATTTTAATTGCACCTCAACTCCCAGAAAATTGCAGTTTTTGTGAACAAGATTATAAAGTTTATTTTTTAAAAGTACTGTAAAAATATATTAAACAGAAAAAGACTATACATTTACACAATTAGTGTAAAAGAACATGAAAATCTTGTGTAAACTGACACCTTAGCTCCCAAAATATAACTAGCGGAATAATAAAATAATGTTCACAGAATATGTCAGTTTTGGAAGTGTTTTTTTGAGTCTGTAAATTAATCCAAAAACAGAACATCACTACCCATTTACAAAATGGGTGTAGAATAACATACAAATTGTGTCATTTTACGGTATTCTACTTCCAGAAATGATCACCCATTTACAGTATGTTTATATGAAGTGCACTTCTCCACTTGTATTCTGATAAAATACTGTAGATGTACTGCATGTGATGCAGATGACAGAGAAACAAGGGAGAGGAAGATTACAGAGTTATGACCTGCTCCTTAGACTCATGTTGTTCTGTCCCCTGACAGTCAGATCAGCCTAATGTTTGACAGCCCACCAGAGATTGCCTTGCTCCGATAACACCATAATTAATCCTTATGCTTAACACACACACACTCACACCCCTGCCTACAATGTGACAGTCCACTTGAGATTACACAGCTTGAATAACAGAGTAATTAATTTTGACCCAAAACACACACACACACATGCATGCATGCATGCTTCTATGCAAAAACACTTGCTCACTGTTTGGCAGCCCACTTGATATCCCACCGCTTCAATATCATAGTAATTAATCAATCGACCGGTGACACAGTGGGGTGATCAACTAGAATCAAAGATTGTCTTAACCTTTGACCCCCGCTTCAGACACCATCGACATAGAGGTGGGTGTGCCTGCGATCCGACCTTCCGCCTTCATCTCCTGCTCTCTTCATCTCTCTCCTGCTCTTGCGGCCTGTGACACTCTGATCAATTCCCCATCAAATCTTAATGCAGCGGTTTAACTCAAGTGTGGCATCTTAATTAGGGCGATAACTGCGCACTGTCAGGGTCATTGACTGCGCCTGCCGCCGACCAATGACTCTCATCGACAGGCTGCCAGCCCACAGAGCGAGAGGGAGAGAGAGACAGGGCCAGGAATGATGAGACAAGGAGACACAAGAGACAAAGAAGTAAAAAGAGAAGAGGAAGAGGGACACAGGACATGAAAAGATGGACCAAAGCAATGCAGAAAATAGCAGTAATGTACCTACATCGAGGGCACGACAAGAAGAAAAAAGATGATGTTGTAGGACAGAATGTCAATGGGATTAAAAGATCGGGAACACACAATGATTTTTCGCTGCTTAAGCAATGATAGCCCACATTTCGAAAGTGGATAGTTTTCCTGACAGATTAGTCATTTCATGTGTTTGAAATGATGTTTGTTCCAGACTTGAAATTAAAAATGGCAGAACACCTAAGATGCTTATTTTAATATCTTTTGTAGGTCTACGGTGGTCAAGCGACAAATTTTTTTTGTTACAGTGAGGAAAATGACATTCTGCTAATCGTTCTTTGTTTGATTGCATTCTACAAAGTATCTTCTTTTTGTTTTGCAGGTTGTGAGCTCGAAATTTTAATGGCGGTCACCATAAAATATATCAACACACAAAATAAAGCTTAATGGTGATTTTTTCATTTTCAATCACTCATTTAACTTTGGGATAATGCATCTGTAGAATTATTTTACAATACATTAGAGTTTTTCTGCCTCTTAATTCTTAATACCTTCAGTTTATAATAAAACAATCTACTAAACTTTACCTTTAGTCTCAAGTTAATATTAAAATTTAACTTTTTACTTAGAAAGGTCATATCACCACAGTTCACTAAAAATAACAAATATTTTATCATTTACACAATCTTGAACAATGTCTGTAAAGACATGACTGAACTTGTTCTTGAATTGTTTTGTGTCCATACAACACTCACTAATATTCATATTTCATTTAAGATTTTATGTTCTGTAGAAGCAAGAAAATCATAAAATTTTGAAATTAAAAGAATGTGTGTAAATTATAAAAGAAATTGACTTTTGAGAATATAAAAATATAAAGCTGGCAGTTTACATAAACCATCTCATAAAAAAACTTATACTAGCTTCAAATTGTACCCTCATGATGTAACACATCTGTTCTAGGATGTGATTAAATATTACAGTAATAAACATGAAGCATGACAAAAGTTTATGGTGAGTATTAACTTTAACAACCCATGAGCTCATCACATGATTTGTAACATCCAATCCATAAAAAAATTCTTTAAGAATGGATTTACGTCTGTGATCATTGAAATATTATACAGGCCACAAATCATCAAAAAATATTTAAATATATGATGTATGAGAATGTGGACAACTCTCATATTTAAGAACACAACAGAGCACTCTAGAAAGAAAGAGTGATTAAAAGAACAGCATGTGGTTTTGAGTCCTGCTTACTGTCCTGCCAAATGGATCCCAACAAGAATTTTCTTTTTCACATCAAGCAGCAAGTGAGGAGAGAGAGAGAGAGAGAGAGAGAGAGAGAGAGAGAGAGAGAGAGAGAGAGAGAGAGAGAGAGAGAGAGAGAGAGAGAGAGAGAGAGAGAGAGAGAGAGAGAGAGAGAGAGAGAGAAAGATGGACAGAGATGAAGGGTTCTCTTCTTTTTATGTGACAAATAAAGAAATCAATAAATCATTGCCGGCTTTGACAGGTGGTGGCAAGGCGGGCCATTTATCATTGAGTATTTATGAAGTTGTCGCCAGTACCCCCCGCCCTCTGCCTCCCACTGAAATATTTAAACGTGTGCGTGTTGGGAGAGAAGGGCTCTGCTGGGTTGCAGTGAGAGAGATCCATAGAGGTGGTAGATACTCAAGCGTGTTGAACAGCCTGCGGCTTTTTCCTCCAGGGCTCCCTAACACACATTACACACTTCACACACTCGTGCCCCCTTGAGTAGTGCTCAGGTCTTTAAAGGGTGTGGAACGTATTGCTGTGATCCTTCGCTCTGTATTTGACCCCAGGGAGAAGAAGAAAAACCACACAGTCAAGAGTGTCAAGCTGAATTCCTGGAGGAACATGTGCGGTCATCTCTCACCATAGCTTCTAATAATGAGGAAACAGAGCTGCTTGAATTAACTTAGAATACAATACAATTAAATCAATTAGAATAGAGGAATTGCATTTACATTTACATTACATTTACATGAATGAGGTGCTTTGCTCAAGGGTATTTCAGTCATTGTCTGCTGTCACTGGGATTCGAACCCGCAACCTTCTGCTTACAAGTCAAAGTTGACCTCATTGTGCTTTGTGACTTTTTACTAAAGAAGTAAAGGTATGTTATGTCTTACAGTAGCTCATATTCTCCATTAAAGTGATTCACACAGGGGCAAGGTGTTTATTTTCAAATATTGTGGAAAGTAAAATGTTAACTTTCTGAAAGGTTTGGAGGGTGGCACAAAACGTTCCAAAACAGCTAATGTGACATGTTGTTGAGAAGCTTGTAAATGATCAAATACATAAATATCATATAATATTAGAAACTCTTTTATCTTTATTCTGGTAAACACTAGGTTAGCAGTAAGAACATCGAAAAATTTAGAACATTTTACTTAATCTGTGCTTCAAAATAATCACCCATTAAATAAAAAAAGTGTCATCATTTTCCCATACTTGTCATTTGAAAGCATTTCGACTCTTTCTTTCACAGAATACAAAAGAAGATATTCTAATATTCCAAAACCCCAGATTTACCAAATTTACCAAACGGTCATCGAAATACTTTTTTTTTGTTCTGTGGAAGAAAAAAAGTAAAAGACGACAAGAGAGTTAGTAAATGATGACCATTTTTGTTTTTGAGAAAACAAGAATTGTAAAAATATTAAATATTTCTAATAATAACGTATTAGCATAAGTCTATAGTATTTAATAAAAATTTACATTTTTGCACAATAATTTTCAGCATCTGCAATGGCACCAGAACAATACCATAAACTGTACCATAGCATAGTTACCATATTATATTTAGTTTTAAATGTTTTGTTTATTTGTAAGATGGTTCATTTTGTTTTAAATAAATGTAATGGAAACACAAATTGTGTTAAAAGTAAAACAAAATTTGTTGGCCCAAAAACAACAAAGAGATCTCTGACATGATTGTTTTTAACACAACTGCTTTTAAAGTGTGGTAGTTTAGTCTTTTACTATTAAACAGGAAACTATTCTTCATTGTTAGCCAAGACAGGGATTTAACATGTTGAAATCCCCAACCATTCAGTTGTGTTGTAGCTAATCCTTAAAACCCGATAATCCTACTCAAATTATGATCCAGAGGTCTTTTGCTGGTTCAGTATGTATGATGTGTTAGCTCATTTGCATAAAAAATATGAATCACTTTAAATTAATTAAGTACTTTTATGATACTCTTAAACCTATACTTGTGTCACCTGCCATGTGCCAGCCTTTTTTCTAAACATAATAATACCATAACTTGTGAGAACTGTACTGAAACATTATTTCATCTACAGATGACCACAAAGCAATCATAAAAGAGCATCCGAAACAATGAAAAAGATGAGACACATTGCATATTCTGTGAGCATATGGAAAATGTTAGCCCAGAGCCCTCACAAAGGCCCTTTAAAGAGCAACAGAAAAACATCATGGGTGGTGATGCTTCAGGCCTCCTGAAAAAAGTAAAATAGAGGTGTGGGAGATGGGAGTGAAGATGGGAAATAAGAGTTTCAGGAACAGAAATGAAGGAACTATGGCAGAAAAACAAAGTCATAAAGGATGCTAGAAAACAAACTACAATTAGTAAGGGCTGGGGGCAATGCTGAATTTAAACCCATTCTGTCTGAAGCTCCATCGGATAATGAGCTGACTAAGCAGACAGAGAGAAAGAGATACAGAGCGGGAGACTGACAGAGCACTTGCCGGTTTAAAGAAAAGTGGATGTATATTTATTTACTTTAACATTTAATTACATTGCTTTTTCAATATTTGAATCCAATTCCTCCCCATCCTGTTAATTCTACTGATCACATTTTATTAGACTTTACCTCTTTCCTCTGATGTTCCTTTATATCTTTAGCGATGCTCATATCAGTTTTCCTGTGTCCCCTTCATTCGCCCGTGTTGGCCCCGTGACCCCTCATATATCCGGGCCCTTATCTCTCTACTTGCATCCTGCCCAGCTGCCAGTCTTCGTACTGGTGGTTCTACATCTATGTGTTCTATAATGCGATGAGAAAAGAAAGAAAGAAAGAAAGAAAGAAAGAAAGAAAGAAGGAAAGAAAGAAAGAAAGAAAGAAAGAAAGAAAGAAAGCTGAAACGTACAATCGCAAAGTACATATAGACATAAAACCTGTTTAATGATGAAAATAATTCAGAAAGAGTGAATGAACAAAAGAAAGAAAGAAAAATCTACAGAAAAAATATTTAATATAAACTAGTCATCACAATGTGCAAATTGACAGTCACAAAAAGACATAAAAAAGACAAAAAAGAAAGAAAGAAAGAGATGGTGGAAGGAAGGAAGGAAGGAAGGAAGAGAGGAAGAAAGAAAGAGAGGAAGAAAGAAAGACAGAAAGAAAGAAAGAAAGAAAGAAAGAAAGAAAGAAAGAAAGAAAGAAAGAAAGAAAGAAAGAAAGAAAGAAAGAAAGAAAGACATGTTATGTCATATAGACGTAAAACCTCATTAATGGAAAAGCAAAGAAAAAATACAGAAATAATGAATGAACAAAAGAAAGAAAGGAATAAAGAAAGAAAGAAAGAAAGAAAGAAAGAAAGAAAGAAAGAAAGAAAGAAAGAAAAGATTTTGTTCGAAAGACATTAACCAACAAATGTGTTTTCTAAAAGCATATATAATGTCATATTAAATCCTATTTTTATAGTTAAAGAATCTGAGAGCGAGGGAAGTATTTCTTTTTAAGTGTGGGATGTTGTCACCAGGACCTGTCTCATGTCATCTCAGGTTAGCTCATGGACATTATAAAGAGCATCAGTGACAGCTGTCAGCTCGGGACTGTGAGACCTCGGCTTGAGGCCAGAATGAGGCTGATCCGCAGACATGAAAATCTCTCAACTGAGACACTTAACTATATTTATGATGAAAAAAAAATATGAATTGAATAAAATAATTCATAACTAGTCCTGACTTCAGCATTGCTTTTACAAAACTTAACCATTAAAAGTTTTTATTTAAATCACATAGTGTCTACAATCTAAAACACATAATGTTTTATTTTATTTGTTAGTTTTATTTTGTTTCTTTAAAGATAAAACATTTTAATGGATTTATATCGTCATTGTTTCGAATGAGAAATAAAAGTAATTGTAGGGGAGGAATTGGACTGGTGCTGGGAAATGTGAGTTTTATATGGAAACAGCGCGCTCTACTGGCCAGAACTGCACATAGGACGAAATAAACACCAGGTATAGGTGCCAAATACCTTTTTATTCTAACATTTTTAAAATGCCCTATGTGAAACATAGAGTTTTTTTTCCAAATATGTAGGATATGAAGGATAGATTTATGACCCCACCACCTAGTGTCTAAATATTATGATCATAAATATATTAATGAGATACATATAACATAACTTCTATATGCCCTCACAGTCAAGTGAGATACAAGATTCTTTGACAGACACGTCTATGCACATTTTTGGGATTTATGGGAAAAAAGGAAAAGCCGATGTGCATTGATATGGTCAGCATGAGTGAAAGAAAGAACGCAAATGTTTGTCTCAAAGATCTTGAAAAACCAAATTCTAAAAGTCCAAAAGTATTTCGGTATGTTCTGATACACTGTTGTTTTATATGTCTGCTTAATAATGCACTTTTTTCAAAGGCCAGACTGTTTAACAAAATGTCATTTTGTAGCTGTAAGTAATCCATAAATTTGCTTTATTGAACATTTATTTATATCTCACAAATATTGTTGTGGTATCATAGTTTCATTTCTCTCTAATTTTCTAACAAAAAAGGTTTATCATCTGTACATTCTTTAGCACACATGTTAACTATTTATTCATTTATTTGTGTGTGCAGACTGATTTTTCTGTTTGTTTGTGTGTTTATTTGTTACTTATTTATTCTTGGGTCTGGACAGCATGACCTCTAAATTATGAATCAGGCCCTGTTCTTTCTCTTAGTGAAAAATAACATCTGTCCTGCAAATGGAGAGCTTAGTGTGTCTGTATAATTTATGGTAAAAGCCTCCAGAGTGTGGCATAAAAAATATATCGAGAAAAAACAAATAAATGTAGGGATTGAGACATGAGACAAATCAAAGCGCCACATAGGCAGAGAAAGTATTTAACAAACACCTAAATAAGAGTTTACGCAGTAAAAGGATTTCTAAATAGCCATTAAAATGCTTTGGAAAATGTTTTACAACCTAGAAAATATTTTTCCTTCAGGTGATGATTTACAAATTTACAATCAAATTGCTAACATATAGCTTGGACTATGGACTATGAAATTATTTTAATGCTGTGAAACACACAAAAACACAATTACAATACAGTACAATGCAAGTTTAATTTACAATCACAGAGAGGTCAAATTAGTTACCGTAGCATGAAAACATGTGTGTAACATTTCACAACAATTGTCTTTATGTAATTTACGGTCAACATACCATTGGCTTTTACTTTTTCTATTTTTTTATTTTAAGTTTCATTTTAAATTGACATTAGTTTAGTTTATGTTTTATATTAATACAAATGAATAAAAACAGTAATATTTTTTAATTAACTACTGAAAACTCTATAAAAACTTTATACAAATAAAAAAATTAAGCATTCAAATGCACAAACAAACTCATAATCACACAATCATTTCTTTTTAAATTCAACCCAAGGTCATGTAAGTCAATTTTAAATATATTAGTAATCTCAATTCATTAAACTGTTTTATTATTAAATGAATTGAGTTTAATATCTTTTTAAATATTTTTAGTATATCAATGTTATTATCAAATCTGCAGCGGCTTGTTTGTGTAAAGTATTTTATCAAACACTTCCTTTTAAAAAAAAATTCATTGACCATTCAAGTAGAATAGAACAAGATTAAATAAAGCAACAAGCCACAAAAAACAATAGGTTGCAGTGAATTTTATAACATGCAGATTTTACAAGACGCACTTATAACCTACTGCTTCGTAGGCCTTATTGCTTCATAAAACGGTTATGCCATATGTGCTACAAGGTTTATTAAATAAAGTGTTGATATTTATTTAATCTAAAGTGTTCTTGGTATGTTAAACCATGCTTTTCAAAATGCTTTTCTGTAGTACACACATATATGATAAACACTGTTGTACAGATATAAGCACACGTAAAGGTTTCATGGGAAAGCTTCAGTTTATCATTCCATCCCTAAACTGAAAGTATATAAATAGATTTTCTTTGGCTCCGTGCATTGCTTGCATGGTGCTCACAATGCCGGAGACATGGATTTGATCCCAGGGATTGCACATACTCAAAATCATAAATGTTTTAATATAATGCAATGTTAGTCACTTTAGATCAAAGAGCCTGCAAAATGCATACATGTTAATGTTGAGAATGATGAAAATATCAGTCAATGACAGTTTTTTTTACCATATGTCTACTAGTTATTACACAAGAATATTCTAACAAATAATTCTGTAATAATTCTGTCAAAATTATATATTCTATAATTAAAACCTTTACTGCCGTTATGTTTCAGTGGGTTTTTTAAGAATTACTGTTTTTAACATTTTGTTTTCAGACAAATATTTTTAAAATGATCTTTATTTAAATTGTATTTTACTTTTTTTGTATCTTTCACTGTTATTTCAATTTGGGTTACCAATTATATTGTTTTCTATTTCTCAAATGTTATATATATATATAGAATAAAACCTTGGTTTTGCTCTTTTACATCATGTCATGTCTTACATTGGATAACACATAAATGGACTACATGTTTAAAATAATTTGTAACGATTTACTAGTTTCTAAATAAACTCATAAAACTACAAAGTTAATTGTCATGTAAAATCGTCTGGGTTACTTGCGTAACCCCGGTTCCCTGATGGAGGGAACGAGACGTTGTGTCGAGGACGACAGTATGGGGTTCGCTCTTGAGAACCAATCAACTCTGACTATATTAAAAAGGCCAATGGGAATTGGCGAATGAAATTTGCATGCCGGGCCCCGCCCCGGACATCCGGGTATAAAAGGGGAGCCGGCGTGCTCATTCATTACCTTTGTGCTGAGGAACGTGAGGATGACCCACGACCGTTGCAGCGGGCGGCACAGCGGTGTGGCATGAAGGACACAACGTCTCGTTCCCTCCATCAGGGAACCGGGGTTACGCAAGTAACCCAGACGTTCCCTTTCTGTCGGTCTCTCGACGTTGTGTCGAGGACGACAGTATGGGGTTCCTATATAATCACGCCACAGCGCCGTGCCGTGTCACGATCTCCAGCGGAGCTACCTTGACCGACTCTAGTGCGTCATAGGTGTGAGCTTCTACACGAGAGTGTAACCTACCAGTGGAGAAATGGTAAGACGTCCAGAGCTTTGAAAAAAGATAAGAGGTACTTTACCACCGGTCTCTTGGGGCGCTGGCCTTCCATCATCACAGCGAGATAGCCGCCCGACCGCTAACTGCACCGGGAAATGCGGCCCCTTCAAGGAGGGAGTGCGTTACGGAGGCCACATCCTGCCGTAGGGAGGTTAATATGTGGAAATATGCCAATGGTCTCACCTGAAAAGGGAAGATGACTCATGGACGTATAGTGTGCATTGCTTACCCTTGTGGGTAGCACCACGTGAGAGGAGGTCACGCATTCGCCTGAGTAGGAGAATCTTGGTGAAGGAATTACGTCGGCCGGGGACCACCCCTGATGGGGGAGCCACTACGTACGGAGCACCAGCTGGAAAAAGGGGTTTACCTAGAGGGACAACAGCACCGATGTTCCAGCCTAGTCAACAGGGCCGCTCCGCCCAGCCCGTGACCGTAAGGTGCTAAATGATGGATAGGTGACCTGTACTTCCTGCCAGGGAAGCATAGAGGCCGAATAGCCACGGCACTTACCTAAAAAGGGAAGAAGGCCTTTCGCAGGCGTACGCCCGGTCGGCCGTTAGCTCTATCTGCGTAGGACCCGAGCTGATACCGGTTCCACCCTGAGGTTGTAGAACCTCGCAAAGGTGTTGGGCGTAGCCTCTGGTAGAGTGAGCTCTCACTGCAAGTGGGCAGGGTAGGTTCTGGCATCGGTAAGCCATGGAAATGGCATCTACGATCCAGTGTGCCAGTCTCTGTTTGGAGACAGCCCTCCCTCTTTGCTGACCTCCATAACAAACAAACAAACAGCTGCTCAGAGCGCCTGAAGCTCTGCGTGCGGTTTAGGTAGAGTCTTAATGCTCGTACCGGACACAACACGGACGGGGTTGGGTCTTCCTCCCCTGTGGGGAGCGCCTGCAGGTTCACTACCTGGTCCCGAAAAGGTGTGGTAGGAACTTTGGGCACGTAGCCGGGCCGGGGTCTCAGGATGACGTGAGAGTGGTTCGGTCCGAACTGTAGGCACTCGTCGGACGTGGAGAGTGCCTGTAGGTCCCCTACCCTCTTGATAGAAGCGAGCGCTACTAGGAGTACTGTCTTCATCGTAAGCCGATGTTAGTCAGCCTCAACTAGAGGCTCGAAGGGGGACTCGGAAAGGCCCGCTAGGTCCACATCGAGATCCCAAGAGGGTATGGAGGGGGGACGCGGGGGATTAACCCGCCTCACTCCCCTCAGGAACCTAGTGACCAGGCTATGCCGTCCGAGGGACTCACCTCCCACGAGCTCATGGTGTGCGGCTATCGCGGCAACATAGACCCTGAGCGTGGATGGTGAGAAATTGCTCTCGAGTTTCTCCTGGAGAAACGACAGCACTGTCCTGATCGCACATACTCCGGGCTCCTCACCTTGTAAGGAGCACCAGGACGAGAAGATGCGCCACTTTGCGGCGTACAAGCGCCTCGTGGCAGGTGCTCTAGCCTGGACGATCGTCCCCGCCACCGCCGGGGGTAACTCGTTCAGGATCTCCTCATCCCGTCCAGGGACCAGACATGCAGATTGCAGAGGTCTGGTCGTGGGTGCCACACCATACCCTTCCCCTGAGACAGACGGATCTCCTGCAGGGGAATTGGTCAGGGGGGATCTATCGCTAGAGGTACTAGCTCTGTAAACCAAGCCTGGTTGGGCCGATGTGGCGCAATTAACAGGACCTGGCGTTCCTCGTCCCTGCCCTTGCACGGGACCGGTGCAAGAAAGCTCACTGGGGGGAAGTGGTGCTTCCACTTGACCCGGGGCCGGCTGTGCGCCGGAGCATCCCTGTCGAGGAAACCCTCGGTCAAAGGGTACCTCAGACGGCGATGGGTGTTGTCCGACGAAGCAACCAGGACCACCTGTGCCTGGTCGGACTGTTCCCACACCAGCCGGATCATCCCGGAGTGGAGTCGCCATTCCTCTTGGGGCAGCATCTGATGAGAGAGCACATTGGCTCTCTGGGTCAGATAGCCCTGGATAAATATGGTGCGCAGGGGTCCTACTCACTGCTAACTCCACAGGAGGGGGCGTCGGGCAAGTTGGGACATTCGGCGCGAGCATACCGCACCTAGGCGGTAAGTATATGCTACAGCTGCCGTGTTGTCGAAGCGGATTTTCACATGCTTGCCTCCCATTAGAGGTAGAGACCCTCTGAGGGCGAGCATGACCGCTACCAACTCCAGACCACTGATGTGTCGGTACAATCGGGGACCCGTCCATCGACCCGAAACTGTATGCCCGTTGCACACTGCTCCCTAACCCAACAGGGAGGCGTCGGTTGTCACCACAACGCGCCTCGGAACCTGGCCGAGGGATCTTACCACTCGTAAAAGGGTCCTGAAAGACCACGGGGCTAGGGTGCTCCGACACTGAGGCGTAATGGCAATCCGCCTGGTGTCCATGTGCCACGCACTCCTCGGGACGCGACTCTGAAGCCACTGCCTGCGTGGTCGCATGTGCATCAACCCAAGTGGGCGGACCCTGGTTGAGGATGCCGTATGCCCCAGGAGCCTCTGGGAGTTTCCCAGGGCGACCACTGGACGCCTGAGTTTGTTCAGACATAGCAGTAAGGCTTGGGCACGTTCTACCGTGAGTCGTGCAGACATGGTGACAGAGTCTCGTCCCATCCCAAGAAGAGAGATGCTCTTTTCTCGGTTGACCCTTAAACCCAATCGGCTTGGGCGCTGAGGCACCGGGTCCCTGTGTGTACACACTAGATCTCGCAAGTGAGCCTAGATAGGCCAATCGCTGAGATAGTTCAGTACATGCACGCTCCATCCTCTCAGGGGGGCAAGTGCGGCTTCCGCGACTTCCGTGAAGACGCGGGAATGTAGGGACAGTCCGAAGGGCAGGACCCCATACTGGTACGCCCGCTCTTCGAGGGCTCACCGTAAGAACGGTCTGTGCCGAGGAAGTAGCGAGACGTGGGAGTACGTGTCCTTTAGGTCGGTTGCCACGAACCATTCCTCGTATCTGACAGCTTCGAGGATGCGCTTCTGTGTTAGCATTCTGACCGGCAGTCTTTGAAGACACTGGTTCAGTAAACGCAAGTCCAGAATTAGGCGCCGCCCTCCACCTCTCACGGGGATGATGAAGTGCGGGCTGTGGGAGCCTGACGACATCTCGGCTATGGGTACGGGGCCGATCGCTTCTTTTGCCAAAAGAGTCGCGACCTCTAACCGAAGGACGGTGGAATCTTTCCCTCGTAGCGAGGTGAAGAGGATTCCCCGAAACTTGGGAGGTTGTTGGGCGAACTGGATCGCATAGCCGAGACGGATCGTTCTGTCTGGTTACCGCCCCGGTCCGAGCATAATCCATGCCTACGGTAGTCGGGAAAGCGAAACGAGAGGAACGATCTCCTTCACCATTCCCCTGGAGGGGGGTTCTGTGGCTCTCAGGACGGCTACTTCGTCTTAGGGCGGAAGCCCTGGAAGCTTGCTGTCCCGAGTACTTACCTGCTCTTGGGGGCTGCCGAATAGCACACCGTCCGACCGAGAGTGTGTCTAGTTGCGGTGCCGCTGCTGTCACGCAACGTCGAGTCTCAACACCACGCTGAGTCAGATTGACACAACGTCGAGTCGGACTGACGCAACGTCTTGTAACCGTGCACCGTCGCTTGGAGCGTGCCAACGGTTGTGTTATAAACCCAAGGGAGGAAACTGCTCTTTTTGTGAGAGGGTGGGCACCAGGCCCTGAAAAGGGCCCGGCACGAGTTGGGACGTGGCAGGAACGTCCCGCTCCTGCCACTTTGGAGATGGTATCCCCAGGACCGGGCGTGATGGTGTTTCCTCCGCTGGGTGCCTCCCGTCATGATCGCCTCCCACGCTTCCTACGAGGTGGGTGCTGACGGGGGGTGTCGCTCTCCTCCGATTCGCCGTTCTCCAGGTCGCCGCCTGAGGGAGAGATACAACCGGAGGGGTCGGTTGGGTGGGGCGAGGCTGTCTGAGCACGGAGCCTGGGCGGCCCGGAGGCTGCCCGGCTACGACGTGGGAGGATATGCCTGATAGCCTCCGTCTGCCTCTGCACGGCGGAGAACTGCTGCGAGAAGTCCTCCACCGTGTCTCCAAACAGCCCACCTTGCGCAATGGGGGCATCGAGAAAGCGAACCTTCTCGACCTCCCGCATTTGCGCAAGGTTGAGCCAGAGATGTCTCTCCTGGACCACCAAAGTGGACATCGTCCGACCCAGGGCACGCGCCGTAACCTTAGTGGCCCGAAGGGCCAGGTCAGTCGCAGTGCGCAGCTCCTGCAGAACTGCGGGGTCGGAACTTCCCTCGTCCAGCTCCTTGAGTGCCTTGGCCTGGTGGACCTGCAGGATAGCCATGGCATAGAGCGAGGAAGCAGCCTCTCCAGCGGCAGTGTAAGCTCTTGACCCGAGAGTCGAAGAAAACTTACACGCTCTGGATGGGAGCCGTGGTCGACCTCTCCAAGTGGACGCGGCCTGAGGGCACAGATGTACCGCAACAGCCCGCTCCACCTGGGGTATGTCGACATAGCCCCTGACTGCTCCCCCATCGAGGGAAGTGAGGGCAGAGGAAACCGTCTGCCGTGTACGCGCCGAGAACGGCGCATTCCACGACTTCGTGATCTCCTTGTGCACTTCCGGGAAGAATGGCACTGGAGCCGAACGTGGCTTAGAGCCCTGTCCGGACCCCAGGTACCATGCATCCAGCCGCGAGCGCTGGGGTGACGGCGGGGCCGTGCACTGAAGCCCAATGCTCGCGGCGGCCCGGGAAAGCATGGCCGCCATCTCCGGATCCGGATCGTCCTGAGGCTTACCCGTCAGAGACGGAAGCTCTAGGACGTCATCCGGATCCGAATCCAGCAGGGCGCCCTCTGATGCCGCGACCAACAATTCGTCCTCATCCCGTAGGGAAGCAAGAGACGGCGTACCCCCTCTTGCCGACGGGGTTGACGAGCGTGCAGAGGTATGGAAGTTCCGCGAGCCGGAGGCTGACGGGGTGACATCCATAGAACCCTCATAATCACCAACGCCGCTCGCTGAGGCTGTTGACCGTGCCGTAGCCGCAGTCAACGAACCAAAGGGAGCTGACGAAGTGGTGGCTCGCTTTCCTGGGAAAGAATCCACCCGTGACCGCAACGTCTTAATCAACATCTGCTCGCAGTGCGGGCAGGTTGGTCCCATGAACGCCGCTTCAGCGTGTTGGAGACCCAAACACGAGATGCAAGCGCTATGGGTGTCCCCGTCTAGGACGAATCCGTCGAAACCCAGGGAGCAGCTGTGAGCCATGAGGCAACACGCTGCTTAGAAATTGCTCTTTTATTTAGAAAAAAGAAGAATTCCAGACACTCTCTGCCTTCTGCCGAAACGCACAGGGGAGCCGCTTGAAGAGGGACAGTCAAACTGCAATCGCGTCGTCACACCAGCAGGAAGATCGCCAGAAGTCGATTTCAGCATCAGACTGGAAGTCATCCGCAGGTTCCGAAGAACAAAAGGTAATGAATGAGCACGCCGGCTCCCCTTTTATACCCGGATGTCCGGGGCGGGGCCCGGCATGCAAATTTCATTCGCCAATTCCCATTGGCCTTTTTAATATAGTCAGAGTTGATTGGTTCTCGAGAGCGAACCCCATACTGTCGTCCTCGACACAATGTCGAGAGACCGACAGAAAGGGAAATGAGTTTTAGAACCATGAACAACAACAAGTGCTTGAAAAGTATCTGAATATATGAAGAACTTTAAAAAGACAATTGCTTAAGATCAAAGTATTGTCTTGACCTTATCTACTTAAGAAACCAACACTAGTAAGACTCATCAATAAAAGACTGAAGCTGTGGACTGTGTTTTGGTTGCCCAGGTTCCAGGTTTTAAAGTTACAAAGATTTTTGTGGCACAGCCCTTCCACTTGCCATTGCCTTTATTGCCAGGTCCGTAGTACGATGCAAAATCTAATACAAAAATAATGCATATTTTTACAGGATTATTAAAAATGTTTAGTCTGACTTTCTTTACATAGTTTTCTAACATTTTTCTCATAACTTCTGTCCAATGTAAAGATAAAATCTGCACCTGTTAAGCAGCAGTCCTGATTTCCCACACATTGCTGAAGTGTGTTGCACTTTCATCTGTTATGTTGTTGCACGACTCACATTTAAACCCATTCGGTGCAGCATAGTGTTCTCGAAAGACAAGTGTTCAAAATTTGTATATTTAAAACACATTTGAAATAATAATTTTAATAATTATAAAGTGTAAATGAATAAGTTTTCAGGAGAATGAAACTCACCAAGCAGACCGTCATCATTGCAGCCATCAGTTTTGCAGCATGAAATAGTCATATTTAAATACCCAACATTTAATGATACAGTGGTTCCTAGAACATAGCACACTTCAACTGGCCAGCAAGACCGCTGAACAACTGAAATGTCGTTTAGAAGGTCTGCAAGGCAATACATGTTTTGTTGTTTTAAAAGACAGGTTTAAAACCAATTTAAAGCAACAAGTTAATGCACACAACTGATTTACTACAGAAGTCAAATGTCAGGTGGGCTGAAAGAGGCAAAACTGATGGCGAAATTGTTCTGTAATTTTGGGCTTATTTGTAATTTGGCTGTATTATGGTTCTTGCTACTACAGCTTCCCAATTATAACCATAGTGGAGCCAAGAGATAGTATACTGTTGCCGGTTTCCTAGGCCGTTGTGTCTCTTCTCGAATGCGGATGGGTGATGGAAACGTGGGGGCGCTCTAATGGCGGAGAAGCTTTTCGACCTTGTATTAAAGACATTTAAACAACATGCTGTAAACAGTGAGCAGTTCTTAAGTGTTGCTTTAACCTTTACAATAGAACATCAATATCACTTGACAAGTCTAGATCTAGTGTTGTGTAATCTACTCACAAGAAGAGCTTCTATACGCTGCACAAACGTGGTTATCAGGACAGGTTACTATAGATGATGATTCCTCATTGTCTACACCACTGAAACACTTCAGCAAATGACCTATTCATCACAATGTAACACAAAACAAAAAGTATTTTGTATTAAACAAAATTTCTCATTATTTATTTTTTCTATTGTTAGAAATGATGGACCATTACCTGATTGAATGAGTGAAGAGCTGACACAGAGTCCCAACAACAGCCACATAATGAACAAGAGTTAACAACCAACTTACAAAAGAGTGTGTAACACTATGAGATCAGATTTATATAGACAAGAACATCAATCCAGTTTGACCAGTGAGTCATTAATATCCACAAACATACTTCCTAGTGTGTAACATTCAATGAATATTCATGTGTATAACAATGTATTAATTATAAAGAATACAGCCTTAACATGTCAAAAATTAGGTTTATAAGAAATTGCTTAGATAAGATGTATGTGTTGCCATTGGAAAATGTTTTTTAAATCACAGAAAAAATCAAATCCCTTTAATGTTTTTTAAAGGGAAAGTTCACTCAATTAAAATTCTTACATAAATTACTCACCTTTATGTTGTTTCAAAGATATTGAAAGATATTTGAATGAATACCAAATATGGAAAATACTGAGTCTTTTAAGAATGTAGGACAACATTAAGTTCTAAACATAAAGTTTTTCTATTATGGTGGTCAGTGGGGTCCAAGAACTAAACTCGCATTCACATAAATATCTTTCTCCACTTGCTAGTTTGTGTTATGGTAATTCAGTTGCTTTGTCAACCAACAACTTTTGTTTCAAATGTTACATAACACATTTGAAAAGACAAGTACCTGCTTGCTGGAGGTTTTGTTGGTAAAGTTAAAATTGCCCACACCCCTGTTTGATGGGAAGAGCAGTATATGACAAAAGGATGTGTCATAAATAAATTACACGATGAGGAAAGGATCCCTAAAATGGTAATTTCTAGGAAGTCGGATGAGGATTTACAATGGCAAGCCCTAGATACACCCCAGTTGAAATATTCCAAAAGTGTGCAACAGAAATAATACTACATAAATGTTTTGGGAAACTTGAGTGAATGTATCTCATTCTGAAAAAATGTATGCTGAAATGTCTCTTCAAAAAAACACAAATATAATTTTGCAAAATCTGACATGTTTTTTTATGACAAATCTACATTTCATTTAAAAATGTATAAAGGAAAGCCAATAAGAGCTCAGAAGACATGGGTGCTGTCTTACACAGAAAATGATCAAATATATGTATATAATGATCACATGGTCTGTAAGCCGGCACTGAAATCATGTACACACAGACCTGTATAATTCATTTGATTGTTCAAAAGTATTGGCCATTATGCGTTTAAGAGATGTGAGGGTACAATGCTTGTTTTGTTCATTCATTTTCCTTGTAAAGAACCACAATACACATCTGAATTAAAGTCTTTATTTTTATACACATCGTATAAAAAATTAAAATTACCTCACTGTCAAATGCCTATGGACAAACTATTTAATCATGGTAAATGGTTTGATTGGGAGAAGCCATGTTGGCTATGACGTCATTTGGGGGTATTTCAATGGACTTGTAAATCAAGGGTCATAATTGTTAAATTATATGTAGTATTTCTATATTGTAATTTGTGGAGTTTGCATGTTGAATAGATGGTGTTTTATTTAAATTGTAGGTCCAAAAGTGCAAATGTAAGGAAGTAAACTTATCTGTAGATTGATACATCCTGAGATGTGGCCTAGACTATAAAATTGATGTCAGAGTTGTACATGTGGCTCTTCATATGCCATGGATAAGTGTTGTGTTGTTTGTTGTTAAGAGAATAAGCAATAGAAGCTTGTGTTAAAGTGCCTTTTTTTGTTATGTCCATGATCCACCAAATAGACTTGTATATTTTGTTTTTGTATTGCTATGGGATACAGAATTTCTATCGCCGTTCATTGTGATCCTTTTATTATTAAATGAAAAAAAGTTAAAGTGAAGAAAACAAAAATAAAGAGAAAAGCTGTACAGTTCCAATGAAAATATAACTATGACAGGTACGATTAAAATTAAAAAATTAAGATTACTTTTACATACTTTTAAAGTATGTAGTTTTCTTGTCCAAGATGAATGTAGGTTTACTATAGCATTAGGAGTAGGTATATTGTTAGATGTAGGTTTAGTGTTAGATGTCGGGTCAGTGGTAGTGCTAGGGTTATTGTAAGTGGTAGGGTTAGTGTTAGTCTAAGCAATGGCGTCTAAGCTCTCATAAAAGTTTTTGGATGCACAGCCCTTGAACCTATTAACAATCCTGGTGTACAATGAAAAATCTGATTCAAACAAACATGTTATCAATATTTTAAACAAGATTATTTAGTTGACTTTGGTAAAATGTCATACTGTAAAACATAGGCTTATTTAATAAATACATAACTTAGTATTTGAAATTCTTGATTTTTAAGTGGTCCAGGATTCCTACACATGGCAAAAGTGTATTGCGTTTTTCATCTGTTATGCTGTTGCATGAAAATGAAAAATGTACAATTTGACAGTTTTCCCATGTAATTATGTTATTTGTATTTTCGATTTATAAAAATCATTACAAATATGTATTTCTATAGAATTAATCTCACCAGGCAGATACCCAAAATTCAATGACGAGATTGTTCCTAAACATGGCCTGCAAGAACACTAAAAAATTTAAATACCAACTTAAATGTCTATAAGACAATAAATCTATAGTTTTTATTTCAATATACAGATGCAATACGGCCTACAATACCTATAATTTAGATTAAAACATATCAAATAGGACCGGTGCAGTCCAAAACTCACATCAGGGCAAGTTTCTACAGATGTTGACTCATTGCCCAAACCATGACAACACTCCAGCGAATAAACTGTTCATCACAACACAAAAAACTGTAAAATATAGTTAAATGTTAAGATTTAATAAATGAATATTTCATTTTTTTTAATTGTCATATATTATGGTAACAAGGTGATGTAGAGTCCCACGGCAGCCCCAAAAGAAACAAGAGTCAACAGCCAACATACTATGGAGTGTGCAACCCTATAAGAAACTTTACTAACATAGGCATGTTGAGTGCATAGGTTTGAGTGCTCAGAAACACGTTCAAGTTCCTGTTTGCTTACAAATATATCTAATCTTCTTAATAGAAGAGAAGTATAGCACAAAAAGATGTGTCATAAATAAATGACAGGGAAATGCAGAGAAATCACCTATGCTGCAGGCTGTGACTGTTTTCTAATAAGTACAATTATAATCTTTGCATACTTTAACTCACAGACTACTTTAAATACATTAGTTAGAAAAAAACATGTGGATACAAATGATATATTTCACTAGTAAATTTATGATTATAAAATTAAAACAAAAACAGGCTTGAATGTTGCCCTCAATCAAAATTTTTTGATTGATTTATTATCTTAAAGGTTTTATTTAGGTTTTTGAACCAAGTTCAAGTTTTATCTAGGTTTTTGAACTGTCGGCAAAGCATAATTTTTCTGTAAAAGAGGATTTAAGCCGAGCATGCCTGAAACATTGAGGAAGTCATGAAAAAAATATATAACACAGCCTGATGAATTGAAATTAAATTGCATTCTTGCTCAAGTTTAATTATAATTTCTTCAAAACAGTGTAAAAGTGGTGTAAATGTGGTTGTTACACGTTATCACTGAAGAGCAAAAGAAAAAAGGTGAAATTTTTGTGTTTTTTTTAGAATGATGTGTTTATTAACTCACATTATTGATTATGTTATTAAACACACTTTGTTAATTTTGTGTGAAACAAATGTCCTAAACCCAACAATTTTACCAGCATCCCTCCCTTCTATGCTTGTCTATTTTACAGATTTAAAGTAAAACAATATGTTGGCCTAGCTGATGGAACCAGCAAACCAGGTTTGTAGCTACACATAGTTTTTATGAACATTAACAATCGCTGCAAACACTAAATTAACATTCAATAACCCAATTCAAACATGCAGAGACACATGGCAACATCACTTTAATCCAATATATAAGTGGCACATGCATGCAGAAATCCACAGCATGTATTCAGGATGGGCAGTCTGGATGCAGAGATACAGATGTGTTTTTATATAATTGTGTATGTATAAAACAGTGGTTCAAGACACGATCAATTACAACTAGAGTACAACAATTGGATTGAATTCATTTTGGACCACATTCAAGGATTTTCCATACACATTCCTTATGAAAATCTATAAAACAACCCTACAGTTTTTGTAAGCACAAATTCCTTCATCAGTAAAGAACCAATATTTTGGCCAATACACATTTATTGTTGTTTTTGTATGGAAATGTGGTTAATTGTTTAACTGTGGTTACAGTAGTCATGCAAAGGCCAACCTCTGTTTTAAGTTGTTTTACAACAATTTGTGTATGCCATAGTTAGGTTTCAAAATATATTGATGCAGAATCATTCTGACCAGTTGCAGCAAATTGAATTAAAATCATATTTCCATACAAAAACAAGAAAGATGAAGATACTTGAATAAATATTTTCAAACGCACACATGTCTGTGCCTTTTTAACACGTGCAGTGTCCAAATAATGGGTTAAATTGGGAAAAATGTATAGTGCAATAATGTGTTGCTGGTGGCACATTTTACAGGAAAAGTGCCCTTGTACACCCTAATGTCCAACAATGCCCCTACAGCAATAACAGAAATGTCCACCAACCAGGTAAAGCAGACCATCACACTCTTTAGAAGTTCAGAGACATTAAGACAATGGTTTTTGCTGTTAGGAGGCTGCTCTGCAAGCAGTGCTAATAAAATGTGTCTGTTATGAGTTGTTCAACTAAATAATTTTCAGGACACTATTTTAAAGTAAGTAAAGTAAGAAACCCCATAGTATTGCTTTTCACATCTCACTCTCAGTTCACTGGCTGCTATAATTTTTGTCATGCACTAGATGTCAGTGTGATCTAATACAGAACATGAATAACATTGATGTTTGCAAAATATCTATTACAGTGCATGTGAGGATTAATCATCTATTTATCATCACATGTAAACACAGCTTCTTGAACAAAAAGGTTCTGCTAAATTATAAAATATATATTTTCTCTATCATCACTTTGTCTCCTTCCTGATATTTTGTCTTTATATGTGATATATGGTTGAGTAGATGTCATTTTTTTCTTTCTGAGGTTATTGTCTATAATATTGTCTATTATCATTACCAATTATTTATACAATTCAAAGTGGGTTTTACCATAATACAGTTAACTATTTCAAGCAAGTTGTATGTTCCCATGCATTTGGTTTTCTGTATTTAGTTGTTTTTATATGAAAAATGTTAAAAATTGAGAGTCGCACAATCTAATATAAAAAACAGCCATTGCAAAACCGTCAATAAAAGTTTAAAAAAGATACAAATAATGAGGACACATGAATATGAAAAATTGTTTGCTTAGAGTCTTGAAATATAATCTTGTAATAACTTACAATTTAAAATGATATATTGAAACCTTCTGGGACGTCAATGCAACTTAAAAACTAGAAATGAATCAGAACCAAAATAAACACACAACGAATTTGTTCTTGGAGTTTACTTTACACAAAGCATAAACATAACACAAGAAATAGAAATTAATAAATATAAGACCAAAGACACAAGAAAAATAAATAAAATGCAAAGCAGCAAAGTGATCCACTGAGAATTCAACATGTAGTTTCCCAGTACAAGAAAAATATTTCAAAAACATAATTACACTACAAAGCTTAAAAATTATTATAAAATAATATTACAAAATTATTGTCTATTGACTTATATTGTATTTTTATATTATATATGTATTTTTTAACAGTTATATGTATAAATATATCACCCTGTGGTTTTGTAAGTCCTGCAAGCTAGAAATCATGGAGGGGTCAGCACTTTCAGCATATCCACTCTGAGAGACAGAATCTACAAAGAAAAATCTGAAAATCATGTTGAATGTTGTTTTTTTAATTTCTTTTTTAAATTACTGTGTCAATTAAGTATTTGATCTCTTGCTTATCAGCCAGATATCTGACCCTGAAACACCTCTTATTTTGCTTTTAAATAGTCCAGCTACACTCTGCTTGAGATTTTAAATGAGTAGCACTTGTTTGAGCACCTCATTAGCTGTCATAAAGTTACCTGTGCACCCCACAATGAGTCAAAAGTCTAAGTAGCAACATGTGCAAAACCAAAGAGCTGTCAAAAGACACAAGAGACAAATTGGAGATCTTCACAAAGCTGAAAAGGGCTATGGGGCATTGCCAAGCTGCTTGGTGAGAAATGGAAGAGGCTTATGATATCTATAAATGTCACAAGATCTCTCCTCGAGGGGTATCAATGATGCTAAGAATGGTGAAAAATCAGCCCACAACTAAACGGGAGGAGCTGGTCCATGCCGTAAAGAGAGCTGGGACCACCGTTCCCATGGATACTATCAGTAATACATTAAGATGTCATGGTTTAAAGTCATGGATCACACAAAAGATTCCCCTGCTTAGGTCAGCCCATGTCAAGGCCAGACTGAAGTGGGACCATCTGGATGATCCGGAGGAGTCATGGGAGAAAGTCCTATGGTCAGATAACACCAAAGTAGAAATTTAGGTCTTAACTCCATTTGCTATGTTTGGAGGCAGAAGAATGATAAGTGTCATCCCAATAATAAAAACCAAGGAGTGGCACTGTATGAAGCATATCAAGGTTCTGGGTTCTGGAGTGGCCTAGCCAGTCTCCAGACATGCATCCAATTGAAAATCTTTGGAGGGAGCTGAAACGTTAAAAAGTTATGTTTAGATATAAGTTTAGCCAGAGGTCCATGATATTTCAAATTACATATACTCAATGAAAAAAACACTCATGAACGTTATCAGTAGAAGATTAAAGTTGTGTTCTCCCATCCAAGATGTACTTTTAGAGGCAGGCTTAGTGGTAGGTATATAACTAGGTGTAGGTTTAGTGGTAGGTTTAATGTTGGTGGTGGGTTTAGTCATAAGTGTTGGGGTTGTGTAAGCAGTAGGTTTAGTGTTGGTGGTTGGTATATTCAAAAGTGTTGGGGTTGTGTTAGCGGTAGGTTTAGTGTTGGTGGTTGGTATATTCAAAAGCGTTGGATTTGTGTCTGCGGTAGGTTTAGTTTCAGTGGTAGGTACATTAATTAGTGTTGGGTTTGTGTTAGCAGTGTTGGTTGTAGGTAAATTCATAAGTGTTGGGTTTGTGTAAGCGGTAGGTTTAGTGTTGGTTGTAGGTATATTCAAAAGTGTTGGGTTTGTGTTAGCTGTAGGTTTAGTGTTGGTTGTAGGTATATTCATAAGTGTTGGGTTTTTGTTAGCGGTAGGTTCAGTGTTGGTTGTAAGTACATAATTAGGTGTTTGGTTAGTGTTAAAGATAGGTTTTGGGTTAGTTGTAGGCATATTGTCAGCTGTTGGGTTAATGTTTGTGGTAGGTATATTGTTAGCGGTAGTCATAGAGCTTGTATTTAAACGTCCACAGAGATTTTTTGATCCACAGCCATTCAAGTGGTATTTATCCAATGCAGTTCCAGTGTGCAATGATAAATCTGATGAAAACAAAAACAGTAATGCAAATTTTTATCAGTATTGTTTATCTGATTAGGGTCAAACCTTCTATACATAACTTCCTAAATTTGTTCTCATAACTATTTTCCAGTAATGTACATTTAAAGCACTCCACAAAAAGTCTTAATTTCAAGTTTAAGGCCGGGGTACCTTTTATACAGCAGTTCTGGATTCCAACACATGACAGAAGTGTGTTGCACTCTTCATCTGTTATACTATTGCATGACTCGCATGTGAAGCCATTCGGGGCAGCATAATGTTCTAGAAAGTAAAATGTTTGATTGGAATATTTTCATACTTTTTATAATAATTATAAATATATATTTAACATTAAGTTTAAATAAATATGTTGATCTCACCAGTCAAATTGCCATTGTTGCAGCCATCTGTGGTGCAGCATGAAATAGTTTTATTATAGAACCCAACATTGAATGAAGTGGTGTTTTTTTCGTAATAGCACAATTCAGCAGGTACACAAGACCAATGAAGATCTGAAAAAAATCAATAAATTGATTTAGTATTAGGTAAAAATGTATAATAGAAAATTTATCAATATCATGTAATATTGTGGGTCAGGTGATACTCACCTGTATCGGCTGTAAAGACAGCACAATATTGGTTATCAGGACAAGTTACTAAAAATAAGTCTTCTTGGCTTGACCCATTTAAACACTTCAGTGTGTAAACTGTTCATCCCAACAGGAAAGAAATGTAAAAATTGAATTGATTAAAAGAATTTCATCAACTTTTCAATATTTGTCAATATAAATGTCGTAAATTATGGATCATTACCTGAGTGAAAGACTGAAGAGATGATATAGAGTCCCAAAAGCAGCAACATGATGGACAAGAGTCAACAGCCAACTTACAAAAGAGTGTGTAACACTATAAAATTAGATTTATATAGACAAGAAAGTAAATCCAGTTTGACCAGTGAGTCATTAAAAACCATGTTCACGACATGGTCATAAATGCAATTTTGAGATTATGTTTGGGTGGGGATAAATAACTTGAGTTTCAATGCGTGTTCATATGTATAATAGCTAGAATAAAATTACAAAGAACAGCAGAATAACAACAATAACAATAGAAATGTGTTAAATGTGGTCCTTTGTATTTTATGCTTCATCTTTAAGCAGTTGTTGCAATACTACGTTTGTTTTCATATTTGTGTTTTGCTTGACAAAATGTTCAATGAAAATGTTTTCAAACCACACAGAAGGAACAGATACGAAATGCATGTTTTTATTAAGTCAATATTTCTTCCATGCATATACTTGTATATACTCAAAAATATAGAAATCGAAATAAATAGTCATTACATTTCAGAGTATTAGTTCACAGCACCTCCCACATTATACATATATAGATTTATACTTTCTTCAGTTCAGTATATGATTTGTCATTAAACATCTCTTTCTTACAATGTTAGTTTCAAGCAGGCACAGTGTACGTGTTTAGTCCAGTTTATGACCATGTGCTGCTTAAACTTCCATCTGTAAATCTTTGTTGGACTGTATGAATGATGGGAGGATATAATGGAGAAATATTGCAACAGGTTATTGCAAAGAGGACAAATGGTAACACTTTAAAATAAGGTTATATTAGTTGACATGAACAAGCAATAAAAATACATTTATTGCTGTAGGGCCCAAGAACTGATGTGGGTTTTATGAGTACAAATATTAATACGTATTGCAAAACATGGGTTTTTCAAATGATGTTGTAATGTGATAAACGGTGTGTTACTGTACAACTAATTAAATAAAAAAAAACATTTGCTTTGATATTAACCAAGGACATTACCAAAGATGAATAAATGCTGAAAAACGCATTGTTAGTTTATGCTTGGTAATGCAATAACTATGTTAAAAACCTTATTACAAAGTAACTTTAAGAGACAATTTCCTGCTTGCATTTTTTCTCATTTAAGTGGCAAAATGTTCCACGCCCAATTTGATCTTTTAAATGGGAAGAGAAGTGTAGGACGGAAGGATGTGTCATAAATATTGTAAATGGTGAATAAACGGCTATTTCATATTAACTCATTTCTCGGAAGACTGGTCAGGTTATACCAAGACAAGCCCTAGATACACCCCAACAGACATATTACAGGAAAGTGCAATAAAAAATAAATATGTATCTATCTGATATTTTCATAACATTCGAAGATTACGCTTGATCACCTAACAAAAATATAGTCACATTACCTGCAAATAGAAGGCCAAAACATGTAACCGTGTACCATGCCTGATCCAAGCCGAGTTAATATTTTGAACATAGCTACAGTAGCTGTGCTTCAGGACAGATTTGGGTAAGCTCGACCCATTTTGGCCCCTTCTGTAACAACGGCATCTTTGATAGGTGTATAGAAGTACATTTCTCATTGGCTGTAAATCCAACCTTAGGTAGAGCATCTGTAAGTGCTGTGTCTCGGTTGACTGTTGGCATAGCCAGCAAGTCTGTTTGAGGCAGTAGAAAGATGAAGGAAATGAAGACAAGGCATCTGCATTCAGAGTGGAGCTGAAGGGTCTGTGGCTACGGCTGGATCGGTGTGAGCTTTCAGAAGGTCCACTATCTCAGAGCTGGAAGCCTTCATGGCTACTGAAAGAGCGGTGTGACCATTCTATAGGAGAGACAGAAAAATATAAAACTACATTGGGAAAAAAATTTAAAGTTGTGCTTCTAAACCAATGATACTAAAAGCAGACAATTGAAAAGAATAATTAGATAGTGAGAGAATAATAACACACTTTTATGACCACTGAGTGGCAGGGTTGGGTTATTCTGACTTATTCTGGTATATTGACTCCAAAATCTCATATTCATACATCTGTTAAAACATTTTGTGTTGCAACTGGAAAAAGAGTAAAGGCAAAAGACAAACAGGAAGCATCCAGACACATCTTGGTTTAAAAAAAAGATATTACCTTGCTTTTGGGAAAATTATAATAAAGTGCTGTCTATATTTAAAAAGTTTTCTGCTTTAAATTCCCTTTGCTTTAAAAATGTGTTAAAATACTATGAAAATAATCCATTTGGTCATTTTCAAGTGTCAAAATACATTTTGTATATTAAGTCTTTCCTAACATATCCCATTCTCTAGAAATTAATTAGGTTTAGTAAAAGCAGATAAAAATATAAGGACCAAAAATGTACTATTTCACATACAGTTTAAGTTTTTCGGAATTTTCTTGTTATATGTGTTTGGGTAAAATGTTTTTCTCTGTAAATTTACCTAGATTTCAACAAATTTGAAATAATAATTTTCTATTTGCATTTATTTTGAAGAAAGTGAAAACTGGAGAAACGGGTCAAAATAACAGTTTTCAGACCTCAAATACCGCAAAGAAAACAGGTTTATATTTACCTTTAAGAAATGCAAAAGTAACGTTTATACATGGATTTGGGAGTTCTAAAAGTATTTAATCAATGGGATTGCTTCAATTTCTATCACATTTATACGTGCTGTCTTTCACATTGCTATTGGATGCCTTTATGTCACTCCTAAAGTTGGATTTTGATTGAAATACAACAGAGAATGGACTAAAATGTACATATTCAAATGTAACTTAATAAACATTTTGAACAGTCTCTTAATTTTTTCATGTCTGTAAGGCCGTCCCTAAAATGTGACTCATGTAGTTAAAGAATATGTCTCTGAACATAGAGACACAGTGTGAAGCACCGTTGCCAAAGGGTTCCACATATCTCTGTTCCTCACCTTATCTTTGAGTGATGTGTCACACTCTGGTCTCTCCAGCAGCAGTTTGGCTATCTCAGTATGGCCATGCTCACAGGCACACATCAAGGCAGTGGAACCGTCTCGGTCCTGTATGTTCACATCAGCACCACAGTCCAGAAGAACCTGCACCATCATTGTCCGTCCATGACTGACTGCCAGCATCAACGCTGTTTGCCCTGACTGACGGAGTAATAAAAATCTGAATGAAACAATATTGCATAGAATATGATATGATGTATTAAAGTGTTTAAAAAATCAGTGTCAGAGTTTGACATGAAAATAAAAGCTCCAAGAACACTACATTATAAAACACTACATTTTACAGTGTATGTGTGGAAACGTTTAGAATTTATTTTATTTATTTTTTAGATGACAATTATGAAAAATCTTACTCTGATTAGGAGGGGAAAATATTTTGAAGGTCTCAAAATATTTTGAATACAATATGTTACATGCTTATGTTGTTTCGTCATGCTGTGTGTACCTGGCTGGCTCGTGCATTAATGTTGCCCATTCTCAGTAGCTGCTGTGCCACCTCCATGTCTTCAGGGCTCTCAGCGGCAGTAAGAGATGCCAACATTATAGCAGTGTAGCCGGCCTTATTTTGTAGATCCACCTCACACAGTCCTGATAAACGTTTGGTTGAAGAACCACAGAGAGAGACGAAAAGATTTAATGTTCTCACAAAAAATGTTCATGCTTTTCAACAATGACAAATACATAAAATTGGGAAAAACCAAATGTTTTAAAAAAAATCATTCCATTCTTATCATTTTATATTTTATAGAAGGTAAATAAGGTCTAAATGTCAACTTAGACCACAAAATAAGCCATAAAAGGAAACTTTATGAAACAAGAATTTATACATTATATAAAAGTTGAATAAATAAGTGTGTAATGGTTCGACAATATTTGGAATCTGAGAATGCAAAGAAAAATCGAAACACTGAGAAATTGTCCTTGAAGTTGTCCAAATGAGGACAAATGAACACTCTCTATTGTTTTAGGGCGGAAAAAGATTAACTTTAATTCTAAGCTTTACATAGATATCCCATAACTTTGACCAAAGAGTGGCCAGCGTGTTAAGTTTGTAGTTGCGTTTCTGGTCCATTTTTTTCTGCTTTTGCTGTATTCACTCACACAATATAAGTATTGAAATAATTAAGTTATAAAATATCTTCATGAAACATGGTCTTTTCTTCATGTCCTAATGATTTTTTGCATAACTGAATCATATTTTGACTCCTGTCTATTGGTACAAACATACCGGTGTGACATATGACAGGGTCAGGGAAGAATTTGAATGTCTCTCACCTGTGTCTAATAACAGTTTCACCACGGTGAAGTTGGAATGGGACACACTGTAGTGCAGTGCCATGTTGCCATTTCCATCAGCTAGGTTGACTATGTATCGCAGAAGAGTAGGAGTTTGGAAGCCCACCTCTCTCAGATAGAGAGTGACTGTATCGGCCTGTGACTCCTTCTGACTGGACACACGGAACCATTCCTGATAGAGCACCATGAGAATCTGCCTCTGAAATATATGAGTAAAGAACGAGTTTAACCATGAAATGATCAAGTTCACAATATCACTTAAATGCTTCTTTGTATTATTTGTGCTATAAAAAACTATTCACAAACAGATTTATTATGTGATTCTTTGAAACCTGTGATGTCACCCCACAGTTATTTTATTTTACATTAGCAACACATTCATGTTGTATTGATGGAAATCCAGTAAGTACTGAGTAACATGAATTTATATTTTGTATTTACGATAATACTAGGATTAGGTAAAGGGATAGGTTTTGGAATAGTTTTTTATAATTGTGCATAGTTTACTGTGTATTCATCATTTTTGCTTACCATCTCTGTATTTGGGGTGGAAACCTCTGCCATGCGATCCTTCAGGAAATGACAAGCAGCCATGAAGCTCTCATTAACTAACTCACTGCAATAACATATTACATAATCAAAAACATTGCGTATTTCCATAAGGTATGTTTTCATACACATTTTTGTAGGTCACTGTCAAAATTGCAGAAAGAAAATAACAATCCTAAATTCACACATTCTTCTTTTGACAAATAAAGATGCAGGGTATCACAAAAATCTGTATTTGAAAGACCAAAAGAAATATAATGCATAAAAATCTTGGTAACATTAGTTGGGCTCTGGGCACTCAAGCAAATGGTTACCAATATTAAAATGACATGAAGCATCATTATCACAATGTTTGGCTCTGGCACATGCAAGGTCTGTTGGTTTAAAAATATTCTTTTACACTGTCCTAATAACATTGTGTTTCTGGACACTTCACAAAAAGATTCCCCCTCACACCCACATTCAGTTTAATCTTGTGGAACAGTTGTTTAAGGGCAGTGGTCACTGGGCATATTAAACCTGTCACTCAGTTCTTATAGTGGCTTTCTGCCAAATGATAGGCAGGACAAAAGACAGGATTGTGTCTGATTCATAACAGAACCTCCTGCCTTTGGGGAACATGTATGAAGGGTCACTGCACACTTTAATGTGTTAAGCCAACTGATGCTATGATCTAATGAGATTTTCACACTAGATTGAAAAAGGGGGACTACCACAAAATTCACAGGAATCACTCAACTTTAGTCTTTTGTATTTATTCTATTGTAATGTAGAATATCCGGCTGTCACATCAAAAGTATATAAAAGTATTATATTGTGTAAATGCATCTACGAATCATAGTTTTGTCTGCTTATGGTTTTATATACAAATAATACCTAAAATGAAATATTAATTTATTTAAATATTATATATTTATAATTATAAATGTAATATTATTCACAAGTCTGGACTGTATACAATAATTCATGTTTATTATAATATATTGTGATAATATAATAATTATATTAATGTAATAAAAACACTTAAAATATTGAATTCATTTTTAATGTAAAGTGGGACATCTTAAAATTATTGATTAAAAATACAACAGTTAATCTATTATATTATTTAATTTTAAGTAATGAAAGAAGTATTTTTTTAACTATATAGATACATATTTTAAGTAAATAAAATATATTTATTTTACTTATACATACACAAATTTATTTAGTATATTTAACCAATTTCAAAGCATTAAAATGCACAATTTTTTCAAGTATGAATTTTTTACTTAAATCACTGAAAATTTAGATTAGAGAGTATAGTTTTGTGCAGTTAATGTAAATAAAAAAATAACAATGCATTTAATCTGCTATCCATAAAATTTGCGTCACCACTGCCATCTCTCTTTGATACGAAACAGTGCAGGATTCTTCACAAATTTATCTTTACATGGGTTTAAGATAAATTACAACAAATATATGTTTTTTTAATGGAACATCTTGCAAAACACATCAAGTCACAATAAAGTAAGTATTAGAATGTTAATCAAGGTAACAATTTTTTATATGGATGGTCTACTCGGACGTACCATGTTGATTTATTTATATGAATGTTGCATTTACATTACATTATATTTAATTATTTATTATAAAATAGTTTATTGCTTATTGATAAAAAAAAGCTTAAGTAAATAACTTGCTGTAACTGATTCTTACTTTACAAATAATCTACAGGGATTTTTCCTTTATTATGCTGTTACATTGAAACCATCTATTTTTGCTCAATAACAAATTAAATTTCATCGTATCATTTTCAAGTCATCATTTAGTATCCCTCCAAACATGAATACTAAGATGAATAACATAACAACAGTATTATATAGTCACTCCAGCCCTTCTTTCATCTCACCTCACAGGCTGCTCCTCCTGGGGACTCATGGCTGTCTGAGGGACATCAGGCTCCTCAAAGCCCTCTGCCCCCTCGGCCTGAGCCCCTTCACCTTGCTCCCCAGTAGCAGCAGCCTCCTCCTGGGCCGTTCCACTCTCCACCCCCTGCTCCACCTCAGGCTCCGAGCTATCCACCTCCTCCCCCTCGTCCTGAGCCTCCTCCCCACTGGAGTCCTCACTGGACGTGGTCTCATAGCTGGACACACAGATAGCTTAAGTCAGGGAGGATTTTTCAAACTTCGAAAGATTTTTGGGCTGGGTTCATGTGTTGCATCGATGTATCCACGCGAATGTGTTTATACAAGTTGTTGGACCTCTGAGGTGTTCTTATGCGGTGAATCTATGCGAAGAATGCTGCCCTTTCATGGGTGTTTCCAGATATGCAGAGGGACTGGGCATTCCCACAATTCCTGAATAAAGTCTATGGCTGCTGGTCAGATGACTAAACATTTATTAGCGTGCTGAGCATGAGGGCCTCTTCAAAATACTTCAGATTAAGGACAAGAGGCCCATGCATAAGAAAAAAGATTCTTTTCTCTCTCTTTGATGTTTTTCAAAAGATGAGCACAAGGGATTGAATATGGCAAATGAATAGGGTGTGAATCACATTACTAAAGTGATTTTAAAATAACATTTTACAATCAAATGTATAAGTATACTAGTGAAAGATCCAGTATTTGAATTTCACAGTGTGTCCTTGGCTGACAGCACCAAATAACACAGTAAAATAAAATTGGTTTGGGTCAGAACTGTGTGTAAATTCTTAAATCACCGGCCGTCATCTCTCAACAGGAGTGCGGGGCCTTTCTCCGGAAAATCACAGACTACCAGACACAACCCAACATATTATCCAAAACTCCCACAGAAGACATACCAACAAGAATATATCAGCACTATTGTAAAAGTGGCAATTCTTTAAATGAACTGAAATATTAAAGGAATTAATGAAAATTCTGTAATCATTTACTCTCTTAAACCTGTATGACTTCCTTTAATTCTCAAAACAAAAAATAAGATATTTTTGAGAATTTAATGACTGGCACCCATGTACTTGAATTGTGTGTCCATACAATACAAGTTAATGCATGGCACAGCTGTTTGATTGCTTTTTTTTAAAAATATCTTCTTTTGTGTTCTGCAGAAGAAATAATTCGTACTGGCTTGAAATGAATAAACGCGGATGCCTTTTTAATTTCAGGGTAAACCTATCATTTTAACTGATTTTCTAAAACCCGATTTCTTTCTGCACAGATGTTCGGAAGGCCAACTGTTTCTCCTACTCTATCCGGATAATTATCTTATTGTTGAAGGGTGGTCAAATACAGAGGAGACAGAACCATCTCTGCTGCCAGGTTAAATAAATCATTCAGCACTGTGACAGAGAGGAGACACAGAGAGATGACTTTGTTCACTGTGTCGTCTCACTGGGTCTCACTCATCATGCATTCACATAAAACAATGCGGACATCTCATGGCCTGTTTCAAAAACAGCACCAAGATGGATGAAACAGATTAAAGGATGCAGATGGATAAGCTAGACATAATGTTTTTTATGCAATGGATGCTGATGAATCATCCTTAATACTTTAAATAAAACACCATCAGCTGTGATTTTGGCGGAATGTTTAATACTATAGAGAGTTAGGTTTTCCTTTTTGTAATTACATGCCAACATTCAATTAATTAAAATCTAATGGATCATGAACCTCATTGGGAAAAACATTATCATTGTATTTTTTTTAATTCCTAACTAAAGTTCAAAGTGTAGTTTTTAGTTGTCTATATTGTCCATTGATATAAATTGTCCATTGGTATTTTTACAGCCTCATCTATAACTTATTCCCTCTTCATCACAGATGGTGAATTTATGAAAGTATTACCCTCAGCCACTTGATTAATGTGTTGCATGCTGGTAAATACTGGAAAAATGCATAAAATGTGCATGTAAAAATAAAGAAAGTCGTACCCTCCGTTTACTCCAACAAACTTCAAGTTCTTCTTGGCTCCCCCATTGCCCTGTTTGTCAGGACAGTCATTCTTCTTCATGATAGATTTCAGGCCTGATGTGGGGGAGATGGTCAGATATGTGAAATCGTAAGCCAAGCTTGCACCTGTTCATCCTCCCTAACTCAACTCTATGAACTATTATGTCCATTTGACCCACCTGAAAATACATTAGGTGACACCAAGAAAATAAATAATAATAGTAGATAAACCTTATTTAAATTCATACATCTTCAGTTATATATGCAGTTTTTAGAAGCTTTCCACTTCTATTATGTAATTTCAGTAGAACATAAATTCTTGATTGTGAAGGGCTCGCGTTGCAATAATTCATAATGTAGTGCACCAAGCTGTCAAAACAACTGTTTTAGACTCGAGGAACTGATTTTTAATTACAATGTATTCCTAAAAATAGACCCCATCATCCACCAGGAAGAATGCTCAACAATCTTGTGATTCTTAAAGGAATAAATCAACCCAAGGCATGTGTATATGTTTTCGGTGCAGAAAGCATAGGTCCATACCCTGCATGAGACTATGTGCATTCCACCAGAAACATGGAGAAAAGCTTCAGGAAACTAAACTTGAACTGCTATGTTCCTTTTATCCGCCAACTACAAAGGTGATTTGCCACTTAAACTCCCTGGCTTCGAATACAACCTATAGAAGTGTTTTTATATCAGCGCCTCTCCTGGCAGATGGCATTGCCACAAAAAATTATTATTCAGCACAAGAATAATTGCTTTGAAACACAAATATAAATCAAATGTATCGCTTTAATGCATCAATTTAATAAACAGTGTGTAAGGGACAATGTATAAAAATGTCAGACATAAATATAAAAACCTGAAAGGCCCAAAAAATTGTGAAGAATGTCTCATTGGTTTTATGTCTATTAAATGTAAGGCAATGGGGTCCATTGTAGTGGATTACTCAAACTCTTCAAAATAAATATCATTTTTATGTTCGGCAGAAGACAGAAAGTCATACAAGTTTGGAATTACATGGCATCGTTAAGAATACACAAATTACGTTTCTGGAGTAAACTATCCTCTAAACTGAAATTGCAAATCATAGCATTTTGTGTAGACAACAAGGACCCAAGACGGACTATAGTTAAACTGTGGTTGCACAAATAGCAACATATGCCAATATTTATGACCACAACATTTTGTAAGTGGTGCAATATGAGTCAAACCCTTTTAAAATGTCAATACTATAATATTGACATAAAGAGAGTAGCCTCAATGAACTATGTTAGAATTTTTTAAAGCAAAGATACGTCTATAATCTAATCATATGTGACCGTTTCAAACTCACTTTGTCCACCAACATATGTACCGCCTCTGAAATATAATTACTGACTCTCAAAACCAGCACAACAAACTTAATGAAGCTAAGACTAGTTTCCCACAACTCATGTATGCAGTGTATAAGCGTGTATTTAGTAGCATTTACAGTATATAAAAGGTTACAGCATTCACACTTTACATGAATGTCTAAATAGAACAAGTTTATCCTACCTGATTGTCTTGCAGCTCCTCCTTTCTGAACGGGTGAGTAGAAAGCAGACAGAGCACTGAGGGAACCCCTCAGGTGGCTTTGAATGGAGCTTATTTTGGAGGCATGAGGTTTCTGAGCACTTTCACCTTTAGGATCTTGCCCACCACTTCCCAGGCTGGCCCACTGCTCATTAAAAAGACCCTGTATACGATTAACAACCTGACCGATTGCAGCAGGAGAAGCCGTGGCTTCAGAAACCCTCTGAGACTGAGATTCCTGCCCTTGTGTTTGCGAACAAGCACTTTTTTCTCCTTCAGCTTTGTCTGGTTCTATGCTTGCACGTGCAATCTCTACAACAGCTTCCATCGATGGGACTGCAATCTCTGCTACACCTTCCATCGGTGGGACTGCAATCTCTGCTACACCTTCCATCGATGGGACTGCAATCTCTGCTACACCTTCCATCGATGGGACTGCAATCTCTGCAACAGCTCCCATCGGTGGGACTGCAATCTCTGCAACAGCTTCCATCAGTGGGACAGCTATCTCTGCAACAGCTTCCATCGGTGGGACTGCAACCTCTGCCACAGCTTCAATCGGTGGGACTGCAATCTCTGCAACAGCTTCCATCGGTGGGACTGCAACCTCTGCCACAGCTTCCATCGGTGGGACTGAAATCTCTGCAACAGCTTCCATTGGTAGGACTGCAATCTCTGCAACAGCTTCCATCGGTGGGACTGCAACCTGTGCCACAGCTTCCATCGGTGGGACTGCAATTTCTGCAAGAGCTTCAATCTGTGGGACTGCAATCTCTGCAACAGCTTTGATCGATGGGACTGCAATCTCTACAACAGCTTCCATCGGTGGGACTGGAGGTTTCGATGTTTCACTTTCAATAGCCATTGTCTCAATCATGGCACTTTCTACCATCACAAATTCTTCAGTGTCACTCTCAGCCACAACATTTTCACTGACTTCCACGTCTATAATCGGACTTGACAGATTATTTTGGATTTCCCCCTGATTTTTATTGTTTTCTAGTGAGTCTGTCTTTTCTGACAGATCGGTGATGTCCTTGGAATTGTTGACTTGCACATCATCCAGGACTTCAGTTTCTATTGCCCGGTCAAAGGTAACAATATGTGACCCCACAATTTTCTCTGCAGTTGGGATTCGGGCTAGGACTTCAATGTCTCGAGCTTCTATTATATTTGTCTGAGTGCTTGAGCATTTAGAGTCTGCTTCTTTGGGACCATCAGCTGGTTGAGGTTCTGTTGAGACAGCTTTCTCCTTGACACTTTTGCTATCTGTACTGACCGATGCATCACATGTGACCACAGGTTCAGGAAGTGGTTCTTTGGGACCTTGGAGATTTTGCTCCTCTGCTCTGTCTATCAATTCCTGTATCCTCTCATCCTTTAGTTTATTCTCATCCATCTGCTCTCTCAGTAAGGCATGTGTCTTTTCCAATTCACAACTGGCTTTGCTTAGACTCTCTTCCAACATTTTTAGTTTAAATTGAAGCTCCTGGTCAGGGGGAAGCTCCTGGTGGGGGTGAAACAGCTGTTCACTAGGTTTCATATCTATTACAATTTGTTTCTCAACAGTCTCTGTTTCCTCCACGTGTTCTTGAGTTGATGAACATTCAACTGTAGCACCAGATTCTGAAATGTCTTCAGATAGTGTTGACTGTTTATCTTCCAACAAAGTATCTGGTGAACTTTCCTGCTTGTTTAAGTCTTCAGAAAGACTTTCTAATTCTTCTTGAGGTGTGGATTCTTGCAAAACCTTTTCTGATTCATCTGAATCCGTTGGGGTTTCTGCTTTGTCTATGAGTATCAGCGGGACAGAGATTGGAGTCTGAACTTCTTCCTTCTCTGACTTTGTCTCAGTTATGTGTTCAGAGTCCTGATGTATGACATCCTGTGCCACAGGAGTTTGTTCCGTTGCTTGTTGTTCTGTGGTGTTTTCAGAATGTACTACTGCAATGTCTAGGGGAATTGATGGAGCATCTGTAGGCTCAGTTATAACTTGAGGAACAGAACTGTCTTGACAGTCAATCTGAGGAACCTTCGTCTCCTCCAACGGTGAGGGGCTCTTTTGTTTTGACTGTTGTTGCTGAATCCTCTGAAGCAGCTGCTCCCTCTCTTCTCTTAGAGTACATATTTGAGCCCTGAGCTCAGGGATGGTCTTCACTTGTTCCTCTAACTCACGTACTCTTTTCAATGCAGCTGTGATCTGTGAATGTATACTGGCCCTGTCCTGTGGAACGCTGCCTCTCCTGTCACCTCCCTCTGTTGGTTTAAAAAGCTTTTCTGTCGAACCATTTTGTGACTGAGAACTATGTTCATCGGTTGAGTCTGAACCTTTCCTGCGTGGGACATTGACAGGCATGCTGGATGCTCTTAACAAGTGAGGCCGAACATTAAGGCCTGTGGGTTCTTCACTTGATGTCTGTTGTTGAGATTCTTCAGCTGACTTCGGGGAAGGAAGAAAACCACTTGCAAAAGTTTTTGCCTGGCTGGAAGAGGAAGTTCCACTACTGCTACTACTAGTGGCATCACTGGCTCGGAACTCAAAAAGCTGCTGGACTTCTGTAACACGTGACTTGGGTTTTGACCCTAAAGTGGAAGTATTGGCCCACGTGTCTTTGGCTAGAGGTCGAGCGCCGTGGCCGGGGAGGCTGAAGTTGCGTGGCAGTGTGCTGTACTTTGGTCCCCTATTTTTGCGCTGGATGTGCACTCTCTTGATTGTGTTACCTTTCTCTATATCATCAACATATTTTAGGAAGTCCAGATCCAGATGAAATCCATAAGGTGTCTCTACAGAATATGGCAGCTGTTTTCTTTGCCCCCCGCTTCCAGAGGCTTTGGAAGTAAAGCCATTTGCTGAAATACAGGGTATACAATCACAGGTTTAGCATTCACTGATTGTAATTCCATATGAAACAGACATTGTATTGTGGAGCATATGGAGCAGAATAAGACCAGACAACAAAGCAGCTGATGATGCTATCATTACACAAAGATTTGGAAAACCGGAAAGTCAAACTCTCTTTAACTCTGTCATTTGTCTGATTTTTATTGGGAATAACTTGTCATTCTTACCACTTTTCTTGTCCATTATTTCTGTTTTTGCAGTGTCATAAATGGACCTGTGAAAAAATCAAAGATACAATAATTGTCACCTAATGCTGCAGTGTCAAGGTTACTTTGAGAAATACAAAAAACAATCTACACATCCTGCAAAACAGCAAGGGTCATTTAAAACCCCTATGCCAATAACCCCGGAGTGACATAGCAGTATATTTTACTTAATTTATTCCAGATGGGAAAGCCAAAAACCAAGTCTTACCGGACAGATTTAGGCAATGGAATTTTTTTTTATGTATTATACTTAGGAGTCTTCAGGGACTTATGTAAGACAGCTGATCAAAAAACAATCATGTTAATGCAAAATGAAAACAGGAATAGGAGATCTGATTTCTAAGGTTCAAACGAATATGTGCACTGTTATATTTAAAGTCGCCCAACGTAACAAGGAAAAACTTTGATCATATAGACAATTGCATATGACAAAAAAAAATTTTTTTTTTCAAATAAAGTTGCCACAAGATGGTAAAAAAAGATTATTCAAAGCTGAAAATCATTGCTTATTTTCTGTCTTGTCATTTCAAACTTGTATGATTTCCTTTCTTCTGCTGAGCACAAGACAAGATCTTTTAAAGAATGTGGATACTGCAGTACCCATTCACTGCAATTGTACAGACACAAAACCAATGTAAAGTCATTTTCCCTTGAAAAAATACTTAAAGAGGTATGCGATGGTAAAAGTCCGGAGGACCGAATCCATTTTGAGCATTCTGAGATGACATGTAAGTGTCAAATACTGCTGAGTGTGAATTGCGCAAAAAAAGTTGCCTTAATTTCTCTTACAACTTATTACAAACTTCCAGCACATGTAGATAACATGAACTCAGACACACCGAGCCTCCCGTATATTGATAGTGGCTCCCTGATGCCCGTGAATTAGATAAAATGTCCCAGAATTTAGATAGAGAAAGCAAGAGCCATATTAGAATGTGCAAACAATACAGCAATGCATACAAAAGGTTTGACAATGTTAGACAACACATTTTATTAGCGCTATTGATAAAAGACAAATTTCAGCTTTCATAAAGAAAAATCTGAGTCAGAGCGCAAAATACTAAACTGAGAGCTCCTTCAAGATTTACATTACATACATCTGGATACTCAGACTTAAAGGGGCAGCAGCATTATAAAGCTTTTTGTTTATTATGTTCATATAAAACACACGACAGGCCTAAAAACACTCAATGACATTAAAGAATTTGCGTTCTATTATATCAGTCAATTAAAGCAAGTAAGGAAAGTAGCACACAATAATGTAGTTGTTCAAAAATGATGATCATGCCAGTCAGCTAAGAGCTTGCTTCATTCACTTTCATTTAATAAAATTTTCCAATCATCATCTAAACTAGTTCTGAAATTTAGGTTAAAGACCATTAAAGGTCTTGAGATGTAAATGGTCAACTGATATATGAAATGCGAAGTTTTTTCTGTAGATGAAGACACTACTCATCCCATTTGCTTTACTGAAACCACAGCTAAACCTTACAAGCCATGTTTGCAGAACTTTGCACTATGCTTATGGAAGAATGATTACTTGAAGATTTGTCATCTGGCTCTGATTTCAATGTTGAAATCTTGGCCAGAGGCTTGGAATTTTGGACTAAGCAGAGTTTAAACAGTTTGGAAAATGGATTTTCACCAAACCTGCTACTTTACAATGTCTTATGAAAGCTGGATCCAGGTATAGCTGCTGGGTGTCCTTACCAGGAGGTCCTGGTACAGATAGAAATGTAAGCTGACATATTTGGTAAGATTATTCCTCCAGACCTCTCAGAGTTGATAGTTGCAGTGAACTGTATAAAGTGCCTAGGTAGGTTTTTTAGAAAAGGTTTGGAAGGAAAGTCCAGCGCTAAGCATTCTGAAGCGATGGGGAATAACGGAGTGCCAACCAAGCATTTGGGGATGAGGACATCATTCAACTTCATACTATGATTTCCTTACACGATACATTTAGGGTGTAATATTTTAAAAGCAATGCCACTGTAAAGGAAATAAGAAGGTGGGGGATGCTGGTTAAAGCCCCATGGATGTAGGTAAAGTAAAACTGCAAATGCCATGTGCAATCAGCAATGTGCTGTTATAGAAGAACTATTTTTGTCTGAATGGCTCCATAAATAACCTTTAATTCCTTAAGAACCCTTTTTTGAACTTTTGTATTTTATATTTTTAATCAGCTTTTTGGCCACTTTTACGTCTTTTCTTTAACAATGCACAAAAATGCAGCATTGTGTGGTTAACTTTCAATATCACAACTACCAGTGACTCTCGTTTCTGCTCTGATTCTTGCCACATCCCAAATTGAGGTATTTGGAAGAGATTTCAACTCGTGTATATGACTTGCATCGTGGCATTTCAAATAATTCATATTGTCAATCTGAATATTCTGACATGACATGAACCTACAAAAGATACAATGTTCAGTAGTTTTGGACATGAAAAAATCAGGAACCTTAATCAGGACAAGTTAATATTTGTGCAGTCTAGGATCCCTTGTTTGAGTTTTAAGGCCCAAAATGAGTATGAGAGAGAGCGATATGTCTACATAAAAGGCCCTCATTAAAACCATATTGTGAGATGGATCAAGCTCTCTCACATTTCGAAAACTGTAACTTAAAAAAGCAAAAACATTTTCTGTTGTTATGACGCTAAAACTTCATCTCTGCATTTGTAATTAAGGAAATATTGAGCATCTTAATTAGGCTTGTCAGTGTGCAGCTTGAATTTATCCCCAGGATTCCGCTCAAAGCAAATCTATATAACAGTAGGAGTTTGAGCTTGACTGACAGCTGAATCCCCAGAATCCGACACACTGCAGTAAGCATGGAAAATGTATGGCTTCTTAAGACCTCCTGGGGAAGGAAGGAATAAGGCATTGATGGCAGGGAATAAGGGGCATCCCCATTCTAACAAATGTTTAATGCCATCCAAATACACTGCCTGTCCTTGAGTCTTAATTAGGCAGGGCTGGAATGTTGCTTGTAATTGCAGAGTAAAGCAAGGCCTGCTCCCTTGTCAATTATCCACATAGAACAGAGGGACACAACACTGCCTTTTTAATTAGATCGTGAAAGAGAGAAAGAGTGAAGACCAAGAAAGTAGAAGAGAACAAGAGAGATGGCAATGGTCACTGGAGAGAAATTACTGTAATAAGAAGACTTCTATGCAATTCTCTGTTGGCCTTTTTGGGAAAAATTCGTTTGATATCATTTTATTCAAGACAGCTCAAGACTTCTTTATTTATTAGTTCAGATTCTTCTATGGTACCGTGAAGCACCTTTATTTTTAAGAGTGTACATTGTGTCTCTCTTTCAAATTTTGCAAAAGTTTCAATTTGATGGAACTGATTTTCCTTTTGTATTAAACAAACAGTGTCTAACACTTAGTTATTATCAAGAATTATTTTTTTGCTGTATATAACTGTTCTAAAGTTTATGGATTTTCTTAGAATCTTTTGATGTGACTGTGTAAGCTCAAATAAAGATATATAATCATGCCAACATATTCATCGCTTTAATTACAAAAATATTTCTGTAATAGTTAACATTGAGTGAATATGTCACAAGGTTTTTTGATGACAGAACCCAATTGCAGACATCTCTTAACGAAAAGTAATTTTTTTTTTATGTATTTAAAAAATACATAAAAAATCCCTCAAGGGGGTAAACAAGATCAAAAGAAACTATACTTGGCAAAAACTTCACGACAGACAGTGACAAGGTAGGTAATGATCCAGCACAGGGTAGGAAACAAAAGGGCTTAAAATATGGCAAACATAACAAGGGGTAACGACACGGGGTAGGTGTGGGGAATTAAAAAATGATGGGAAGATAGACAGGATAACAAGGGGGGGGGGTCAAGAGAAGAGACAAGAGAGCACATGGCATGTCATAACAAAACAATGCCATGTGACACTCACACAGAACACAGGTCTGCCATGATTCTGCCAAAATCAGGAAACACATGATCAAGATAGGCAGAATAATGACCGAATAATGAAACATGCAGCCAAAAAAGCCAAGAAGAGATGGGAACTTATTCTATACGTTTTAAAAAGCAACCCGGGATGAGACCTTTAAAAGCTCAATGAAAAACATGCCAAGGCTGGCTACTTTAAAGGCATTTAATTATAAAATAGTTTCGATTTTTTTTAATAAAACAAAAATCCTTGTATTTTCATCGGCAAATTGCAAATTATTATGATTATTACTGTGCGTTCCAAGTAATATAGAATAGAAGTGCAGTTAGGTGGTTTTAATAAGGAATAATTACTCAATACAATACAGTTTATTAACACATTAAAAAACAACACAAAATGTTAAAACACAATAAAACCAATTTATAAAATTGAAATTTTTTTTTGCTGTTATCTAATGATACCAAATTTCTTCACCAATTTCAATGCCTGACTATTCAGAGCGGTAACTTAATAATGTGTCGGTAAAAAAAAAACTGGCAATAACTTTTTGTTAAGGATAAATTAATATTTCTTTATATTTCTCTGAATGATGCCTCTCCTCTTTTGGTTGAGAGGATATATTGGCCCTGATCTTCGCCCGTATTACAAACTATCGGCCATTAGATGATAAAGTAAAAAGTCGCTATCGCTAACCAATGCCGATTACTTGCCGATTTATCGGTGCTTATCTTCTATTAGCCTAAAATGTGGAAAACATAGTCATGTGAAAATGAAAAAAAACTCTAATTCTTGGCAAACATTATTTTTAAAACAGATTCTACGCCGTCAACAAATTAATGTTATGCGTTTTACAATTCATCTTTAAAACTAAATTTATTTGCAAATACCAAATATCCCAGGCATATTATAAAAATAATTGGTAACCTCATAATTCTACATTAAGTCACACATACCCCAACAGATCATCTTTCAGCGAACATTAACGCAAAGTCACTGTTTGTTTGGCTATTCACAGCAGATTTAATTGAATCTATCTAATCAAATTGCAGCCCATAGAACGGAAGAGAGGGAAGGCAATCAATCTCATTTGCTTTCTTCGTGACAGTTTAGGGGCAAAAGAGACACACGCACACACAATCCACCTGCAAGGCTACAAGCTCAGCATCTCGCTCTCATTAAAAGTGCCGAAGCCTTGAAAAGAAATCGAACCGACCACAGCCACAAAAGGCATCAGAAACCCGCCAGAACAGCCAACAAAACAACATCTGTGGGCATTCTCAAGCATGCCAGCTGGACAAGCAAAGAGAGATTGTTAATATTCTACATGCCTGTTATCAGTGACACTCAATATAACCCTGAGAGCTCTGGTTTCACAACACAAACACACAGTAAATGAACTTTAACGTTCTCCCTCACACGCTTGTATTGAACATTTCCCCTCTTCTGGTCCCAGTGATCTTGCACACTAATTCTTAGTAGCTCACATCTCTTCCACCGCTCACATCTAATGACATTAAACAGATAGCGAGTGGGTTGTCTGGCAGGAAGCAATGGCCTTCTGCTCTTCCTCTCATTGACTGAAGGTTCTAGATCTACACACCGGCTCTGCAAAACTTCTGACATCTGGAGGAGTCAAAGAACACACAACATCTCTCCCACTGAGATTGGAGGCCAACTCAGGAATGAAGGTTGGACCACCGGAGAGAAAATGTTTTTATATAGCTGTCCACCTCGGTATAAACACTCACATACACACGTGGAAACAGATGCAAATACTTAAAACAAATGTATTCAATAGATATTGAGAAACAGAACCAGTGTCAAGGTCCAATGTCAAGTCTAGATAACCAAATGTAGTTTTTTTTTACAAATGGGGTTGTAAGGTTTAAGACCCCGTGATTAAAATCAAGCTTTTATTGTTGTTTTTATGTTTATGCGGTGTTCAGACAAATCATTTCTAGATTTAGCATTTATAAAACACTGCTGAGCATTTTCTCCATTAAACTTAAGTTAACCAAAGATTACTTTGGTTATGGCATCACAAACCTGTAACCAATCATAATAAACTCAGCAGTTAAAGCGATACATTTGCTGGGATGGTGCATAGATTTAGGAATGATGACTGTACTTTTGTCTGTCAGTTTTATTTTCAGTTTCAGCAGCGTATGGAACTGTGCTTAAGTGGAGCAGGAGCTCATTTGAATATTAATGAACTGTGTATGCTAAATGAGGTAGAGATACATTTAAAGTGTTTAAAGGCAGGGAAAATGTTTATAGTTGTTATTCTGATGCACAGAGATTCATTTTTAGGTACACGAATTATTAACCACGATGGGACTTTGAAAAATGTATTTTGGACCTTTGATTTATTTTTGGGATTATAAATCTAAAATTGTTGTATTCGTTACTACATCATATTTATTTACGTATAACTATTTTCTATTTCTTTTGCACTTGCACCTCACATTCTAGAAATTACATATGTTATGAAACTATGTAAAAGTTACATGTACTTTTTTGATTTCCAGCTATATGCATCCGCAGTATAAGCTTCTTACAAGATTCACATAAAATAAACTATACTGCTTTGTATCATGTTTTCCAAACATATATATGTAAATACATAATGTCCCACTTTTTATCTAAATGGAGTTTCTTCCTCTGGCCAATAACAGTCCAGTCTATTTTAAACCTGACAAAATAGTCCTACTCTGAGAAATCTCAACTGGACAAAACAGTGTGACAACAAGCCCCGTCACCCCTACGCATTTATTGAATTTCTTCCTATTTCAAAAGCTGGAAATAATGGCTTTAGTTCATCCCTTAGCCGTGCATGCTTGCTCGGGTGACTGTGTGAACAAAAGAAAAAAGAAAGAAAGGCAGAGAGGGCTTTCATTAAGAATGTGAAGCAAATGTCTATAAATTATTCAGTCAAGACCTGTTTGCAATGCTGTGAGCAGAAGCATCCTTCTTATTAGTGCAGCTGGCGACAAAATGTACGAGCAATGTATAACAGAAGCGAAAAATGTCAAACAAAACGTACACGCATTAGTCTACAAAGCATGTGCAGAGCCTGCTATATATATCACAGGGTTTTACTCAGAGAGACACACAGAACCGGTTAATTGAAAGGGGGGAAGGGATGGATGGATACAGGAAGATGACAGAGGAGAGAGGGGTTGGCAGCGACAGACATGACACCGAAGGAGGGGTGATCGAGCTTCACTGAGTGACAGCCAGGTGCTATCTGTGTCTGCGTGGATCAGTCACATCTCACGGGATGCAGAACAGCGGGTGCATGCTTCCAGATTCCTACAGAGATAACACACATGCCCTGTGTTAAATAATCATTTACAAATGCCAAACGTGTTTGAAGATGCGAGAGTCCAACGCAAGGGGTTCACCACCTCTGCCAGGCAAAGCGAACATCAGATAGATACAAAACACCCACGTTCCTCTCTTGTCTTTCCAACCATTCTCAAAATCACACATCAATGCAGAACACTCTTATAGGGGCATCCGCTGTAAGTCAACACTGGAAAAACAACACAGAAATCTATAACATATCATACACACACACACACACACACACACACACACACACACACACACACACACATAAAACCCTGGATATATTCCAGAGAGGGAATACTGCTGTAAAAAAGAGCAGGATAATTATTTCTGCACTGCAGCAATAGCAACAGAGCCGCTTGAAAACCAATCGATCCAACTCCTACTCCATCCAATCACAAGGGCGTTATGACAGGCTGATATTCTCACCTGTGATGATGTGCTACATGCCTCCCGGTGCGTGTGAGAACGCGTGCATCATGGCTGAGAGAAAACGGCAGAGAGACTGGGGAAAGAGATAGAGAGGGAGATACAGAGTGACGGGGGGAGGAGAGGAATTTCTCTTACCTAGCATGTGCAGTGAACGCTGCTCTACTGCTGTCAACGCAAAACACCCCCAACCTCCTCTCTATGAACTTCAACCTGACAGTGCAGGAGAAGGGTAAAAGGAATGGCTTCGACTGGGAGGAGAAGCAGACATAACATTTTTTAAATCCTTTAAAAAGATGGATGTTCTTAAAAAGCAACTTGGGGAAAATTTGTTTTAAGAGAATATATCTAGAACTCTGTTTATTTGTATTACCATCCTAGAAATGGCAAACCTGAATTAAAATCTTATATATATATATATATATATATATATAATATATATATATATATATATATATATATATATATATATATTATATATATATTAGACATTATGGCTGATTTTCATAAAGTACTTTGTGAAATAGGTCTGGTTTAAACATATTTTGGGTTGGATATTAAGTGGAATCCGATAGCAAAAATGTGATTCATGTTTTAAAGTGATGTCTATTCAAAATAAAAATAATGTCATCATTTATGAACCCCTCTTGACATTTTAAATCTTCATAACGTTAAGACTTCTTCTGCAGAACACAATATAAGGTATTTTGAAGAAAGCTGATACGATGGCATGATGGTTTGCACATAAAAGCAATTCAAGGGGCGGTTACCAACATTCTTGAAATTCTCTTCTTTTGTGTAATTCAGAAGAAAGAAAGTCAGGTTTGAAATGACAGGAGGCTAAGTAAATGATGACTTTTAGATAAACTATACCTTAAGGCAAGAAGGATGACAATTTCCAAACAAACAGAGTTACAATATGGATAAAACCTTAATTAAATCTTGATTTTCAATGCTTATTAAATATTATTTAAAGCCAGTTTATTCAAGATTTACATATGTAACCGGAAAAAAAGAGAAACTCTTTTGCAAGACGTTTGCACAGTGTACAATTGTACAGACTATTTGCGCTATGAGATATTGGTCCTTAAGGAAAAAGGAGCAAAAGAGCAAAAGAGAAAAACAGCAAAGATGAGTCAGAAAAGTAAGAAAACAGTCCTCACACTTTGGAGATTTAGTTCACTACTGTAGTTCAACTCTTTTCCTCCTTTTGACACATCTTCTGAATGCTGAATTCAGATGAATGACCCTAAGTTATTCCCTTCAAAAAGTCCTTAATCCCTTACTAACTTCCTGCCCATTTTTATTTTTATTTTAACTCTGGAATTGATCTTTCCTTGTTCTCTCAATACGCCATCTGACTTATGTATTAGCACCGTTGGTGAATTCCGCCGCAAAGCAACATAATAATTAGTAATGGGTGGAGGTTTTCTGTTGACAATGCTTTACCAGATCTTCTTATCACCACGCAACACTTGTTTATTAGCTTCAGGCTTGTTTTAGATGTTTTTAAAGTCTATGGGGAGACAAAAACATGTTTTGAGTAGACACACAGACATCAAGCAAGTTTGATTTCTCCACTAAAGCACTATTTCTCTTGATTTCAAATTACTTTCTTTAAAATTTAGTTTATACCATGAAAAAAGTTTTACAGTATTTATTTAATACACACGCACCCATACACAAAGTTGATTTGAAAGATTTGAAATTAAGTAAATATATATCTGCGTATCTCTAAGTGAAAATATATGTAAATCTGATTAACTTGAATATTTATATTATAATTAACAAGAAATAAGGTGTTTATTAAAAAAATATATTTTTTAAATAAATAACTTTTTAATAATTGTTTAGATCACAAATATTTAGGTTTAGTTTAGTACACACACTTTTAAACTAATATTTGTTAATTAATAGAAATTTAAAGAAATTTTAATAGAAATTTTTTTTTAACTGTTTATTTTTGTTAGATTTACTAAGCCACATTAATGAATTCTCAGAGTTGTGAATACAATGTATACCAAAGTTTCCCCACAAGTTCTTTGATGGTAAGTTGATGGTTTAAGTTAAACATAAAAAATACTTTATTAACATAAACTGAAAGAATACCAGGCGGTTATGGATGTTAGCACAAAACGATGTCCAAAAACATACTGTAATACATAATACTTTCTTGTGAGCATTTTCGACACTTGAGCCTTATTGTATTCAAGCTGCAAGTCTTGCCATGCCGGTGTGATTCGCTTTTTCGTTTGACACAAACAAATTGAAGTGGCCCCTTAAGTAGGAAGCTATTAAACCCTGTGATGTGGCTGAGAGGTCTGGCTAATCAGAGAAGTGAGATGGCCCTGCCATGACTATATTTCATGATGGTCCAACAAGTGAGTCATCACCCAATGTCACATGCTAGATTAAAACCAGACATGAAAAAGGCCCAACATTGGCAAAAAACACACATCCGGTAGATATGAAGTCTTCCTACTCTAGTCTGCAGTCATATCCAGACGCAAATAGAAGTAAGCGTTAACAAACACATACTTCAATCCTCACCCACATCTTTTCACCCCTCACAAACTCATATCTGTGCATCCAAAACACAAAAGGATCTGCGGTTAAGTCACAGAGCGAGATGCATTTGGAATGTGTTATTATGAGATGAGGCAGATCTTTAAAGTTTCCTGAAAATCTTTTCTCCAGCTGTTTTTTGTCTTTGCTGAATCTGAGGAAAATGTGAAAACACACTGGAACTGACCCCCTTATCAGTCAAACACATACAGACATTTAGTGTGTATAGGGCCTGTGGGTCTTTAAGAAAGGGGAGCACACAAAGAATCTATATCTGCACTATTCATCAAATATGTCACATAAATACAACAGACAAAACACGACAACTTAAGCTGTAAAAGCAGCTTTACAGAGTGCAGGCCTGTGTTCACTTCATATTGTTCATATTGCCTTGTATGTTCAAGTTTTGGTCTATCAAACTCAAATATTTTACCTGCACATTATACAGCCATGTATAGAGTTAAGACCATGTATGGAGTTAAGATTTCAGCCTCAGACCTGACGCCTACAGATCATCCACGGCTCTTTGTCTTACCGTCTGATGCATATTTGGCCAGCTTTATGTTTACTATCGCATTTTTTTGTCTATTGTATATTTAAAGAGCAGATATTTTAATGTCCTGAAATTTGATTTCATGCTGTTTGAAATGTGGCTGTGCGAAGCAATGAGTTACACTGCATTCTATTACATTAAAACTTGTAACTTGGTTTATTGCTTTTATAAAATAAAGTAATACATAGGCTAACGTTCTTAATTGAGGTGCTTTGTAAAAATATTTTATACAATTATTTTACAATTTCATAACTTAGAACTCCATTCAGAATGATGGACCTAAAGCCACCATTTTATGATTTTTATTAAAGAAATTGATTAAATGTTTATTTTTTAATCAACTATGGTTATGTGGATATTCATAAATTCATGCATCAAAGGGTTAATATTTCAACTTAAGGATTCCCAGATGTTTTCATTCCAGGACACACAGATATAGATATTATCTCTAGGGACACCAAAAAGTTGAAAATGTGATTTTTTCAATCAGTTTTTTTCATTAAAATATTGCTATGCAACTTTTTTACAACCCACAACGGGTCCCGAACTCCAGTTGGTAAAACACTGCTAAAACATAAAATTAAAAATAACTAAGATGATCAATAAGACGGCATCATTTACCTGTAGGCCTAGATACTGAACAAACCACATCATCATCATGCACAGAGCTGTGAATGGTCTACACTGGCTTTAACCACAATCCTGTATCAAATTCTTCTCTGTGCTTAAGGCTTCACTGCACACTGGCATCTGTGTCATGTGGCTCTCTGAAGACATGAGAGGAACCGATGTTAATGCTCACCCGATGTGAAGTGAACTATGTGAGCATCCTCCAAGATTAGATTACAGATTATAGGCCAATATTGCTCCTCTGTTGAACCTTAAAACCCTGGCTGGGTGTATTGAGGGCAACACTTTATTAAATAACAAAGTTTAACATCAATGATGGCATGTTTATGTCTAAGTGTGTTTTTTGTGAACAAGCCACTTAAGGTGCATTACAGATGGATGTTAGGTGAAAATAAAAAAGTAAACGATCCCTTTTATTACTCCTATGTCATTCGAAATCTGTTTATGACTGGTTGATTCCTGCTGTGGAACACGAAAGAAGATATTTGGTGAAAAGTATTGAAAAGGTCACTGTCCATACTATTCAAGTCATTGAATGTAATTGTTATGTCACCACTATTGTACAAAATAATCTTCTTTTGTTTTCTGCAGGAGGAAGTAAGTCATACAGGTTTGTAATGACATTTTGGAGGAAAGAGGTGAATTATCACTTTAAGGAGAGCAGTCTCAAAACCCTCAACATCACCATGTGACTGGTGCAGACTTCCACAGTAAAGAGGTAGAAAGATATGACTTGAAGTAATGAGGGCATGAATACACTGAACACATGAGCTACACGTGAGACGGTTATTAAGAGAGGAGCGAGACATTGCCAGAGGTGAAACAGACTGAGCTGAATAGGGAAAGCCAGCTAAAAGTTTGGCAAATTCTTAGGTAACATCTCGAACGCAGAGAGGCGGGAGGGGGAAGGTAAAGTGTATAGCACTTGTGAGAATAGCTGGAGCTGAGGGAGGAGCAAGCGCGTGATAAAGTGAAGTCTGAGCGGGTTTCCTGGGGAAGACTGCAGTGTGAGAAATACTGATAAGAACCTCGGGCTGTTTGTGTTCGAACTGCCATGTCTGAACCAGGACACAGACTAATGGAAAGTCTGAGGATAAGTGAGAAACCACAACAATAAATCTATACATCCCTGTAAAGAGTATCTTGCAAAGATTTAGTCATGGGGAACCAGCAGAGGTTACAATGAAATATGAGATGGGCCCGATTCAACCCCCCATGTAAAAGATACAACTCTGATTCATAGCACTCATGATTCTAAAAAGATCTCATCAATTGACATTTTTTATTTACTCATTAAATTTTCTAAGAATTAAGTTTAACGGAGTTCAAACATGCTACTGTTATAATGTAACTGTTTTTTATTGTTCTTATATGTATACTACACATCATGTGTATTGCATTCTAAATGAAATTTTAGGCAGTTTGAAGGGATAGTTCACCCAAAAAAGATCTTTAAATCTCTATGACTTTCCTTCTTCCACAAATAAAAATATTTTGAAGAAAATTCACCATTTTTATATCATTATGTGATTTTTTTCTTTTACAAAACGCAAAAAAGATATTTTGAAGAATGCTTGTAACCAAACATATTGACTTTCCTTGTTTGAACACAAAACCTTTGAGGCAGCCTTCAAAATATCCTATTTTCATTTTAGAAAAGAATCATAAATGGTTTTTGAATAAAATACAACAACAAAGTAAATTAATTATAACTAATTTAATTTTAAGGTAAAATTTTCCTTTCGTTTATTTAGAAGAAACTTGATGACATAAAACAATAAGAGTAAAGATGTCTCCCTTTATGAACATAAATATTTGTCAAGGTGAAAAAACCTCACCCCTTAAGACAACTAGAATTTAGGGGAAAACCGAAAATAATATCAGTTACATAATACGAGTAGTCAACTGTACCGCAAAAATCTTGCTAACATTCTTCAAAATATCTTTCTTTGTGTTTAAACAAACCATCATTTACACCATCATTTATTTTTGGATGGACTATTCCTTTAAAACAGTCTGGAAAGCAATGAACTAGGTGAGATTTGACACAGATGTACAGAAATAGTGTTCAGTGTGCAATCAATTTCATATTTAACTTCCACAATTTGTATTTATAAACATATTACAAGCAAGATTAATGTTTTGTTTTGTTAAACATACAAACCTCATCAGTTCCTTGTCCAACAGCTATGACTTATCAGCCCTTAGGGATTTTTTGTATGTTTATATTAGATTTTTAAGGAATATGAGCACTGAATCATTGTTAAAATGTATAATTTTAAAGCCTTCCACATGTGTAGGGGGGGGATTTTTCCTGCACTTATTTTCATAAAAAAACATGTACAGACTAATGGAATGAAGGTGGTTCAACAAAAACCATGTTCCTATTTTCAAATTTGACAGAGAAAAGGGCATCTTGTGCAGCATGAATAAACAGCAGTCTATCATGCAGAATACATGCCATGTTCTCTCCTGCCATCTGTCCACCATTGATTTTCAGTCATGTAGGTAAGTCCACGGGCAATAGTAACACATTATATTTCAGTCACAAACAAGCAAGAGTAATAGCACTGACTCAGCACACGCTCAGATGAATTCTCTCTTCGCCAAAGGAAAAAGATCAGTGATCTTTTCATTTCAAAAGAAAATGATTTTAGGTATATGTAATATTTGTAGCGGCACCTGGTCCCTTCTATTGTATGGACACAAAACCAATCCAAGTGAATGGTTGCTGTCACTGTCCAGTTGCAGACATTCTTCAAAATATCTGCTTTTGTGCTTTGAAAGTAAATGCTTCTAGTTTCTCCTCTGCTCCGAAGCCTTCACCTTAAAGTAATGCCCTGGGCCACAAAGATAAGGGGCAGAATAATGAATGTGTGCGAGAGATGAGCCTGTCACTCCCCTGCGATAAAGACGCTCGCAGGAAATGTGACTTGATGTCAACAGATGTAGAGAGGTGTATGCGTGTGAGGGAAAATGCATATGTTGACTGGGTCATTTTTCCATCCCTCCGGCTTGATTTACTTCTTGACATGATACTGCAGTTTAATGGCCCATTCACCAAAAGCTTACTGTCACTCTTTTCTTTATTCTCCAGCTTTCTCTATCTGTGCGGCACTCAAGCTCTTCCGGCCTGTCCATTACTCACATTAAGAAAGAAGGAGAGACAGTGCGAATGAAAGAAGAGACACCGGATTATGAAAATCCACTTTTTTACGATCTCTCAAACAGACATGATAAGATCCATGTTCCTACCGTACAAGAATGATACCTTGTTTATGTCCTGTAGTAATTTTCCAGCATTCCACAAATTCCAAACGTCAACAGAAGCTAGACCTAGATGTGCTTCAAAAGAACATACCTCAGACTGAATACATTTAGACGAATAGCTATTGACATCCATGACCAAATACTAAAACACACATACTTTTTAAAATGGGGGGACAGAGAGGTGAGAACCAAACATGCTTCCTATTACTGCTGTCATTTTCGCATTATATCTTTCACCAACTGATATGTGCACTTAAAGACACATGTACACACACACACATACACACACACACACACACACACACACACACACACACACACACACACACACACACACACACACACACACACACACACACACACACACACACACACACACACACACACACACAAATACAAAAGCAGCTGCAAACAAGCAAGACCGCTCATATCGAAATGGAATCTCAATGGGACCCGCTCATATGAGCTCCATCTACAAGAATCTCTAGCCCCTGGCCACAAAGACTCAAGATACAACACCACAATACAAATGTAAAAAAAACGGTGCAAATAGGTTGACAGATTAGGGCTTTTCGATTTTGACAAAATTATAATAACAATAATTTTGCCCAAGACTGATTGATTTACAGGGTTAGACATTGACTTTGGAAAATGTGTTATTTAGTACAATGAATAAAGAGTTCTTGAAATTACTTAATTAAATCATAAACACTGGATCCATTTTATTATGTTGTTTTGGAAGCCAAAAATTGATTAGGGGTAATTGCATAGCCTTATGACATCAACCCTTATGTAACAAAAAGAGTCAATGTCATTGTATATATTAAATGTTTCATTAACCACACGGTCCTGTTCAATTGTAATTTTGGCAACAACTTTCTGATATTAGGAAAAGTGTTTCATTCCCAGGTCAAGTTAAAACTTGGAATTATTAAACTGCAAAACAAGGAACTTCATCTTTAGTAGCTTTTTACCCTGATAACTTGACTTTATGACTCCACATTGGGCATTTTTTAGAATAGTCTATATTTTTCATAACTTGAAAATGTGTCGGAAGGCATTGAAGTGAATAAAAACATACCCGATATAATACATAATATGATTCAGTTTCATAATAATACTGTCAAGGCTACAGCTGTTTTTTGGCTTTTTTGAAGGTACACAATATCAAAAAATCCAACCAAAAGAGATAAGATTCATTATATTTATATACCACAAAGTACGGGAAAAAAAGATCACTTTTCTAGTCATTGGTTGCCGTTTTGCATAATACAGTAAGTCTTATCGTGGAGGAAAATGTCAGGGCAACTTGATCGATATCCTGCATGCACCAGCTAAAAAGATTGCCTTTGACTCATTAAAATGATTGACTGCTTTCCAAGTGCATTTCTACTGTACCGAAGAACAGCATGTACCTGATATCCAGTAGTCTCAACACCCCATACATTTCCCACAAAAACATGCAGTGGATTTGAAGGTCTCAATGATTAACATGATAGGTTGTGTTGCTCATCTTAGATAGTGGGTTGGAAGGTTGCCACAAAATGAGACTTTTACCTGCTCGGCGTCTGGGAGAAGAAATTATTTGTTATATTTCGGCAAGCAGCATACAAGATCTCTCATGGGATCTTGAATGTTTTGACGGAGTGTGCTGCTGCATGCTTTGACCGCTCACAGATGTTTGTACTGTTCTTTTTTTGTAAAGATGATTTTCTGATCAAACCGAAATCCCCTTTCTTGCCTACAGAGTCTTTAAAGGGATAGTTCTTTTGTGTTCTTCAAAAGTGGCTTCAAACTGTTTCTTTAATAATGCCTTGTAATCCTTTGTAGACAAATGCAAAAACAAAAGTCTAAGTATCTATTTCCTAGATTACAATTCCTAGAAACACATTTTAATGTTTCTTGAAATTCGCGGTCCTACAAATATAAAAAAGTGGGAACATAAGTCTTTTTTTTGACCAACTGCTCAAAGGCTTTGGCCTTTGCTTCTACAGCAGTCCAGTAGCATTGTACTGTTCTTTGATCTGCCCAATCCATCTTTCTCCTTTCTTTTTTTGCGTTCATTCTTTTCATCTAGGCTTTTCTTGTTTTTCCATAGGCCAGGAGCTTACAAAAGTGAATCTTTTAGATCAGAAGCATGAGAAGGTTTAAGAGGTAACAGCTTGGAAAAACAGATAGAGAGTTTTAATGGAATCTTCTCTAACACCTGGCACTATTTCATTTGCAACTTGAACTTGAGGTGCCCTTTGTTATCAATGAATGGCATGTGCTGCATATTTTTCTTTAGAGGATACCAGGAAATTTGATAGCAAATCCTATTAAAAAAAGAATGTTTTGTTGAAAGAAATATTTGATATGTTAACAGACAGGATTGTAACATAAACATCAGTCTATTCATTGCTTTAATTAATCACAGTTGCTGCTGTTGTGTATCATTCAGCAAAATATAATTTTCGCTCTTAGTACTTGCCCTGCTTTCCAGTAAAAGTAACCCTAAAACATAACTTCCCTTGAGTAGCAGAATATAAAACTTGATTTCTTTTTGATGTGAGCATAAATCTTTCTGAATACTCTTTTTCTTGGTGGGGAGATTCTGAAAACTTGACAGTGTCTCCTGTGAAAGGGATGTTTTTATAATTTAAACAATATCAAACATCTTTCTTAGCTTTTTTCCAAAGTAACCCCCAGCTATCACTATTGTTGTGGTAAAGCGATTTTGACACAATTTCTTTCCAAATTGAAAGGAAATGACTTTGAATTCCCTTAAGACTCCAGAAGAAAAAGAAAAGAGGAGGATAAAGAAAAACTGTAAGGCCAGTTAAAATGCAAAACAATTTCAGCTCTTTCTAAGAGGAAATAACACAAGATTCTCAAGGTCACATTCATAAGGTCAAGCCAGTCTCTGAGGAACTGTGGGCAAGGCTCTTATTCCATTTCTGCGGATGTTGTAACATCTGATCATTATATCTCTGAAGGACAAAATGAACCCCATAGAAAGTCTCATTTAAGCAAACAAGTATTTAATAACGGTTCAAAATGAATACAACATGTATGTATGTGATCCAGCTAATATTTTTCATGCAAAATTAAAATTCTGTTATTATTAGCTTAATCTCTGTTCTAAACCTGAAAATAGAACTTTTTGGTTTCCCACATTCTTCAAAAAATCTTATTTTATTTTGAATGGGATAAACATCCTTTATGCAGGTTTGAAAATAACTTGAGGGTAAGTTAAAGATAGAATTTCCATTTTTGGGTGAGCTAGCCATTTATTATGAAATTACTTTAAAACCATTTGTGGTTCTTGACAATTGACAATAAATTAAGAGCATTTCTTTAAAATGCAGAGTTACTGTTTCATTCAAGTTATATTCGATAGGTAAACTTAAATGATTCCATTGCACTGTTAACTGACACTCAAAAAGCAGGTTCAAACCATGGGAAGCAATCTGTTTCTAATTTAAACTCTACATGCTACTTGCTTTAAATAGAACCCATCTTCGAGTTTCTAAACTATAGCTGATATCTTTGTCCTTGGTTGAACTTTTTAGGTTATTTCAGGCATTGCTGGTCAATCACTGGTGAAAAGTATTGATCTGCTAAGTACCAGCATTCAAAACACATTGTTCGCCCTTTTACAACATCATGGTTTCTATTTGATCTAGGCTATTTAACAAGATTTCTTTTTAAAATAATATGATGCGAATGGTAAATGTGCAATTACTACTATGCCTTTAGCCCTGTGGTTTGCGTGCAGAGAGAGCTGAATGAATAAAACTGATCCACCTCATGCATCTAAAAAATTACGAAATAAAGTAACGTTGTTGGTTCGAACATATTATGTGAGAGAATATTATAATAGAAGAATTTTAAAGGACTTCGTTCATATGCTTACCTTCATTAAAGCAAAATGTGATTGTGAATAACCCGACTGTATAATTTGTCCAGCTAATGGTTTGAGTATTACTTAATAAATATAAATTTTTATTTTATTTTTCATCATGTATTTAATAAATGAAAACACTCGTTGAGTTGTATTATTATAAATATAGGCAAAATTGAACCATGTTAACCAATGTTCACTTCGCTAGAAACAGAAAATATCACAGAAAACAATAATTGAAGATATTCCAAAAACTATGGGGATATATTTGTCTACAAGGTATTGTAAACAACCTACATACATCTACACACATGCTTATGAATAAACATCCACAATAGTAAAAGGGAAGAACTAATTATTACATAAATTTATTCAGTATATTTGTTCTCACACAGACATAAACACATCTCCTGTTTGTGGGCTGGAGTTCAGTTAGCGGTCACTTTAACAGGATGCATCTGGCCCTTCTAGAATCTTTCATATTGTAAGGTCTGTGATATCTTTCTTAGAGTCCAAAGCAGAGCTAGAGGCAAAGCGGCATATTATAACATCTTTCTTTTTATCACTCTCGCTTTCGATCTCTTCAAATTGTTTTATTTTATCAGATCTGCTTATGTCTTTTATTCACTCATGTCATCGCCTGTATTCCAACGCTCCTTTTCTTTGTCAGATATAGGTTGGATGTGGGCTTTACTTGACATAGGATTGTTTTCTAACTAGGGCAACTCATGGTTAGGAGTTGCTCAGAAAGCATTGGTAGCATACTGTCCTTTCTCCGATGTGATTATAAAAAGAAAACTCAGACAGAAATCTAAGGCTATAAAATGAAAACCACATTTGTTATTTGTCTACTGGGATCTTACTGCTGGATCGTGAGAAAGGGCATGAGTTGTTAAATCAGGATGTGGCTGAATTAATGTGTAGCATTAAAATATCTTCCTTTCTCCTTTAGTATTAAGAGTATTTATATGGATGTCTGCGAAAGAGTTCTGACCAGTAAAGATAAAATAAACCGTGCTCTTCCCGTCTGAGCTCTGTGGACACTGGACGCTGGTTTCCTCTTCAAGTGGAAACATCTATCATGCTTGAAATTAAACAGATAATCCCTTCACAATGTACAACAGCAAGAAAGCTTAAAAACAAGCTAAAAACTCAAGGGGCATATTTTTTTGCATGTAGTTTAAAAAACACAATTCAGATTAATGTTTACATTCGGGTTATAGTTCATATTTACTACAGAAAAAATTAATAAAATTGAAATAAACTCATTTCAAACAAACATTCTTATGCTTATATTCAAATGAATATTAATGAGCATCTACTGAACAATATCCATGTCCATGCAACGAAAGACTATTCATATTTACTGGAATATTCATAATCAAAGTATAACTAAATTCATATTATTATTTGTGCATCTTACAATCGTCATTCTAAGATTTTAATAAAAAATTCCAACAGCTATAAGCTGTGAAAGTGTTAGTACCATCTGGACAGTTGTAAATGTTTATGCCCATCTCTTAGGATTAGTGTCTAATCAGTTTCAGTACAGATGTCCGGTGCATTAACATGACTCTCAATCAATCTTTCTACTTCGATTGAAACTAAAGTCTCATCAACTCTGAACCATCAACTTAATACAGTGCAACATTTCAGACTGCTGATAGGAACACAAGTTAAAACTATAGTAAACAAATAGACATCCATATTACAAGGAAGTTTAAAATTATTTTGGAGTGTGGTGGTTATTAAACAGGTTAATAAATTGTGAAAGGTTTCAGCTGCTAAGAAAACTGAAATGAGAAACAACAGGATGTGGCATGCAACCTGAAAGTTATTATATCCAGCATTAAAGCTGATAGTCCTATTCTTACCAATTGTCAAGCATGTTTAGGCTATAGCTATAAATACAATAATTATTAAAATTCTTAACTTGTTACAAATAAATAATATGAATTAATAGATAACATCCTGCAAGGCAAAGGTAATGTAAATAAATTAGTTTTTTAGTAAGATTTTGTAATGACCAATTAATCAAATAGTTAATAAGTTCTTGTTAACAAACAGTTTTCAAGATGATATAGTATACGTAATATAATTCTATATAATGATTAAAATTAATTTATATAAAGTCCATGTCCTTTGTGGCCATAGCTTTGTCCATCATATAGTTTAAGATGTAACGGAAATCAGTTACTCACTTATATAAAAACAGCAAACTTTTTACTTAAATTGATTACCAAAATAAAGGGGCAGCTCACACAAAAATAGAAAATATAACTTTCTTTCTTTCGCAGAATACAAAATAATATATTTAGCAAAAAGCTGGTAACCAAAAAGCAGCAGCACCCATTTAGTTTTGTAGTTATGGAAACTAAAACAGTGTGTATGTCACTGTTTTGTATACAACATTCTTCAACATATCTTCTTTTGTGTTCTGTGGAAGAAATAAAACCAAACAGGTTTGAAATGACAAAAGGGTGAGTATGAAATGAACTATCACATTTAAATTAATTACAAAATTCTTCACTATGAATATGTTATATTAGAACCCTAAACTGTAAACATCATGAAAGCAGCAGGTGTAAACATCCAAAAAGCTCAATAGAAAGCGGCTGTTAGACAAAACAACACACTACGACAACAGACATTCCTTTTTAATATTAATGTAACAACATATGACTGACAAATCTACTTGGCAAGTGGCAATATGGCAGACAAGAGTGTTTAAACATGACAGTGTTAGCTTTTTTGTAAAAGAGCTTTTCAAAACTTCTTCCTTGGCTTTTCTGTAATTCTTACAACAAACAAAAGACGCAAGACAAAGAAATATAGAGAAGCCCAGTGTGTCACACATTCCATTAATACGCAAAAGAGTACTTCTCTACTTATGACCTACATCTAAGACTAAACCCTAAATGTTCTGGATGAATAATATACAATGCTTTACCAGGCGAGTGTTTAGATGCAGAATTCTCATTTGCATATACTAAATGTCAGGATATGTAAAAGGTTCTTGTGAATGTATTCTTTATTCTCTCTCTGTGTCGGAGCACTTATACACTGCATATCCATCTCTTGGAGACTGCTGATGTCACTGCATATTTGCGACTTTAATGAAGGCAACAGACAAGCACAGATTTTGAGATTTCACAACACGTAATAGATCATGTCTATAAGGACCTGGATTTTCCAAACGCAAATAAAGATACGGTGAACAACGAATGTGACACGTGTCAAAAATATCTGAATATGTGAATCACTTAATGTATATTCGATTACGCATTTCTAGTCTAAATACTGTAAATATTTATAATATTTAAATAAATCCCACTTTTTTATGAAATAATACTAAAATATATATGGTGACTATGAATTGACAGTGTAGCTGTTTTTCAGGGATGCTCCGAACAACATTTTGCTTCAAGTTTATGTAACTAATATTTAAGATATGTAAGATCAACAATAAATCATTAACATTTTTCCGGTTAAGTAATACTATATATTATTTTACTTTTGTTACATTCTTACAGCATTATTATGTAATGCATGCATTATTATGTCATGCAAGCATTGTTTTAATAGAGTACTGAATAACTAGAAAAAAACGATTCATTTTACACTGAACATTTTAATATGTCTCACAATGGGGTTTAGCCATAGCACATCAGAACACCAATGACATATCTGCAGCGCATTTACACCCTCACTCATCATGTATGTCCTCACGCCTTCACGTCATCAATTGAGATTGGTTGATCATCAATTGAGATTGGTTTGTAAGATTGGCCAAATTAAGCTTGTACCAATCAGTCATAAAATGTGATTATCAGCCGACAGTGGTCTCAGATCGATCTGAGCATTCCCTACTATTTATAAAGGGCCAAAATACATTAACACCAGACCAAAATTCAGTCAAAACAAATGCAAAGCAGGGGTGCTTTTGTAGTGAAAAGGTTTTAACTCCTCCATTCTTATTCTGTGTGCATGTCAGACACTTCAGACTGAAGAAATAGATGCAGGAAAATAAAAACATCTGCACAGTTCAGGCCTTCCTGGTAACTACTAGGTCAGCAAACAATGTGAATAAGTCTACATCTTTGTTTATCTGGACCCTAGCTCACTTAGTTGGACTGAAATTTTTTTAAAGAATTACAGCAGAAAGACACATTCAAGACAAGCTTATCTATGAACATGCACATAAAGTATGTGAGTGGATACGAAAGCGTCCAAGTGCATGCATTCTTGATGCTGTGATATAGCGGGTGATTTGGTGATATTGAGAAGGTTAATCAACATTCCTTTGCGCGATACAGCCCATCTGTCGATAGAAAGTTGGACAAATTTGGACAAACATCCACAAAACTAATTTCTATACAATGACCATCTCTTAGCTCCCACTCCGGAATCAGCTCTTCAATTCCATTCTTCAAATATTCAGGTAAGATTAATGTTGTACATAAGTGTTCACCTAAAAAACGGGGTTCTGATAAATCCAAGATTCCCTAAGTTTGTTTATAATAAGTAAATGATATGTACCAAGCAGGTAGAAGCCTCAAAACCAATAACATGTCTAGAGGTTTTTCTTTCAGTTTCAAGGAAATCATGTGCTCCCTTTCACCTCATACTCATGTGAGGATAAGATTTAAAGAGCACGACGTGCATATTATATTAGCCATTGTTTTCATCTCCGTTCTGTGAAATATGCCCTTATGCAGAAAACAATGGACAAGGATTCGCCCCCACAGAGCCTCACATGCACAACCCCAAGAGACCTCGCTATGCCAAATTCCATAACCTCTACAACAGGCTCTCTCATGCCCACCATCCAAGAAACTTTACCAACACGAGCAAACTATTTTGGATGGATATCAATGAGAATGCAAAAATATATGGCAGAATCAACATATCAAAAAAAGAACCTTATATTCCAAAATCCATATAATATTAACCATGTCAGTGCTACACAAATGTAATGCTTTGATTTAAAGCTTTTAGTTGTTATTGTCTTTTTTTCCTTTTAAAGTAAATGTCTACACCCTGTAACATATGCGTATTTAACATAAACATGATTCTACAGAACTACAGAAATATAGAAAACATAACATAAACACAAACAAATATGTATTGGCATTGCATTTTATCAATTTGCTTCTTTAAAGGGATAGTCCACCAAAAAATAAACTCTGTCATCATTTACTTAGCTTTAAGTAGTTCCAAATTTGTATAAATATCTTTGTTCAGATAAACAAAAAGAAAGATATTTAGAAGAGTGCTTATAATCAAACAGTTCTTAGACCTAACTGACTACCATAGTAGGTAAAATGTCTTTATGATTTTTTTGGTTCTGTTGAAAACAAAATGAGATGTTTTGAAAAATGTAGGACAGAAAGAATTCCTGAGGCACTTATAACTACGATGGTCTTTGTTCCACTATAGTATTCAATGGGGTTAAAGTTTTATTACAAGCATTTATTAAAATATCTTACTCTGTGTTTAACCATGGAAATGTACACAGGTTTGTACAACGGTAGTAAGTAACTTATGACATAATTAACATTTTTGGGTGAACTCTAACTTAAAAGTGAAATAAAACAATTCCAATCTCTTATTGTATAATTTTCTTTAATAATGTCTTCATTAGTTTACTAATCCATTTATTGGTGTATCACATACAAATATTTGAACATTAGGGTAGCTCAATGCAAATTACTCAAAAAGACTTTCATAAAAACAAATAATATGTATTCTTTTTTAATCTTGTAACATTAATAAAAGCACGAATGCATCACATTGACTATATTTCCCAAAATTCAGGGTTCTTGTCCCAGTTGCATTAAGCATCTTGAGTTTTCCCCTTAAGTACAACACTTAAGAGGTCATTCACATTATTCTGGGACAACATGGGCATCACTTGAGTAAATCTTAAGGCATAGGGTTGAACTTAAGGAACACTTAAGGGGCTTTATGCAACTATGTCAAATGTTTACAGTAACCCAGCATTCCTGAGAACATCAAACAGCCTGCAAGCTCAAACAGAGACAGCACACAACAGAAGCTCATGAGATAACAGTGTGTACACACATAAGTGAATACATTCATATCATAAACGTCAAGACACTGCAGTCCAATGACCATCTATTGAGTCAAAGTGTGATATTACACAACGCATTACAAACCTGCCAATGATGCCCAGCCCATGGCATCCACACAACCATCAGTTTATAATGCTGAAACAGGGCAGCGGAGGGAGGATGCAAAAATAAAGCAAGAGAACAGACGCTCGCGCGCGCGGGTACCAACAGCGCAGCATCAACAGCGCAATGCTGCACTACGACATCAAACGCATCGCGCATCTCTGATGGAGCAACATCCAGCTGCTCGACATCACAACCCAGCATGGAGGTAACCCGAAACATGGCCAAGCAGTGCTGGAAATCAGATGATGAAGACTAGACATCATTGAGCTCAAAAATACAGAGAACCTCAGTGATCTGATGCCAAAACATAATAATGGTAGCTGTGTTGTGTGGATGTGTTACATATTGCAAAGGTTAACATAAAGGTAAAAGTGAGATAATAGAGCTGTCAGATGTCACATCACATACCTCTTTATTTCTCCAGGGCACTGCAGAGACCTTCCAGCACTGGGAAACCAGCTGCGACAACTGGAGAGGCACTCCTCACTCCCCCTCTACACACACACACACACACACACACACACACACACACACACACACACACACACACACACACACACACACACACACACACACATATACATATACATACACGCACGCACGCACGCACG